>CM074286.1:20414438-21014438 GCA_037194245.1 Opsariichthys bidens | reverse complement strand
ATTCTGCTGCAGGGCATATTTTCAGTTTCTGCAAGAGCGCCCTCTGGCTTTCAGATGGAGCAGCATTTACTACTGATCACAGAGCTGTACAGCTCTGACAAGCAGTTCATTAAATTATCGCAGCCTTTGCCAAATCGCATGCGATTAATCGCGATAAATTGTGCAGCCCTAGTACAAATACATAAAGACAAAATTCTATGAAGTTACAGGGTGTGACATTACGGGCTGCAAATCAAAGTCGTGCTTGTTACCTTCTTGTTCTGTGTAATTACAGGGCAAGAACATTAAAAACAGATACACAACCTGATATCACTGACTCGGAAACCTGTGTCTATTTGCCAATTCATGAAGAATCGCTTGTTTGTATTCCTCACTTGTAAGTCACTTTGGATAAAAGCGTCTGCTAAATGACTAAATGTAAATGTAATGTAAAATGGAAACCTTTATATGAAAAACTACCTATTTCAAAACAGATTTACAACACTAGTTATTCGTTTAAAACTATTTTTTAATCAACATCTCATTTCAAATGCTAAAGTCCTCACCATTTGCTCATATTTTACCTAAAGTAATCCAATATGTATAAGATTTACTTTCATCAAATTAATACAAAAGAAGGATTTTGGGACTCAGGGGTTCCTAAAGTTGAACAGCACATACAGCAATAACGATGGTAATCCATACAACCCTAAAGAATGAATCAATGTCTTCTGAAGTGAAACGATAAGTGTTTGTAAGAAAAATGCCAATATATTAAACTGTTGTAAGAAAAATACCAATATTTTAAACTGTAGTAGACTAATGCTTTTGACCAACTGTCACCTGCATGTGCATGAGAGGGTTGAGCTCACACTTGACGTAACTTGAAGAGTGACGTAAGCGTGCCCAGAAACTCTTGCGAAAAGTCAAACGGATTTCGGATGCCGTCAGGTTTTATTTATTTATTTTTAAATAATGCTCTCAATAAAATTCAAGCAATAACAGATAGGCCTAATAACAATGATAAACAAACAAGACAAGAGAACAGAGACTGCAGTACGTCACACTTCACGTTTGCGCTTCACAAAAGGTTTACATCAAACCTGAACTCGACTCTTATGGATGTGCTGGTGACAGTGGTTCAGAAGTGAAAAAAACATTATTGAGTGTAATGTATTTTCTTTTAATACATAAGACAATTCCTTCTTAAGATTCATCAGTTAATAGAATAGAAAAGAAGAAGAGGAATGAAGTGGGAAGAAGCCAAGCAAGAGAAACAAAGAAAGGGACAAAACGTGCTTTCTGTCAGGACTTTAGCATTTGAAATGAAAAGTTGATATTAAAAAATCAATAAATGAATAAGAAGCGTTGTATATCTGTTTTGAATTATGTTGTTTTTCCAATAAATGATCAGTTTGTGTATGTATTTTTTAGTGCACTTACCCTGTAACTGCATGGAACAAGAGGGTAACAAGCACCACTTTAATTTACAGCCCACAATGTCACACTTACCCTGTAACTATGAACTAAGAGTATATTTCCCAGTATTTGAAAAAGAAAAAAAAAACAAAACAGAAAGAAAACTTATATAGTTTTAATTACTGTATAAATGCACTTATATGTACCCCAAAGTTTGAAAAAGCCTTTATGTATTGGTACTCTATTATTAATATAAAAAGCTAAGCAGTGTATGTTCTCTGTAAATTGCTTGCAGTCAGTAAGATTGTTGCCTATCATAATAGTAGAATATGTACCCCTTAGTTCTAAAATACTTACAGTATAATTATTCCCCAAACTTTACTTATTGTTCCCCTAGTACACTATAATTACCAAAAAGTACGCTGTAAATTTGTTTTAATTACGTAGTTTAGACAGGAAGACGAAGACAAACTGATCAAGATCAATAATGCTCCACGTTTAGTTATAACACTCCAAGCAGGCAGACAGGCAAGGCAAACACAACTAAACATAACGGTGATCGGGCAAAGACTGAGCGGGAGGAACTTAAGTAGCAAAAATAGACGAGGGTAAAATTAACAGAACATGGCTGCTACAAATTAACTAATGAGGAGGAGAGGGGAAACTAAACAAAGGAACACATGATGAGAATGACAACAAACTAAAAGTCCTTAACAGTGAAACTAAACAGAACATAACTGTAACACTGGGCTGTATTTTCTTTTGCAATGTCTCTAAACCATCTCCCTTTCTATAGTCTTTATTCAAATTTCTCCCTTGCTCACTCTCTCTCTCCTCCCCCATCATGAGTGGATATGCCCGCTACTGCTGATAGGCTACTAATGTGTTGTGGTGCTGATCCACTTTCAACAGTTTTCCATTTTAAAATACAATTTATTCCTGCAATGTCAGCTGAAATGTAAGCATTATTACTCCAGTCTGCGGTGTCACATATAGGAATCCTTCAGAAATCCTTCTAATGTGTCGATTTGCTGCTCAAGAAACATTTCTTATTATTATCAATGTTAGAAATAGTTGTGCTGCTTGATATTTTTGTGGAGACCGTGATACATTTTTTTCAGGATTCTTTGATGAATAGAAAGTTTAAAAGAGCAGTGTTTATTTGAAATATATTTTTTACATTATAAATTCATTGCCACTGAATGCAGTTGATCTTTTTCCACAAGTCTTCGCTTAAAGCTATTGTGATAGATTTTCTGTCCCACTTCTTTTTAAAAGTACTAAAAATAAATAAAGAATACCACAAGAACATTAATGAGATCATTAATGAGAGCATAACACTCATGTAATGGCTGAATATACAGTACACATGAAGAGAAATGTCTTGCAGCGTTGTTCATGTCTCAGGCCGAGTTGAATGATGACGACTATACAGATGGCAATTAAGCTCTATTGTCATTGCATTTCATTAGCATTGTTTGGTAAGACATACCAGCCAAAAATATTTGGAATTGAGCAGATGTCACTGGGTGCGTTTTATTCTTAATGCATGTTAAAGGGAACAATTGGTTTATTTATAGAATTTACATCCACAGACAAAATTTGTATCTTAGAATAATGCATAATAAGACAAAGAATGTGCATTAAAATGGCCAATTGTGATTTCATGTCGACTTTGCACACCACCAATATGTGTTCGATGGCTGTGGATTTTCACATTTTTTTGCATTTGTCTTGAGAAGTTGTAAATTTCAGATTAATTCCTTTTCTTAGTGTGATATATGAGCAATAGCAATAGCCATGCAATATGGCTCTATATCAGCACTGCTGTGATTTGGCCATAGGTAATCACAGCCATGCTGATATAGAGCGTTATTGCATGGCTACGAGTGCGACATTACTTTTAAACAGTAGTTTAACAGAGCGAATGGATAAATAACACTATTGTGTCCAGTGAATCTGATTGACAGTTGATAATAATTAAGATAAATATAATAAAGATAATTTATTTATTTGTCCTCAGGGAGGATATTTGTTTCCACCATGGGTGAATAGAAAGCACAAACACAACGACACACATGAACAATCAAAACAATCACGGACATTTACAAAAACAAAACAAACAAACAAAAAACAAATCATACAACAAATACGAGACCAAGATATGACAGAGGATGCTTTCTTATGTATTTAAAGCTTGTATACAGTAGCTACAGGAACAAAACTGGACTCTGACAGTCATTTGTAGAGAGCTAAGTACACAGCCCTGAGGGGCACCAGTGTTGAGAACAATGGTGGGTGATAATGCATTGTCCACCTTTACCATTTGTGGTCAATTAGAAATGAAATTATAAATGTATTAGTGGGGATGTTACGTGCAGACAGTAGTTTCTTAATTACCTGATGATGTTGAATTGAAAGGCGGAGATAAAGTCAATGAAAAGAAGTCTAATTATATAAGAAGTTGTCATTCATTTATTGTTGATGTATATATATATATATATATATGTATTTTTTTAAATTATACTTATTATTTTTTTACATTGGAATCCAGCTTGTCCCCTAGATGGTCTGCTTGCACTTTTACAATATAATTGTAATCCAGATACGTTTCCTCGAAAGAGAAGCGTTCCACTTGCAAATTCCACCATGTAAATAGCGAATCCGCCATGGAGCGAGCGCAACTGGCTTTTAAAGGGAATGGGAGATGAAACTCTGCATGCATTTCAATCAGATCCCTAGTTCAGTAGTCAGGGCACTGATCAGGGAGTCGGCCACATTCATTTACACAATATACTGATTCACGACCTAGGGAGATAATTGATTGGTTTATTGCACGTTACGGCAAACGCACACACATTACTCAGTAAGAGAATAGAGACAACCCTTTAGATCATACGTCGACCATTTTTCCCCTCGTTAAACTAGGAAAAGTACTCTTGCAACCATGTTCTTTTGACCATGCACTTAGATCATTAAAATAGGCCCCTTCATTTAAAACACAAATGCAGTGAAAGAACAATGAAATCATATCAAGCGAAATATTTGCTTTATCTTATTGATTTGCATAAGCTTGTCATTTTATCTGTTGTTGTTATGTGTAAATGTGTGTAAATGTTTGGAGTATGGAGATTTTGCATGTGCAAATTAAACATGTGTCTGCCAAGGGAGCTGATTTTTCTTTGTTGCTGTGTTATGGAAGGGTAATATATCAAAGTGTCCTGTCTCCTATGTGCCAGACAGGTGCTGATTGTAGTTGAAACACAAGTTCCTGCAAGGCATTAAAAGCAGTATGAAAATTCCTTCTGCATTATTCATGCAAGTATTTTAATGCTCTCCTTCTCCCCTGTTTTCACTTGTTTTTTTTTCTCTCCACATCATTTTTTTCTATACCTCGTTATAGACGCACTATATTCCATTTTAGCAGGTTATAAAGCTCCTGCTTCAAAAATCTTCTTTCATAACCAATGTTATCTTCCTCATTGACAGACTTAAGCATACATTTATAGAAATAAGTATAATCAGGGCTCAATAAGGATTGTTTTATTCTGCGAAAGAGATTTGTAATTACCCCACTGAAATTTTGTGGCCCCACCCCATTTTTAGCATATTTATTAAAACACAGTGATGGCCCTCAATATTGTTTTTTACCCCTTTTTCAATACCCCTTTTAAATGAAATGGACCTTGCAACAGAAAAACAGCCCTGCCCCCTGCCATGCCCATGTAACGATCGTCAGCTGAAGTGCCCGTTATATCCACTAGGGGCACTTCACCATGGACTAGGCACTACACACTTCCCCACCACTTCACCACCGGACTCCAGTTCCCACTATGCATCACACACTCACTCAGAGACATTCACACACTACATTTCCCATAAGCCTTCATACCTGGACTGATTGTACACACACCTGCCATGAATCACTGTCACTATTTAAGTACCATGCACACACAAACACCATCACGAAGTCTTGATTTGCTTACTGTAGTCAATTCCGAGCGTTTGTTTTCCTTGTTCTTTGACTCTGCCTGTTATTTGATTCCTGCTGCCTGTTTACTGACCACGATTCTGCCTATCCTTTACCATATCTGTTTGCTGTCCGTTGACCATTGCCTTTCTGGGAATGCATTTTACTCCTGTCTTAATAAAGCTGCATTTGGATCTCATTCCGCTGCCCGATTATAACAGCTTGAGGTGAAAATGCCACCAAAATTAATAAAAAGTACTCCCCAAACTCAAGATATGGAGCAAAAATGTCCTTTGTGTGAGATCTTGTTTTTAATATTTTAAAGCAATACAATACCACATGAGCAATCACGAATGCAAATTTCATATAAATTTTATACAACAGTTAAATAAATAAATAAGAAGTTTGTGGCGAGGGGGGCGTGGTTCAGCGAGGTCTGCAGCGGGAGAGCGAATCGGGAGAAGTGCGGTGAGTAAGTGGGTTAAGCGCAAATAACGAACACCTGCGTCTAATTACAGTGATTGGCGTGGACAGACTGGATATAAGGGAAGCAGAGACGGCAGAAGAGCGAGAGAGAGACGGACTGCTGCTGACTGCCCATGCCTAAACGAAACGACGCTTTGGAGAAGCTGAAGTCTACAGTGTTATATAGATCGCGAGCGCTGAAGCGCATTATATGTGTACCTTTGTTTTTGTGTCCTATTTTGGAGAATAAATCAGCAGCAGTCCTACCCAACCCTGTCCTCTTCCTTTCAAAACGTACTTTCTGTTGAACCCCGCTACAAAGTTAATATTAGGTGTCTTACATTTTAGTATCAGAATATTGAATGCTTGCCCTATTTTGCCAACACTATTGCAACACAGCAACACAGTGCGTTGTTTCCTTACTGAATAAAGCAGTAGTTTTTTAACCAATCTACTGAATGATTCAATGACTGACAACAGGCGTGTTCAACTTGAAGCAGCACTCTGAGAGTGATGAAGATTGAATGCTGTTTGTGTTTTCAGTTGTGATTGTACCAATAGTTCTGGTTAAAGAAATAGAATGCATTTATAAATAGACTATTAAGAGTGAAATGTGTTAACATTGTTAAATATAACAGAGATAATAAAGTAGGCCTGACTGCAGTCACATACCATACAATGCTTTTGCCTTTTTTTTTCTCATTTGAATCACATTTTACATTTGACTATACTTTCTGAATAGCAAAGGCCAGGTCATAACCCTTAAACTTCCAGTTTCATTATGATCCCTGATCTGATTTCTGATCTGTCACTGTGACAATGATGACACTGTTGAGCATTGAATGTAAACCTTTTTTTCAATTGCTCATTCAGTGGTGATGGGTGTTCCTCAAGGTCTCAGATACAGCTCACATAGTGACTGACAGTCACATTCAATTATGTGTTCAGGTTTTCAATCCCTGCCATCTGTGACCCTTGTTAATCTTGTCCATAGAGACATATTCCCCCATGGGATTTCATTCACCGCAAGTTTGATAACGTGTTCTGTCACTGGTTGGTTTTAGTTGTTCTGTTAGCAGATGAGAGATAGCATAAATTAAGCTAATTTATACAGTTCATTTAATGGGAACATGTTGGGCTTTCTTCTGGTACCACAAGAAAAGGGCCGACAAGATGAAGCTGTCACTGAAAGGGCTGTGATAGTCCAAATCAGAAGGCCTTTTGTGCTTTTGTAGCATTATAGTGTCCCTGCTGCGGCCTTCCCACACAAAAAGCCTTTAAAACAATCTCACACAGAAAATTAAAACGAATTATATGTAAAGGAATTATTAAAGTCTGGCAGCAAAGACAGCCCTTTAGCACTTTCACAAAGTGACCCTTTTTTGTACATGTATCTGAAAGTAAAGTTATATAATTAGGAACATAAACTGACTACATATACTGTACTCTCAGGAGTCTATACTTAAGGTACAATTTTATGTGGCAGATTTTTGCCCGCTCGAGAAAGAGCAGAACTGAAAGACCTCATTTAGCCTTACATAAGTTACCGGCACTGAGCTGAAAGTACTGTGATTTCAGTGAGACGATGTGACAGAACATGTTCACACAGGGTAGATGTGAACTACTGCGTGACACCACATTCCTACAGTCTTGAACTACCAGCTCTAGCTCTTAAAGTTAGCCAAAATGTCTGTCAGAGAACAACCCTCACTATTGTCCTCTGCAAGCAAATTTTACTCTCTTCAGGTTTCGTTTTTGTCAAAATTAATGGTGTCGCAATAAAAAGAGTATGGCTGTTGCTGTAGGGCCGATTTTCTGCCACATAATGTGCAAGTTTATATTTAAGTCAAGGCAAGTCAAGTCACCTTTATTTATATAGCGCTTTTTACAATGCAAATTGTGGCAAAGCAGCTTTACATTAATAATTGGCAAATAATTTTGGTTCCAGAGAAACCTGCATATGTAAAATAACAATACTAATTCACACATTCACATGTTTTCCCTTCATATTCTAGTATGTTTGTGTGACCTAACCAAGATTCAGCAGACTGATGTAATTAACTTTTAATGCCTCTTTTTTTTTTTTTACCATAAAGAATGTATTAGCTCTTTAACCAAGTTTTCTAATAAAAAAATCTAATAGGATTGTACTTTTACAGTGTATACCAATTAGAATGCGAGTATTAATTCATTAATTTGTTTGATTATACACTTGAAGTCTGTTGGACCCCAAACATATGTGACATTTTTCATGGAGGTTCCTCTTAATGTCAAAGGGAACGAGTTTGTAGTGTCATTTAGTTTTTCGTTCCATTCATATATTCTTTTTACTTATTCATTTAGCTTATTTCCACCTACATGTGTATGAATGGGTTGTCACAAGTATGTATGCATATGATATGAGTATGTGAGTATGCGTGGTCGTATATGTATAAATTTGTTTCTATTCGGATATTAGTAGTATGCATTCTTATGTTAATTTTATTTATTCATTCATTTTATTTATTTCCTTTTCTTTTTTCACACGTTTATATATTCATACATTGACATGTCTTTATTTATGTATTCAGCCCCTTATTCATTCGTTTACTATGAGTACAACATGCATAATTTGTACTTGTATGAATGATGTTAGAGTGAAGTCTAGTTTGTGACATTTATATTTGCTGAACATATTGTGATTGCTTTTAATGGTTCTCTGAAAAAAAACAAAAAATAAAAAACAAAAAGTATAATAATAAAAAAAAATCATGGGGGATGATTGAAGCATGTCAAGTTGTTATGTCATGTTTACAATTTGTTCTCACAAGACTAGAAAAAGTTATGATGTATCAGCCCAATGCTTCATTTTCGCTTCAGGCACTTGGTAGCATGTAAACAGGATATCCTTGAGCTCAACTCCATATTACGGTATACTACTGTGGTTTCATTGATTTCATATATCCTCCCCAGCATGATTAAAAAAAGTAAACAGACTGTGGCTGGCCATTTTATATGTCTTCCTGGCGGTCTCTTCCTGTGGGCAATTCTTAGTCAGTGTAAGCTCTGTTACCAAATCCATTCAGACTACAACAGAGTAAATATAAAGTCAGATTCGGAATATCACCTCATCTCTTTCGCTGTCAGGTTTGGCCTGCACAGTAATGGAACTCAAAGAAAATTTGGAAGGCAGCATTTTAGTGACAGATCATTAACTGGAACTGAAAAGCTTTCATGTCAGACACACTCTAAAGTGAAGTTAAACGCTAAACTGAAGTTTAATGACCACAGCCAAAATGTCCAAAAGCAATATTTGGAGAGCGACCAACCCACATGAATCAGGTTTAATTCTTTAGATCTAAAAGTTACTATTTTATTGTTAATGCTCACTGTGGTACTATTGTTGGCTGTCGGCCATTTGTGTATCTATTCAATAACAAGCAAATTTCGAGATCGAGTTCTGATTTGCTGAAATTTGCTTTTATTTCACTACTTATTTACACCACCAGTCTGAGGTATGGACAACTACTCAGTCTTTGAAATTCTGGAATATTATTTTTACGCATTATTATTATTGTTATTCAGTTGGTTATTGCATTGATTATGACATATTAATTCATTTACATTTGTATTTCTGTAGTTCAAACAAGAACATGATTCTACTGAAGTTCACCAAGTTCATTTTCCCAGGGAAAATGTAAACATTCAATGCAATTTAGGTTGTTTTGAAATAAAAACATCGGCATATTGCGTAATCTTGGGAATGTAATGTAAATCTGTGTTCAAAAGTAATTTCAAGCATTTAAGCACAAGCCTTTGGAGCCAATGTTTTAGATCCAAGATAATGATAAACAAAGTCAGCCAAGTGTACTTGACTGGTAGTGTGGAAGATATTATTTAATCAGTTCAAATTGCAATTCATCAATTACAGGGGATGTTTGCTTGGCGCATACCAGGGTGCCTTGCAATAAAACGAGGCACCCTGGGATGCACCAAGAAAATGAGAGAGAGAGAGAGAGAGACAGAGAGAGAGACTAGAGAGTCTAGTACACTTTGTCGAGTGGGGAAATTAATAATTCTTTAATTCATGGGTCAGTGTGACATGGTTTATCTGCCAGGTCTTTGATAACAAGGTTACTGTCTCACTACATAGCTGCTAACCTTCACAAGACTGCACACAGTTATGAGTGAGGAGAAAAAGGAACAATACAGAGAAAGGATAACAAACCAGAACTTGAACTTAGTGCGCCCGAGGTGCAGATGCGGCGTATGTCGGAGCGGTGCCCACAAGGCCGTGGCTCTGACACAGCAGACTTTGATTGAATATTTGCCATGCTAAGCTTCGCCCAGGGCAGAATGTTGCATATGTCAAACTAGTTCAGCACTAATTGTGTTTGTGCATATAAAAAAAAATCTAATTATAATCAAATTATTCAGGACTTCATGACACTGCTTAGCTATCTTCTTTGGAGGTGAGACTCCAACACTTTTTAATATTAGCTCGCAAGCTAGGTTTAACAATTACAATGTCTCACACCCCTGCTGTTAGAATAATCAACTATACGTTGCAATGTTTTTTTCACACCAACTTGATTGGAAATGCATAGTAATCACAGTAAATCAGCACACGTTTCTGCTTGCAAAACATTGAGGATCTGTGAATGTTGTCATGCCACTATGGGGCAACATTTCCGTGTTGCAGTTTTATGATGGAAAGGACATCATAACTTCAGAGCACTGCATTGTTCTGTCAGTTTATTGTGGAGCAGGACTGTCAGTTACTTTTTACATCTGAGAAACTGGTCTCTGTTGCTCATATTGTTCACACAGGCATGGTCAGAGAATTGATTTTTTTCTTTCTTCTGGGTATTTTTTATTTTTTTTAATCTGCACATCACTCAAACTGTTGTGTCCGCCTGGCAGGAAACACCTGCTCTCCAAAAGTTTAGGCCTAATAGCAGAACAAACAAAGTTTTATACACCTACCTTTTTCTACGAAATAGGCAGGAGAATAGGCTGAAGGTGTTAACTGTCTGGTGCCTTTTTCTCTTTTCTTTTTGCAGCAATGTGCCATCATGTGCCACACACAGATGTTCTCAGCTAAAGTTATTATGCTGTTAAAAACTGCCATACAGTTACACTTAACGTTGTCACATTTTCCTGGTTAAATAAACTTTACTTTTCAATAGTCAGCATATTTTCGGATCATCAGTCATCATGCTCGGTAAACACTGGTCACATGATGATTAATTTCCCCAAGCAGTCCTTCTCTTGCAGTCAGGACTTGGCCTTTTGATATGCCTCTCCAAATCAGACTAATTTTCTTGAATTATTGTTACATTATTGCCATCAAGAACATTAATAATAATATCTGCAATACATTTATGTCGGTTCTGCCCTATTTATCCTCTGGGTGGTTATAGGCGGTATGGATAAGCAGCTTCACTACCATAGAATGATGCATCGTTGAACAAATCAACTAGCTGGTCACGACTGTTTCCTGAAACTATATTGTTAAACCTGTCGTTCAACCATGTTGGCGAGTGATGTCGGGCAGATGGTGGAGTAATAACTTCTTTAAATGAATCTGTCAGAGATCGAATTAATGCTCAATTTTTTGTTTTAAATTACGTCATGGCACCCGAGGACTCGAGGTTATTTTGCTTTATTTCCAGATTCAATCATAGGCTTGTTCTTATGTAGCAGAGCATGTAAACGCACATGCGCACTCTTCAAAAACGGTGCTTAAAATCTCTTGACAAACTAAAATATGTAAATGACATTTGAATATATTAAAAAAAAAAAGCTTGCATATTTTGCTCAAGATTTATTAAGTCCACATGTCATAAAAACAAGAAACTATGCTTCTAACCACACAAGTTTGCGATGCAGTTTGCGAATGTTCGTTTGAGCTATGGTTTCGGAAAACACGAAGTCGTTGAACTACGTTAGTAACGACGGAACTTGGGATGTTATTTGGCAAACAATGCTTTTGGGAAACACACCCCAGAACAGAACCATCGCAGAACATACCCTTACAGTAATGCAAACAGTAATTTAATGACCCAATATTAATTTTGCGCATACCCAGTGTCCGTAGCTGTATCGCTTCCAGTCTTTAACCCCATACTGCAAATCCAAACAGCATGTTAATTGTCAATCATCACTGGTGAGTGCTCCTGACAAAAATATAATAGGCCTACATATTAATATAAGTATTCAGTAGTGGCCAAAAGTGTATATTTGTTTTTAATGACCCTACAAGTTTGATTAAACAATTATAATATGAAGAAGAAAAAAAAATATTTTGCATATGAGTGAACAATAAAACGCTGTACTTGGTTAAGATGTTCATCTGACAAAATTATTTGGCAAGAAAAAAAAGGATGAAAACTAGAGCTATAGGGTTTTATTTTAAACAAAAAGCTCACAGGAAAAATCATACACTGACTACAGCAAAATCTGTTTTTAATATGTTCTTGGTTCTCTCTTTTTTTTGAGCATTTAAAGCCTAAATTTAATTAACTTAAAATTCAAATCTTAAATTTAATTCAAAAATCTTATTTTCAAAATGGAAAAGACATCCTAAAGGGTTGAGCAATGTTTACAGCTAAATCCATCGAGGATTCTAATGGCTACTCACAAAGTAAAGTTTAGTTGCATTATCTCTTACCTTTGCCCATGTTATCAGATATGTTATATTAATTAAATACCTCTAAATAAAGCAATTCAGATTTCAGATACCCCTCTCCTCTGTACATAACACATTACCTGTGCTCTAATTAACCATGTGTAAATTCTCAAACTGTAATCACTGTAATCAGTGCTTTAAGCAGACCAATTAGTGTGGAAGGAAACACAGCTATTTATCCTTGCCTAAAAACAGCTAAATTATGCAGCTCAAAAGGAATTACATGAACATCTCTCAGAGAAAACATAGCACGATAGTGCAACGCCTCCACAACCTGGTTTCCATGGAAATGTTCCCATACAAAGCAGCTTGCATTGTTCAGATGATTTACTCTGTCCCGTTTTATCTTGAACATAATGCTAGCATATAAACAAAACAAACCAAAATAGACAAAAGTTACCTTCACACATAAAAGGTATACTACATCACACCTTACGAAAGTATTGGTAGCAGATGCTATAATAAACCAAGTTCTGAGCTTTTAAGGGAACCTCAATGACAAAGATGGTTAGATGTTTTCAACACACCTTCCTCGTTCTCGCAACTCTATTTCACAGTTGTTTTGGCAGCAGACTGTTTGAAAGGGTGTTTTGTCTAGCCTGAAATTGGCAGGTGAAATGGACTCCGACCATTCGACTGAAGCGAACCGCTGAACAGCAAGCCTTCACAGCACGCAAAATATAAAAAATTAAAGATTTCATTCTTAATTTCCTGAACTGAAATGAACACTGAAATTAATTATTTATAGGGCTATATTAACATAGGGACAGAGCCAGATATTGTAAACATTTGGGGCTTAGCCCAAATGTAGTTTTTCCAGGGACATTTTAAAAAAATTGTACCTTTTAAGGTTAAACGCATCAATCTGGTGCATTTTGAGAGCTTCAACCCATGTACAGTGTGCAAACTGAAAAAAGAAAAAGCATTGACTTGTAGGCCTACCTGGACATTAAAGAGGGCTAAAACACCTTTTTTTCTTGCAAGTCATGTTCAGGGCTCCGTAGTATTGACCCTGCAGAAAAGCAGTATTGAACCGTTTAACATTTTAGTAGAGATATGTATCGAAAAATAATATTTTGACAGCACTGTTAAGAAACTCCAAACCTAAAAGATTTGGGGCTTTCGAATAAAACATTCCGGGTTTTCAGGGTTTGATCCCCAGCAGCAACCCGCTCGTTAATTCTGCCCCTGTATTAACAATAACTAGTATTAAGTATTATTTATTGCTTGATAATTTTTTATGCCAGACAAACTGTTGTGACAGCAGGAAATGTGCTGACCCGATTCAGTGAGGCATGACATACACTCACCTAAAGGATTATTAGGAACACCATACTAATACTGTGTTTGACCCCCTTTCGCTTTCAGAACTGCCTTAATTCAATGTGGCATTGATTCAACAAGGTGCTGAAAGCATTCTTTAGAAATGTTGGCCCACATTGATAGGATAGCATCTTGCAGTTGATGGAGATTTGTTGGTTGCACATCCAGGGCACGAAGCTCCCGTTCCACCACATCCCAAAGATGCTCTATTGGATTGAGATCTGGTGACTGTGGGGGCCATTTTAGTACAGTGAACTTATTGTCATGTTCAAGAAACCAATTAAAAAATGATTCGAGCTTTGTGACATGGTGCATTATCCTGCTGGAAGTAGCCATCAGAGGATGGGTACATGGTGGTCATGAAGGGATGGACATGGTCAGAAACAATGCTCAGGTAGGCCGTGACATTTAAACGATGCCCAATTGGCATTAAGGGGCCTAAAGTGTGCCAAGAAAACATCCCCCACACCATTACACCACCACCACCAGCCTGCACAGTGGTAACAAGGCATGATGGATCCATGTTCTCATTCTGTTTACGCCAAATTCTGACTCTACCATCTGGATGTCTCAACAGAAATCGAGACTCATCAGACAAAGGCAACATTTTTCCAATCTTCAACTGTCCAATTTTGGTGAGCTTGTGCAAATTGTAGCCTATTTTTCCTATTTGTAGTGGAGATGAGTGGTACCCGGTGGGGTCTTCTGCTGTTGTAGCCCATCCGCCTCAAGGTTGTGTGTGTTGTGGCTTCACAAATGCTTTGCTGTATGCCTTGGTTGTAACGAGTGGTTATTTCAGTCAAAGTTGCTCTTCTGTCAGCTTGAATCAGTCGGCCCATTCTCCTCTGACCTCTAGTATCAACAAGGCATTTTTGCCCTCAGGACTGTCGCATACTGGATGTTTTTCCCTTTTCACACCATTCCTTGTAAACCCTAGAAATGGTTGTGTGTCCCAGTAACTGTGCCGATTGTGAAATACTCAGACTTGCCCGTCTGGCACCAACAACCATGCCACACTCAAAATTGCTTGAATCACCTTTCTTTCCCATTCTGACGTTCAGTTTGGAGTTCAGGAGATTGTCTTGACCAGGACCACACCCCTAAATGCATTGAAGCAACTGCCATGTGATTGGTTGATTAGATAATTGCATAAATGGGGAATTGAACAGGTGTTCCTAATAATCCTTTAGGTGAGTGTATAGCACAAACATACCTTCTAAAAACGCTTTCCAAATGTTCCAGTTAAAAGCACAATATGTAAGATTTTTCGGCTCAAGATAATGGTTCGTCCCTTGTCATTGTCGTCTATCAATTGCGTAATATCCGCGCTACCCTCGGTTTCCGCTTGTAGAAACCATGTCAACATACGTAGACAAATGCAGACATGGTTGATATATAGCATCTAGGACGCCACTATTGTGCCATTCAGTCATCGTGGATCACAATTATTTATTGGGGAGTACAGAAACCCCCCAAATAACAATGTAACCGTAGATCAATTGAGGCAAGCAGGCTTTGGGGCTAACAGAGTTTTGCAAGCAGTGCGGGGCTGAAAGCCGTGAGAGAACCACACGAGACCGGTGCCATGATTGATAATGAGTGTCATCTGCACTGCACCGGTCTCTTATCTCTCACGGAGTTGCTTCCAAAGCATAAAAGGAGGAGCGACAACAGTGAAGGATGAGAGAGGACCAGGCCTAGACAATTTTACGTTGTGTTTTGTTTAAGTCTGTGCGGCAGTCGTCCGTGATTGGCTGCCACTTTTACTTTTAGTTTGTTTATTTTATTATAAACCCTTTCACACGTAAATTTAAAATATTCTGGCTGAGCCACCAGCGTGAATTTTTCTAGGTGACCGTTATTTAGAACGTGTCACTTTATTGTTTCCATGGTTATTCGTAATTGCTTGTCCAGGGACACACCGCAGCCACAATAACACTGTATTTTTAATCCTTTTTATTCAAAATATTCGCAAATTTGTTAACTATAGCATTAAATATATGATATTCCGATAGTCAAATATGTGCAAGTGGATGTGTTTTGCTGTTTAAACACCTTTATAATAACCACATTAGTTGAGCTATTCACGCAGTGGGCGCCGCCATGTTAGTTTGCAGCACACTACAGAGAATCGCATCTGTTGGATTTACAACACGTGAATTCACCCACTTCTCCCGAAATACATGAAAGTAAACATATGCCAGTGAACAGAGAGAATAATAGAGTAAACTTTAAAGTTACTTACAATGTGCATCTGATATGAATAAAACATGTCATCTAATTATTATGGAAAGGATTGTTATTGCCACTTCTACAGATCAGTGTGTATTTTACAAACTCTAAATGTATTGTTTCGTTAGTGTTTATGTGCATGTAAATGTCTGAAACCTAAAATAAACATTATGTGGTTGAAAACACTGCATATTTTTGATTTATTGACAGCGCTGAGCACGTCTGTCACTGGCTCCGTGTCAACCAATGCGCACAAGAACATTTGAATTTTGCAGTTGATCACGTGATGCACTGAATGTTGTAATCACACCGATGTGATTGTGAACGTCAAAGGGTTAAAGTGTTTTAAATGTTCGCCGGTTCCCACCTCCTTCTTCTGTTGCACAGAGAAATAAAACAAGGATCAAAATCGGCAAGGCGTTTTCAAGATGGAGAGAGCTTCACAACAAATACAGTATGTGTGTACAAAAATATTTAGTCATTAGTTGGAAATACTGTGGGTTCGTTCAAATTTACTTTAAGTACGATTGTTATGAATTTGTAAAACTGTGCAGCATTAAGCCACCAAATTATTTGACTAAGTCACAGGCTAATATAGCCTTAAATTTCCAATTTCTCAGCTAATTCATAATGATGACTTAAAATAGTGTGGTCAAATGTATAGGTAATACAAAAACTATTTCATTACCTCATCCATGAACATGATTTGTGGATTCTATATTTCTGGCAGAAAGACTCGGGAGGTAAATTAACTTGCAATGAAATTTATTAACAATCAGAAGCAAACATTGAAAGATAAAGTTCCTTGGCGTAGGCCCCGTCCGTAGCTTAGATCCTGGGGGATGCGGACTCTGCATTTCCTGCCTGAAGATGAAGGCAGGGGCGTAGCCGACCCCCAGGGGGTATGGACAGGGACCATCCTGGTGGTGGTAGGGGGGGATGGAGGTTTCACGTCGGCATCTGCGAACTCAGACATGTGTGAGTACCGATCTTATATACTATGAGTGTTGGATGATGATTGGTTAGGTCTAGATTAGTTGTGACATACATTTGAGTCTTCCCGACAGAACTTGCGCTAGAGCTTCATATCTCTGGATGGTGAAAAACGACATCTCTCATCGTTCCATTATCCTTCATATAGCGTAATCAAGCTTCACCTTTGTTGGTGTTTTGAACATGCGACCTCTGGTGGCAAAAAATTACATAGTGTGCCTTTATGGAAACATTATTTCTGAATGTGCTTTAAACATTCAGTTTTTTAAAAATGGTTTTAAAACCATTAGATGAAAATTAAAGGAACATTCCATTTCATAATTTTGCAAACATTACGCATATATTTGAATGTTCTCTATTATGATACAAGCAACATTTAAAAATAAATGTTAGATGAACATTATCAAAAATGTTTCAGGAAAAAAAAAAAAACTTCCATGAACGATGTATTAATGTTTTTGTGAAAGTTTTGAAAACATTATTGAAGACCAGGGCCTCGTTTCTAAAACGTGTGTATGCACAGTGGAGATCTGAAACCATTCATCTGCATTCATCACAGTTTTAAGAACATTTGAGATTTATAGATTTTCACATCTGGAAGAGCACATTTTGTGTGTGTGTGTGTGTGTGTTCATTCTCTCAATCACAGATACGCATATTTATGACATGATCATACGATGAAATATAGGACTGTTTCCTGTTTTTATAAATGTTGCCTAGCCTCTATATTGTGCACTATGTGCCAGTAATAGTAAATGTGTGAACAAATGACCGATTTCAGCCGCAGCTTCAGTGTCTGTTTACAGTTTAGGAGGGAGACAGAAGACTTGAGAAGCTGAAGTCCGCAGTGATGTCATGACGTCGTGTCCCATTTCAGCGGAAGTGAGAGACCTTAAGTTTTGAACGCTTATATCTCCAAATGCAAATTTTGTCATTGTTTTGGAACACACCAGTTTATTCATAACCTTAAGTCTAACATATTCATACTAAAAGCTAAAAACCTATTTTTATTTCAGGGAGACTAAGAAAACCTTGCCTCAAGATTGCCAAAATTCTGAGAAAGTTCCCGGGTAGCTGGGAATAATCAACAAGAAATTAAATTCAGTTGAATGCTTACAATGTTGGTCCTAAATTAAAATAATCTTTGAATAATAATAAAAGTATATCATTCAACATGTGTTGTGTAATGTTACTGGTGGCTAACCAATCCATACAATTTTATTTTTAAAAATAAAATACAGATTCAGACGAATGAAGTACTGACGCTGTAAAAATTAAGGTTATCTTGGATGTTGCAGTGACCTTGTTTATTCAGTGTCTCAAACTTTTTTCCTGTATCAGTATAATATGCTTGAATTGGCAAGCTGCGTCAAACCTGCATTTCGAATATCTTACTAAGCAAAAACAGGTCCTGTATAATGCACAATACAATTTTGTGGACTTTTTTTGTGCAGTCATCAGCTAACATGTTTATATAGAGCAGGGGCTTCTATGTTGAGGGACTAACAATAGAAATTAATCAGAGAGAGAGCCCTTACCGCCGGTTCTAGATATTTGGAGGCCCCCACTCCACACCGTTCCTAATAACAACACTGAAAACTAATATTATATCTTACCTTTATAACATCTGTTATTAAAAATTGTATATTTTATTTTTTAGATGTCAATATTAACTAAGGTAGTCTCTTATTTGTGTTTTGGGAATGCTATCATGTGTGTGTGTGTGTGTGTGTGTGTGTTTTTGTAGTAATTTGTTCAGTAATTTATTTACAGTAGCCTAACACACTCTACAGGGCTACCGCAAAATTTAGTAAATGAACATCATTCCTTAATCAATTTTGGACAGGATTTCCCCCTCCTATCGATTTATTGCTGTGGCATAAATACCTGAAATATTCGCTATGCACTCTTAAAAATAAAGGTTCCAAAAGGGAGTTTTTCCAGTGATGCCATAAAAGAACCATTTTTGGTTCTCTGTAGAACCTTTCAGTGAACAGTTCTTAATGGAACCCATCTTGTTTTTCTTAATGTGAAGAACATTCTAAAACAATCTAAAGAAACTTTGTTTTCAAACAGTAAAGAACCTGTTATAGAAAGGTACTATGGATGTTAAAGGTTCTTCATGTAACCACAGATGCCAATAAAGAACCTTTATTTTTTAGAGTGTAAAGTTTACACAAATCAACAGCAAGTGAAAGAGACAAACTACTGGCAGAAATACTTAATTACTTCATACGCTTATTTTTTTCATTAAATGTAGCAGTAAAATTTATGTTTTGAAAACTGAAAATCAGTATTATGTTAGAGCAGTAATGTAAACAGCAAAATTTAAAAGATACAGAGGTACTTTTTTGAAACATTAAAAAAAAAATACTCTAGTGCTGAAATATTCTTGCTCTTTGACTTTGAATACGAACTTTGCTTGTACTTCAGTATCTTGCTAGTCACTCCCGACGCGATGTCATTCACTATCTGCACAAATGCAAAGTTTCTCGCGCTCTTTCAAACTCATAAACCGGCAAATGATCCATCCAGAAATGACGGCAATCGACAGAACACGTTTATTTTTAGAATACATTACAATCAGTCCAAACGAGATGATGACAACTCGCACACCTACATTACGAACTGCACTTCTTTGCGTGCCTGTTTTCGATTTTTCTCACGAAGGATGTTTGTTTCGGCGCCATCATTCAATTCAAAAGTCAGTCACCTGAAGAAAAGTTGCCTTTTCCTATCTTTTTGTATTCAGAATGTGGGACACACTTTAATATGGTGACAATAGTTTATTTTTACTACCGGTGAGAGAAACTGTCAATTCTATATTGATTCCTCTAGTTGTGGCCTAATGGTGAGGCAGTTGGGCTTGTAACCTGAAGGTTGCCGGTTCGATTCCCATGCCGGCAGGGATTGAAGGTGGGAACAGCACTCTCTCCACCTTTGATACCATGACTAAGGTGTCCTTGAGCAAGGCACCTAACCCCTGATTGCTGCCATTGTAGGTCGCTTTGGATAAAAGCGTCTGCCAAATGAATATGTAAATGTTACGGTAATGGAGGCCTAGGCAATTGCCTGCCTGCTATAGGTAGCACCGGCCTTGCACTTCCTTTATAATTGCTGAATTAAGAGCATCCTGTACGGTCTGGTCTGCCAAATAAACAACATCCCGCACAATCACAAGCTCAACTGAAGGAAATAAATTTTATGTCACTTTCACTCCTTCAGAAATACATATTGTAATTTGCAAACGTGAGCATGGAGGATTTAGTAAAACTGTTCTGGCACGGCCAGGCCTTACAGCTTGACTCAGCAGCGTCTTGTGATATGAGGAATGTTTTAAATCACAAGGTTGGTGTCCTCTCTCACAGGAGTCAAAGCTGCGGTCAACGTTAGATTGTGTTATTGTGTGCACACTTGCTCGTTGGACTAAAAGGTCACATTCACAGAGCGATGAGAAAGAGAGACTGAGCATTCACATCCAAGGAATATTAAAAGAATTCACTCAAAACCGAAAATTCTGACATCATTATGTCCTTCCTTATGTCATTTATACTTAGTTAGTTAGTTAGTTAGTTATAAAAGGGACAGTGTACATTAATCAACATTCAGGAATGTAAATATACCCAAATTAGCCCAAAGACTAGTTTTCATTGGTAGTCCCTTCGCCAGATGTTATTAGGCATAAAAACTAGAGACAAGAAAAGAAACAAATTAGAAAAAACAATAACATCATAATACAAATGAAAATTCTAAAATACAATTTAACTCTAAAATACAATTTAACAACATATTTTCCAAATAACAATACAAAAAACAAACAAAACAACAACAACAATAATAATAATAATGGGTACATTAATGTTCACATCGTTGATTGTGAAGAAGCCATTTCTTAAAATTATACTTAAATGAGTTAAACGATATTAATTCTCTAACTGACTGTGGTACAGAATTCCACTGATGTGATGCTCTGAATGAAAAAACAGCTTGACCAAAAGAAGTTTTCCTAAGTGGAATTATGCAATCAGCTCTAGCTGCACCTCTTGTTACTCTGTTTCCAATAGATTTACATGAAATAAAATCTGCCAGAGGAGGAGGAGCTAAACCACACCTGATCTTATGAACCAAACAAACATTTTTAAACTTAATAAGGTTTTCCCAGCTAAACAAGTTATACTTATTTAAAATAAGACAGTGATGGTAACTCAATTGTTATTGTTAATTATTCCAAACAGGATTTCCTGACTTTTTTTCTCTGGAACACAAAATGTGATATGTTGAAGGACAATGGGGACGTGAGTAAATATGACATAAATGTAATTTTCGGTTGTACTATACCTTTGAATGGAAGCAGTGGTGAAATAAGGAGAAGCAAACAGCAACAGGAGAAGAGAGCGTACTGTAAGTGGATTTGTGTCTTTTCTAATTTTAATTTTAGTGCAGTTATTATGTTTTTTTATCATTTCAGTCTGCTAAATACTAAGGCGTTGTCTACTGAATTCAAAAACAACGAATCAGGCGGGTATATAATTGTTTAGTATACCGCTACCTTTGTTTAGTATTTCCCCTTGCATAGATATATATTCCTGTATTTATGTCTTTCTTTACGTCAGACTTTCATTTCTGTTTTTCACCATCACAGTTCATGACATTTGATTGCCATCTTCATTTTACAGATGTAGCCGCTATAATTTGTGATGATATATTCATACCCTTTCAGAGGAAGACATTGAATGAATGCGTTTGGCTAAAGGTGACAGATTCTGCATGAATAAATACACGTCCAAGTATGACATTTTCAGAGTAGATTCATATACTTCCTGACATAAATAGCAGGGCCCTCTTGCTCTGCTGCCACTCACAAAGTTTGCTGTGCATGACAGAAGGTTATAGAACTCTCCTGTCAGTTTCGCTCACAGATTTTTCCCTGACAGCACACACTGTTGTCCGTTCATCCTGGCAAAGCATCCAAGGCACATTTTGGGCATTGTTTACCAAGCAATTAAACTGGTCTTGCTGCAGTAACAGGTGCTGTGGCTTTCAGGGGAGTGCTTTTGCTGTTTACCTGGATCTTTCCAGTGTTATTATAATATTATTTATATACTATTATAGTATTTGTTGGAATAAATGTTTTTTTTTTTTGTTATTCAGTTTTAATTTTTTCAGTTTTTTTTATTTTAATTCAATTTTTATTTCAGTTAGTTGCCAAGGCAATATTTATAATTTATAATTTTCCTTTTTACTTTCAATTTATCTTCTAATATTTGTATTTCATTTTTAACCTCTAAATGCTAAATGTATTTTATAGCCTCCAAACACATTTTAATTGAATTTATCAAGATTTAGTACTTTACTAAGTTTCTTTTGTAATTTTTCTTTTTTGTAAATGTATTTCTACTTAGCTTTATTTTTATTTTTAATTTACTGTTTGTAATTTTAGTATTTCATTTTAAACTTTTAATTCAGTTAGTTGCCAAGGCAACATTTCTAATTTTCATTCAAAAGTTTATTTTATAAAATATAAACATTGGAATTAAACTTTTTTGTAATTTTGTTATGTGGTTTTAGTCTCTTTTTTACTTCAGGTTTTATTTCAGTTCTTCAGTAGTATAATATATTCTACTTAAAAAAATAAATAAAGCTAAATAGAAATATAAAAAACTATATAAATGACAAAAGATAACAAAATTACTCAAACGTAAAATTTAATCTAATATTTATCTAATATTTTTATTTTATTTAGTGTATAATAATGACACTTCACATACACTTATGGGGTTCAATCTAGAAGATTCATTATAACCTAGTTATTGAACACATAAAAAAAAAATGCCTGTCACCTGGAGCAGTACCTGTTCAAACGGTTCTAATAAAGGTGTACAACTTGAATAGGTACTGCCGTACCAATTTTTTGCAAGTAAAGGCCTATGCTAGATTATGTTAGTGGGTGGGAGAGGTGTAGTGTAGTGCTTTTCCTCATACCAGGGTTATTTGTTCGAATGACTGTCTGCACAGCCTGTTACTTTGCATCATGAGTTGTTGATGCACTGACAAACATTTGCCAAGACTCACACAGTTGGGCTGATTTACGACAGTGGAGAGGAAGTCCACAGTCGAGGAAAGCTAAGTAATTACCTCAACGCTGTGACTAATTAGCACGGCAGCAATCGCTCTCCACATACACCTGAGAAGGACCCCAGTCTCTCCATCATGTCATTTGGTAATTGTGTAATCTGTATTCTACACGGTATTCCGCTATAAACCTGCACCTTTGTGGGGAAAGCAAAACAGTGTGGGTGTTTATCTGACCCTTGTGTTTGCTTCTGATTTAAGAGCTCACCCAAGGTCATAATGAATATGCAGTGAAAGAGACTTCTGTCTGTGGGAGTGGAAGACACTGTTTACTGCAGTCAGGAGAGTGCTCCATATTACCCACAATGCTTCAGTGGCGACAGCATCATGCTGTTATCAGGCCAAAGACTGACACACTTGAATGTTTATTGAAAGTATGGAAACGGAATTCAGTTAATTTCTCAGTTGGGACTCCTAAATACTGAAATGTGGCCGATTGTGACGGTCATGTAATGTGAAATTTATATCTATTTTGTTGTTTGTTAAAAGGAATATGAATCGACTGTCATATGAAATGGCCTTGCACCCCTCACAGAGCTTATGAGCCACTGATATTGTTAGATTTATTGTTAGTGGATAAGACTTTGCTAGGTCAACTGCTTTCCTGTAATGTGAAGTAAAGATTTTAGAATCCAGCTCCATCCCTTCCCCAGAAACTTAACTGTTTGTTGTGAATTCTTCGGCTAGCCTGACACACATATAATTCGGTCAACTTGCTGGCTGTATTGTTTAAAGAAAAACCCGAAAACTTTGAATATGTATTACATTTATTGGTCATATACTTATTGGTCGAGTGGTAAGACTCTTGCTTTTCAAGTGGTGCTGGTTCAGTTTCTACCACTGTTTGGAAGGAAGAATAATTCTTAATAGAAAACTAAACTGAAGCATGCATTAATTAGAGAATATTTGCAATATTTGTTTCTTTTTATGTCACTGCCTCCTTCCATCTCTGCATTCCTTATATTACTGGTACGTAGCACATTTGGAAAAGGCAAAAACTAAGGTGGTTAGCTTCCAGTGTGGCCTACGTTAGGCTAGTCTGTTTTGCTGCTTTTAGAGCCATTTTGGGCATGTGCGAGCTTTCTGCATAGATGCACACCCCCTTAATTGGGTAGAGAGACAAACTAGACCAGGTTTAAACTATCAAGGATGACTATAGAAAGGGTGGCTACATATTAGTTTTCTTTAGTGCCACCATTTCAGTTTTGCCTCAAACTCTTGATCGGATCACTGCTTGTGCTATTGCATGTTTGAACTCTAGAAGTCCCATGGCTTGAGTGTGTTTAGTTTGATACGGTGATACTGTTCGAATGATAAAACTGTGATTCAAAACTCCCAGTGGCTTCACACACTGAAAGAAAACAAACAGATCCAGCAATGTACAAATTAATGAACTTAACATAAAGTGTGGAAAAGCATTTGGTGCATCTGGTGATGCTGACACTAGAAAAGAGATCAGACGCAACTCAGCAGACACTATAGCTACTTAAATACTGCTCCCAAATCCCCTTTACTGTTGTGAGGCCTTGTTTAATGGATTTGATGAATAAAACATGGATGGAAATTCGTCTAAAGGGAGGGGGCTTAGCTCTGTATATCAAACTCACTAATCCCTTGAAGAGCAAACATTAAAGCTGCTTTTTGCCATTGCTCCACTGGATTGAATGCCTGCACGGCCCTTGAAAAGAAGTTTTATCCGTAAAAGACCTACATTAAGCCAAGGTTATACTGATGCAGAGCCAGTTATTAAACGGCACAGGATGAGCGTTTCTTGCATTGCAGTAGCGTCTTAATTGCGGTCCGTCAGAAGGCCATGGAAGTGCAGTGTTGTGAATGGTAAACATGAGGAAATCAGTTACTCTCAAAGAATAATCATAACTGCGGTATAATTACAGCCTTTGTCACAACCATGACTGCTTTGAAATCAGGTTCTGCTTATTCAAAAAGATATCTGGACACCATTGAAGGAGACACGGTTGTTATTATTATTTGGAAACAGTGTCAAAATCCACTGTCCTTATGGTGTTAAACTCTACCATGTCATTGTGCATCTTGCATGGCTCTGCATTGTCGTAAGGGTAGGTGATGGAAGTTGTGCTCAGTCAGTCAGTCAACTGCACACTAGAGGCTCAGATATACATAAAATCAAAGAACGAACTGGTGTGACGTCATTTCGAACAAAATGAGGCCAACATTAAGTTAGTTTGAGCTCATTTTGGGAGTATGATACAGCTTGCCAATGCAAACTTTACAGTGTTTTACCAAATCCTGTTACCTATCGAAATCTCTGACCATAGTAGACAATAGTAGAGTACCATCACTACAGTGCCTACTAAAGTCAGAGAATTCGGTGCAACGCCAGAAAATATTGCTTTGGCTGATAAACACATTCAAACTATCATTGGTCCTTAGCGATTATGATTATATAGAATTATTTTACCTTCAGAACGTAGCTTCAAGGTTTGAGGTGTTTTGCATTCAGAGATGCTCTTCTGCAGACCTCGGTTGTAACAAGTGGTTATTTTTAGTTACTGTCATCTTTCTATCAGCCCTAAGCCTGGTCATTCTTTGCTGTTATCAAAAAGGCTTTTTCACCCACAGAACTGCCACTCACTGGATATTTTCTCTTTCGTTACGATTGTGAAAATCCCAGTAGATCAGTAGTTTCTGAAATATTCAGACCAGCCTGTCTGGCACCAACAACCATGCCATGCTCAAAGTCACTTAAATCACCTCTCTTCCCCACTCTGATGCTCAGTTTTAACTTTAGCGGATTTTCTTGATCATGTCAACTTGCCAAAATGCATTGACTCTCTGCCTTGTGATTGGCTGATCATATATTTGAGTTAACGGGCAGTTGAACGGGTGTCCCTAATAAAGTAGCCGTTGCATGTGTATAATTTATATACTAATATTAGTAAACAATTTAGATGTCTCACTAATTAAAACACCTCATTCAAGTCATCAGCTTGTTAGTGTGTTAAATAGGGAGACATTTAACATAGGAGGTGGGTCCAGGGGACTGGAGTTGAGAAACACCACATTAAGACAGATGTATAAGGATTAAAAAAAAAGAAAAGAAAAGAACATATGGACATTTTTTTTGATTCCCATAACAACTTTATCTATGCTTTAAGGCATAAATGTGCTAGTAATCAGTTTTCAAAGTCAAGTAGCTGTCATCAGAAAAGATGAAATTTAGACTGACAGCTTCGTTATGCAGATTTCCAGAGGAAGGATACAGTCCCTTAGAGGATCGAGTCATCATGAGTTTGAAGATGTGTGTTCAGATCTGTCTTTGGGCACTTGTAACCACTGGCGCTGTGCTCGTAAACCGTACACTTAACCTCATCTGGTCTAGTGATAGCCTTTGAATGCTGTTTTGTCAGAGATTACATAATATATAGTAAGGTAGTTTAAATGAAATAAGAAGATATATTCTGGCAGCTAGGGGTCAACCCAGGACTTGTTGGCTGAAGGGGTTGGTTGACAGTTCATTTCTGGGTCAGAATAATGTGCTGTCACAAAGATGTAACATCTGAACGTTTCCCCTCTTGATCCTCACTAATAAATTATAAAGACCGCCAAATTTTAAATAGTATGCATCACGGGTTCCACAAAATTAAATGCACAGAGAGAGATTTTTTAATTAGATCTGTAATACCTACTGTGGCCATTAGAGGTGTTGGAGAGCTGCAGTCCAGGTCACTCTGCGTCCCCCTCAGTCACTGATGTGGTGTGATTGATTCATCTTTACAGAAAATGGTCCTCACAATCCTTGTTAATAGAAAGCCAAAGGGGCAAAGAGGGTTAGAAGGTGGTGGGCAGGAAAGTGTGGAAGTCCAGGGCCGAATAGATCAGTATTTCTCAACTGGTGGGTTGCAAGAGAGGGTCACGGAGTGTGCAGTCTAAGAAATAACAGAAAACGCAACTCTGTGTTTTTCCGAGATGTTTGACTTTTATTTTGAAAGATATGCGTGAAAGCTATTGATGATTCTGATAGGTGCAGTTTAAAGCTGCAGTCCGTAGATTTTGCCTCTTTGTTGCCATCTCAGTTCGAAACCTGCAATTGCAGTGATTTGTGGAATTATCTTCTTTACGTGGGTTGTGCTTCGGCACGGCTCCTCAATGCCGATGAATCTGATGTCCGTGTGGGGGCTGTCAGCCAACGCACCACTGTATATCATAATTACACATGCTACGTCTTGCTTGTATGTCCAAAATAAGACGTTTCACCAGAAAATGTCATCTGAAGTAGTACTATTTAAGTGGTAATATTTTTAAATGACTGTGGTGGCTCATGACAACTTACAAGCTTTATTGTAGTAGCAAAAACTGAACTGTGTGTAAAGCCAAACCAAATGTGAGGTGCAAAACATGTTTTGGAAAATTAGATTGGCGTTGCACCAGATACAAGGAGCCCTGCTCTCTGAACTCATTTGGTCATATTAACAGCATATGGCTCAGATGTTTACCGCAATACCACCTGGAATCCTCACTGACCGTTTCTGTCCGCTTTTCAGATGCCTTCTTCACTTCAGGCTACGTTTCCAAGGTAACAGAGCTGAAGTGTGTACATCAGTGTTCCAAGCCCTTCAGTGTGGAATAACCAGCATTTTTGTGGGACAGCACAAATCGCGGAGAAGAATAAAGCAATTTATCACTGCTTAATAGAGTAATGTTCCTATTTACTAGCTCGCAGAAGAATCTGTGTCCCAGCGAATGTTTTCAGAGACTGAACAAACAAGTGCCGTGATGCGTGATGGGATGTTTTTCCTATTCTCGTCTGCTGTTGAGCAGAGGCCTGATATTTTGACAGAAGTTTATGTAAATGATTTGTTTCCTTACACCCATGCAAATGTCCACAAGTTCTGTTTGAGTATTGCTATCAAAATCTTGAAAACAAACAAGTTCTGATTCTTATTTTGCTGCCATGGGGTGTTTTAAGTGCTCGGTTAAATCAGTCAAACAAAATTATGACCCTGACCTAGTTTTGAGGTCTTTCTCTGAGCACAAGTGGTCAGCTGGGACTGTTTGCACCTAAATTCATATCAAATTCTTCTCCATGTGACATGTGAATTGATAAAATTAATCAATCCCTTTTTACCACTCGTGATCAGATTTTTATTAGAGGTTCTGTGATTTTGGGGGTCGGTACAATTTTTTAAAAGTGTTTTTGAAGGAAGTCTCTTATGCTCAGTAGGGTTATTAATTAAATTTGATTAAAAAACTATTTTTTAAAATGTCATTTATTTAGTTTCATAGAAAAAAACATGATTTTTTAGAAATCATTCTAAAATGCTGATTTGTTGCTCAATAAATATTTTGTATCATTATCGGAGCTGTTAACAGCTTAATACTTTTTGCTTAACATTTTTTTGGAAACTGATACATTTTTGACTGAATTCTTTGATGAATATTTTGAATAAATATAATTTTTGTTCCTTTTAATTTCCAGACACACTGCTATATTTGTCATTTTCCTCTTCATTCAGATTATAGGCAAGCTGCTGATGTGTGGCTGTATAACTTTACATAGGGTCAGAAGCATTTTGTGTCCCCCCTCCCCCTTCCTACCTTATTCTTTATGGATTGTGCATCATCTCTTGACCTCATTGTTTGCCTCCTATCTCTTGATATCCAACCCTTCTGAGGCAACTTAAATGCCCTAATTCATAATTCATTTATAACATTGTTTGCTCATTAAAAATGTAAAAGCTGTGTGTTTCGCTTATCTCATTCTTGCAGTTCTGTGAACTCTTTTAGCATTCTGTGCATTTGTTCAAGTATCCTCAGGATATTGGAAAACAAACAAGCATCTCTTGGCAGACTCATAAATGCATCTAAATTTGGACTGCACGTCTATGAGGTGAATGATTGTAAAATCATATGCTTGAGGGATCCATGATTGTTTAGAGGGGTTGTGTGGTGTCACTGTCCTCTGAAGTGACAGTTTTTGTTTTGTTTATATATCTGAAAAACACTGCCAGCTCACTTGCAGATCAGCTCGGGGCCCTTTAACCTTAGCAGAATGCTGTGTGCCCTGCTGCTGACAGGCTGTCTATGGTAGTACTTCTGCCTGAAATCTAATACACAGGGATTTAAATGCTCAGCTGTGGTGAAGAATAGAAAACATACCATGTACCTGCTTGTTGGAGGATTCAAAGACATGTGTATGACTAAAAGTTTAGTTTTAACTACTTTGAAGTCTTAAACATACGTACGTTTTTGGTGAAATTTTCCATTTTAAAGTATTGAATCAAACATTTTCATTCTGTCACCAGGTGGTTTTTTGGTTCCTTTCCACTGACATCTTTGGCTTGCTCAGTTAGGGTTTAAAGACACTTCTTATTAAGTAATTTTATTTGAGACAATATTTGACTGCACTGACACTATTGGATGAGAATAAAAATTGAGCTGATGGTGACACTATTGTCTTCTGTAGAGTTGCTTTATAGCTGAATCAAATTCGCTTTATTATTGACGAATGTTGCAACATTGACACTTATTGAACTGAACTGAATCAACATTGAACTGACTCAAAGTGAATAACGACACGATTGTTTTCTATAGAGCTGCTTGTATCTGAATTGAACTGGTTCATTATCGATTAACTTTGTTGATTAACATCACTGTTATTGAACTGAACTGAACCAACAATGTACTGATTGAATTTTTTTTACCTGACTTACAGCAGAATTTCAATTTGTCTCATATTTGATGAAGCTTGTATCATTTATTTGGTTATCTGTGAAGCTGCTTTGAAATAATCAGTATTGTACACGGCACCATATAAATTAAGGTGGTAATATATAAATTTACAATTGCAAGAAAAATATGTGAAACCTTAGAAGTACTTGCATTTCTGTACAAAGTAGTCATGAAATATGATCTGATCATTTACTAAGTTACATGTCTGCATAAATAACACATTGTGTTCATGTTTTTACTGAACACACTGTGTAAACATTCATATTACACAATGGAAAATGGATTTAAAACTTTGGCTTTAATAACTTGTTGACCTTAATTTGGCAGAAAGTCAACAGTCAATGGGTCACAGTGCTTATTTATACAAATATGAAATGTGCTACCCAGCATTCTCACATTAATTCATATTCACAAGCCACTAGGGCTGCCGCAATTTTGCAATGCTAAGTAACGTACCAAGTTAGCTAAGATTGCTAGACTACTTTAAAATTACTATTACAACGTAAACCCCTCAAAAACATATATCAACAAACTTAAACACTTAATCTTATGTTTTGGTAAACAGGCTATTAAAATGGTTCTGTAAATTTACATTTATCATCGGCTTTTTTGAGATAAATCTCTCAGAAAATACCCAAATCTGTCAGTGTGCGCAAGATGTAAAGACAGTGGAAGCGTGAATAAACGATTCTTTTCTAATCTTGCTATAAGAGACTGCATGTCATGTCAACAGGCACAAGAACTAAAGTGAAGAAGTTGGGAGGGGAAAGAACAGCAGCAGTGCTGGGAGTCGATTCAGATGCAACGAGAATTGAGGTGAACCAAATCCACATGTGGGGCCCTGAAATGTCTATGCGTGTCCATTACCTTGATTACCAAACTATAACAAATATCAGAGATAGCCATAACAGTGAATAGTGGGGATTTTGATAAATCCCAATGACTCAAATCTTGTGGTTCTGTTCATCAAAAGACTCATTTAGATTAATTCAATTGGTGATTCCTGTAGGTTTCATCATTACATCAGTAGCAATGGCTTTTTGAGTATTTTCACTGAGTTTTTGAATAATTCAAAAGGTTCCCTTTCAAATGGGAACATTGCACTTTGTCCTAGGACGCTGATGGGGAATATCTCCAGCGTGACCGGTGCCTAAAGCATGTGCCTGAACAAGCCAATAACATTTGTCAGCGACACCCTATGTCACGACAATGGTGCGATCACTGTAAAAAAGAGCACCTGTAGTACACATCAACAATTTCTTTTGTCTTCAAGATCCATTTATGTACGTGTGAAGATCAATCAGCTATGCATCACAGACGACACTTGAGGACACACGACTTGTGCATTAAGTGTTTTGGCAAGGAGCAAGCGTGTTCAGTTCTCCAGGGAACTGAATGTGCTCATTTTGATGTGAACATTGTGATGCATTCATGAGACTGGTAAGAAGATTTTACTTCTTTGTTCTCACCTGAGGTTTAGTAGTTAGTGTTTGCATGAGTACATTCAGTTCTCAAGGGAGTCGAAGGCACTCACAGTGATGTGTTTGTGCCTGTTCGATGCAAGATTCTTGATTAGTGATAGAGTCTGACATTTGAGCAGAGCACATTCAGCTCTCTTTGTGATGCGGTCACTGTGATTCGTTCCTTTTTGTTTGATTCTCTTGAGGAATAAGAATTGAATGCCTGCACCCCGCCATAGCAACAAGCAAGTTCGATCACGGGGGTGGTGGGCAGAGCAAAGGGAGAGTCTTACGCGATTTCTATCCCTTTCTGGTTTGTTATTACAAATGTGTAGACTAATTCTGTGGAATTATATGTAGAGAGAGAATGCAGGGGCAGATGCTATTTTTTAGATATGCCCCCTCTGCTGGCCTGCACAATAGCAGTGCTCGGTGGTGGTAATCTCTGGAACCTGACAGGAATGGATTTTTTCGCTCCAGTTTACATTTACAGGTTGCATGGCTCTCTCAGACCACCGCTCCCCGTAAGATAACATCCAAGGTATGTGGCTCTCTGTGAGCCTCCTTGGTGAGGTCGTCTTTTACCGTAGAGCATAGTTAATTGTCGTTTTAGTTGGTTATAAAGGGTTCTTTTGCTTAATCCTCTGCTCTGAGAGCTCCTTGCAAGTTAACTGTCTTCAAGGTGGGTGTTGCTAGGCTTCCTCTAGCTCTAGAGAGTCGTCCTGCTTGGGCGTCTGCCCCCAGAGCTCCGACTGGATAGTAGTATTGAGTTGTCAGGTTCTTGGTGAGCCTCCTTGGTAAGCAGTCCTTAATGCAGAACGTAGTTAGGCCTCCTCTAGTGTTAAGCGTCGTCTTGCTGAGGCCTCCACTCTTAGAGCTCAGTCTATGGTTCTCTGTGAACCTCCTGGCAATACTACCTTTAGGAAAGAGTTGCTAGGATTCCTCTCAAATTAGAGAGTCATCATGCTGAGAACTCCACTCCCAGAGCTCTGCTTAAGATGCACAACCAAGTCGTACGGCTCCCGTGCGAGCCTCCTAGATGTTACTGTCTTTTAGCATGGAGTGTAGTTACACTTCCTTTTATACTCTGATCACATCGGAATTGACGTCATAGGCTGTCACCAGCCAATGTTATTGTCGTGTTTAGACACGTGCTTCAGATACCCGTCATGCTGAAGGCATTTCCCATAAGCGTCCTAGGGTGCAGTTTCTCTTTGCCATTTTCAGGGAATCATGGCTACATTTGTAACCTGAGACATGTGCTTGACTAGGAGACATCGACAGCATTAATTTGAAGCAGCTTGTAAAGGACTGATTGATTGATTTTTTTTTTTTTTTTAAACTGGAAAAGACCACAATGTGATTCATATACTATCACTCATAATAGTGTTATGAAAGGAGACTCAAAGAGGATGTAAATAACAGAGTTTGTTTATTTTTGCAGCAAGAGGCAGAGACCGGTAAGTCGGCAGCACTGTGATATGATAATGGTGTAGGTAAGGATAGTAATTGAGTCTTTTCTGTTACAGGTGATAGCGTAGGTCAACACAGTGGAATGGAGGAATACGTAAGTGTAACATACACTGGAATAAACACTGGAGAGGAGCACAGGAGGAGATGCTGGAGTGGAGACCAGGAGCACAGGAGGAGACACTGGAGTGGAGACCAGGAGAAACACGCTGGAGCTGACCCGGGAGGTAAGGAGATGACTTTGTGTAGAGTCACAGGGAACCAACAGGTATAGCATACATGAGTCCACTTCGTAGGAACAAGACCAGACAGTGAGGTGTGTGCTTCTATAGTCAGTGAGTTGATTTTGATAACGAGGTGCAGGTGTGAATGATTTCCGGGAGAATTCCGGGGATGGTTTGCGCTATCATTGGCTGGTGACTGAGCCTGGGAGATCTGTTACAAATGGTGTAAATTATACTTTATATTGCTCTGTTTATTATAAGTTTCTCTTTCTTAATCATCGAGAAAATTAGTCTGGAATTGCCTGTCATGAATCTGAAAACACCACACATAACCTGAGTTAGATTCTAGGCTAGATAGAATTTAGCTCATTTTAGGTCTCTTTCCATCAGTTCGACCGGTATACTTTAAAGAAGAACTTCTATACTATACTAAAATTCACCTTTTTTGTTTGCCTACAGTGTGTGTAAACAACTAGCCTATAATAGTAAAAATCCAGCCGGTCCTTTTTTGTTGTAATCCCCACAAATCATAAACAGTCTCTCCAAACAAGCAGTTCCAGATATGTTATTATGTAAGAGTAAGGGGAAGTCGCAGCAATCCTCCATTTATGTTTCCTCCCCATAGCAGCTGGAGATATACAATGTCTGTGGCAAAATAATAATAATTAAAAAAAAAAAGAAAGCACATTACAAATGTTCTGTTATTGGATGTACTAACTAACATAAGAGTCTCCATAGACTCCCTGTGTCTGAGCCTCTGTGGATACCGTGGTTGAACTTCATTTGTGAGGGAAATGCAGAGAAGAAAGTTGTTAAATTGTTTTAAATATATTGCACAAATCATTTTACGCTGGACTGCTTCACAAACAAAGGTCAGTTTAATGCTCGATTTGCACAAAATGCTGATTATGAAAGATGGGTCAGTACCGACTTACTAAAGTTACATGAGCACCTATACAACAATTTATAGTGGGTACGGAGAGTAAATATTCAGACCCCCTTAAATTTTTCACTCTTTGTTATATTGCAGCCATTTGCTAAAATCATTTAAGTTCATTTTTTTCCTCATTAATGTACACACAGCACCCCATATTGACAGCAAAACACAGAATTCTTGACATTTTTGCAGATTTATTAAAAAAGGAAAAATGAATATCACATGGTCTTAAGTATTCAGACCCTTTGCTGTGACACTCATATATTTAACTCAGGTGCTGTCCATTTCTTCTGATCATCCTTGAGATGGTTCTACACCTTTATTTGAGTCTAGCTGTGTTTGATTATACTGATTGGACTTGATGAGGAAAGCCACACATCTGTCTATATAAGACCTTACAGCTCACAGTGCATGTCAGAGCAAATGAGAATCATGAGGTCAAAGGAACTACCTGAAGAGCTCAGAGACAGAATTGTGGCAAGGCACAGATTACAAAAAAAAAAAATTCTGCTGCACTTAAGGTTCCTAAGAGCACAGTGGCCTCAATAATCCTTAAATGTAAGATGTTTGGGACAACCAGAACCCTTCCTAGAGCTGGCCATCCGGCCAAACTGAGCTATCGGGGGAGAAGAGCCTTGATGAGAGAGGTAAAGAAGAACCCAAAGATCACTGTTGCTGAACTCCAGAGATGCAGTCGGGAGATGGGAGAAAGTTGTAGAAAGTCAAACATCACTGCAGCCCTCTACCAGTCGGGGCTTTATGGCAAAGTGGCCCGACGGAAGCCTCTCCTCTGTACAAGATGTATGAAAGCCAGCATGGAGTTTGCTAAAAAAAACAGCCGAAGGACTCCAAGATGGTGAGAAATAAGATTCTCTGGTCTGATGAGACCAAGATAAAACTTTTTGGCCTTAATTCTAAGCGGTATGTGTGGAGAAAACCAGGCACTGCTCATCACCTGTCCAGTACAGTCCCAACAGTGAAGCATGGTGCTGGCAGCATCATGCTGTGGGGGTATTTTTCAGCTACAGGGACAGGACGACTGGTTGCAATCGAGGGAAAGATGAATGCGGCCAAGTAAAATGGCTGTCCACCAACGATTACCATCAAACCTGATAGAACTGGAGAGGATCTTCAAGGAGGAATGGCAGAGTATCCCCAAATCCAGGTGTGAAAAACTTGTTGCATCGTCCCCAAAAAGACTCTGGCTGTATTAGATCAAAAAGGGTGCTTCTACTAATTACTGAGCAAAGGGTCTGAATACTTAGGACCATGAGATATTTAAGTTTTTCTTTTTTAATAAATCTGCAAAAATGTCAAGAATTCTGTGTTTTTCTGTCAAAATGGGGTGCTGTGTGTACATTAATGAGGAAAAAAATGAACTGAAATGATTTTAGCAAATGACTGCAATTTAACAAAGAGTGAAAAATTTAAGGGGGTCTGAATACTTTCCATACCCACTGTAGATGAAGGTAATCAAGACGGAACATCCTAAATAATAAGTTGAATAAAATTAACTCCACAATAACTACCTTAATCCATCAACTAACTATTCAGAATCGTCCTGTTGCATTCTAAAAGTTGTAACTTCTTCCCGAGTGTCTCCATACCATGTTCGACTCCGGTTTGAACAAATTTGGCTGAACACCGCTACTGACACTTTCTGACATTCCGGCTGCGTGAGATTATCCAGTTTTGTTGTTGCTGGAGTATCCAAAGCATTAGGCGTTAAAGAACCACCCTCTTCTGAAAGTGGTGTGAGGGGTAGCAGGTCATTTACATTTAAAGGGACATACACAAATACAACAGGTTTTGCTAACACCCCAATAGGGGGGAATTTGACAAGCTGTAATGATCTGTGGGTATTTTGAGCTAAAAGTTCACAGACACGTTCTTGGGACACTAGATTTATATTACATCTTGTGGAAAGGGACATAATAGGTCCCCTTTAACAGAATTAAGTGAGGCAGACCTTGGACCTTTTGTCTGTGGAGGATGTCACCTTCACCGCTATGGGAAATAAAGCAATGATGAGAGGCCAGTATGTCATTGCAGGCAAGAATTCGCCAGTGGATTGCTTGGAGAAATAATCAACAAAGGTTTGCGTTTCTTGCCTTCTTCATGCGTAGAGGACAAAATGTCAAGGGCTCATTTTTGAGGGAAAAAAAGAAAATAGAAAACAAGTCAGACTTTTGCACAGTTTCTTTGACTGCGTACTGTTATTCTGATCATTACCAGGGCACTCTGAGATCTGACTCATATGGCTAATACTTTTACTGCTACTTTCATCTCCATCCAATGCTGCTCTTTGAAAATATGGGAACAGACTAAAAACAACAACAACAACAACAACAACAACAAAAAACTTATGACATCATTTACACCTAAATGACACTGTTTACGGTTGTAACTACACCTTTAATTGGCAAACATTGTATCTGCACTCTTGGAAATCATAGAAAATTGTTTGTAAAGCACAAGATGAAATCAATCCATGTTTAAAATTAAAGCTTTGCATCCCTTGTGTTATTCAGACATGCTGGAACAACAACACTGAAAACAAGATATCCATTTGGATGCAGAACTGAATGGCGCCTGGAAGCTGATCACATTTGGATTTGGTTTGGACAAGGGATGAGGTAAAAACAACACAGTGTCATCAAGCACTCTGCATCACGTCGCCGTTAATACAATTACAGCCCACTCAATGAGCTTTCTAATGCAATGTAAAATTTGTTCAGACGTCTCCCACACAAACTCCCAGCCACTGTTTATGAAACCTTATTCAATATAACTGCTATATGCATTATTAAAACAATCCTTCACCTTCGTGTTAATAAGAAAAGTAATTTTGTGCTCCAGGAAAGACAACGGAAAGGCTTCAGAACTTTCTAGAAGAATAGTGCTGTGACTGGATCTGTATAATAAGGCGGTGATTAGAGTTGACAGAGGGAAATTCAATTTAAGTGCATTGGTTTTGTGTTTTCCTCGGGAGAAGTGCTCTCTGAAACGGCCTCAGCTGCGCAAAGGCAAACCAGGGACAAATGTGTGTGGGGTGACTGTGTTGTGGCATCCTGCCCATCTGTGGGAAGAAGCGGCGACCCGCTCCACTGATCCGCCCGTAGGGGGCAGGGGGCGAGAGCAACCATCCCTCTCTTTCTTTCTCTGCTGGCATGTTGTAGTGTGATCCCTGCCAAGAGTCCAGGATTAAACACACCCTGTGACCTTATCAACAACTGCAGCTTTCGCTTACTTCCTGGCTACAATTCGAACAGACTGACCAAGAGCGGACTATGCAGTCTAACAGTTTCTAATGAGTGGCACGGAAAATATTTATCTAATAATGCTGTGATGATGGAGCTTAATGATGGCTTGAAAAACACAAATAGTGACTCTATTGGAAGTCAACGTGAATGGAAATGTCTGGTTCATTAGTTAGTCATGCCTCTCAAATGAACAACGCTAATGACTCTCAAAGGTGGCTAACATACTGTTCACTTTCAGTCAACTGCTGTCTTTTCTAAGTCTATTTTTCCCTCTCTCTTTCTTTCTTTCTTTCTTTTTTCATCTCCTTTGAAAAAACAAAAACAAAAGGTAACACTGTATAATAAGTATACAGTAATAAAGTACTTACAAATCATTTGGAAACTTAGTGTATAGTTAATTCATAGTTCATATATTTTGGTCACAATGTTGTTAACATATTAATAGGCTATATGCAAAAAGTGAGTTCTTGATTGTATTATTATTGTTGTTGTTTAAGTAGCTCAAATGTAAAGAGTTAGATGGTGTTTTAAAAAAGAAAAGAAAAAGGTAAAATGTAATTAATCAAGTGCTTTAACCAACTTTTATTAGACATTAAATGAATTAGTGTCACATTTTTGAGTTTGTTTGTGATTTGTTTTTCTGTCCTAGACTGAGTTTCATTGTTTTTCCTTCTTGAATGTTAATTAGTTCAGTTCATCTTCTGTTCCCTGTTTGTCTCCTAGGTTACTAATTGAGTAGGTTCCTCACTTCAGGTGTGTTGTGTTAATTATGTACTTGGTGTAGCCCTCTGTTTGCTCTAAGCCCTCTGTTTCAGATAGTTCCTTTTCTTGCTTTGTGAATGTCAACATGTAATATGTTTGTGTTCCTCCTCTGTGTTAGTTTCTTTCATCTACAAAAGAACATATTTTGAAGAATACTCACAATTATAATACAATTAATACTTACTAAGCCATTGACTTCCATAGTAGGAAAAAAAAAAAAAATGGAAATCAATCCCTAGCATATTTGAGAAATACACAAGACCGTCTGTCTGTCTGTTTTATTTAATAATAATAACTGAAACAGAATAACTGAATTCATATTATTAATATTATTTATTTATAGCATTATTGTATAGCAGTATTGAAGCATTATGTAGCATTATTCTGAAAAATGCTGTATTTTTTATATTGCAGCGTTTTTATTAAACAATTATAACATCCCTTGCATATTTGTGACAAGCAGCGGGACATTGTGTCACTCGGAGTATCATATATTAGATGAGCTAGTCTTCATCTCTCTTCATCTCTTGTGAACACATCATGACTTTATTACTCATATTATTTTTTATTTGGTTTAATGCCTGAAATATTCCACATACGTGTTACCATATGGAGTTCTGGTGGTGTCCTGACCTCTACTAACTCTTCCCTAAGGTGAAAATAGTGATTTTTCACTTACATCATTCTTAAAATTAATTTTAGAATATGTTATGATGCATTTCATATTAATGTGAGCCAGTTTTTACACTCACACTGGATCCAGGACCTAAATGACCAAGTTTTTCCGATTAATTTCAGTGAGGATGCTTCCTTAGCCAGGCGGGTTATGTAACACATCTTTTTTGTGGCTATATCTCTTTGAAATACTCAACCCCTCTCTGGGACAAAGCCTTCAACTTCAATGCCTGCATTTGTAATTCACTTATAGCATTGTTTGGCCATTAATAATGTACAAGTGTTGTGTTTTGCTTATCTCTCTCCTGCAGTTCTCTCATCTATTTTAGCATTCTTTTAGCAAGCATCCTCAGGATATTGCAGTTCAACAGTGGAAAGAAAGCAACATCTATTCTTCTTTTTTCTTAGTACTTCACATGTAAAAGAAAAGCGCATGCTTGTGAAGGTTCAGAGCAATGTGGTGTCAGCGCCTTCTGCAGTGACTAGATGTTTTTGTTGTTTATATATCTGAAGCATGCTGTCACCTCCCCTGCAGATCGGCCCACGGCCCCCTAACCTTAGCAGAATGCTCTGCTGCTGACTGCTTGTCTGTGATGGTTAATGTTTCCCGGTCTTCTCTTCACTTTGAGCCGCTGTGATTCCACAGTCTGTCATGGCACCAAGCCCAGGCAAGGCAATACTTGCATTTTATACGTCTGCACACCCACATTTGCCTGTTCATCAAACGCAACCCACAGAAAGAAAACGGACCTCTCTGTGTAGCGCTTAGCAGGTAGCACAAGAGGATTACATGTTAAAACACCAAATAAATATTGTAGCGAGCATGTTTTTATGCCGCTTGCCACTTTATTTGGTTATAATCAAATTTACATGCTGCTTCATTGTGCATTAGGTCTATATGACAGTGGGCGAAACATCTCTGAATGTGATTGGATTGTTAAATGAGGTCATGTTGTTGGCCTGTGTGGGTGTGCGCAGCTCTGAACTAAAACACAATGTCCTTCTCAGTCTGTTTTCACAGTGAGGGTGAGAGAGAATTATAGAAACTAATGGAGCGTTTAATCGCAATCTGTCTCCGAGCGCTTGTCATGTAGAGTATGTGGTTTGAGTTTGTGCGTGAGTGCAGATGTGTGTGTTGAGGGTCTGAGTTTGTGTGCGTGTTGATTTCAGAGTTTTTATGCAGGCTACATGGGTGGGATTTGTTAGATCAGAGGTTTTTAAAGTATTCAGGCCAATTACCAGGTCTGATCGGATTGGAACATTCAGGTAACACCTGTCACAACACATTTTTTTTCAGTAGCGCAGTGTGAGAACTGTGAAATACTGTAGTTTTTCTTTTTTTTTTTGGGCTCACCAAGGCTGCATTTATTTGATCAAAAGTAAGTACAGTAAAATTGTGAGATGTTATGAGGCATTTCTATTTTAACATATTTTAAAATGTAATTTATTCCTGTTAAAGCTGATTTTCAACAGTCATTACTCCAGTCTTCAATGTCATTCAGTGACATTTATTGTCTAATATGCTGATTTGCTGCTTAAGAAACGTTTCTCGTAATTATCAATGCTGTAGATAGTAGAAATTTTACTGAGCCCAATCTTTTGAACGGCATTTTATTAAATTTTTTTACTGCTTTTTTATTGTACATTTAAAATATTTTGTATTTCAAGGCAGTGTTTTTATAATAAAGGTTCCAAAAAGGGGGTTTCATTGGTATGCCATAAAATAACCATTTTTTTTCCGCAAAGAAATTTCAGTGAACGTTTCGTTTTCTTAGTGTGAAGAAGATCTTGACAATATAAATGATTCTTTTTCTACAATAAAGAACCTTTTGTTGAATGTAAAAGTTAAAGATTCTTCATGGAAACAGAGATGAATATTAGAGATCAATTGTTTTTAAGAGTGTATAATGAATTTATATTTATATTGTGTTCATTGTTTTCATATTTAACTTAATTTAATTTAGTTTAATTATCTGCTCAAAGACCAATTACAGATCACTCTTTGTTTCATGAAATTAAACATCTTACTTTTAGGGCAAACAATAATTTCTCTTCTACCCTCATTTTTCCCTCTTCTTTCTATTGAGCACATGAAATAAAACAGTGATGCACAGATCTGCATGCAGATTTTAGGTGGTCAAAACCTTTTCATTTTCTGCATTGCACAAGTAAGAATATAGGCTATGCATTAAGTCTTAAATACATAAATCTATATTTCATTTATTAAAGATCAGAAATTATAAATCAAACATTATGAATATTTTTATTTTTCCATAAACTATTTTCCATTTTTTTCTGGACGAGACAGTGTGAGAACTGTGTTAGACTGCTCACTGCATGAAGTACTCAGATGTTGAACCCACTCAGTAAACAGACCTGATTCAAGGGGGCTTGTGGTGAGCACGTGGTGTTTTCTAAACCACAAATCAACATAACCATAGACTCATGTTTTCGTAATAGCCTCCTGTGGGAGCACACGATGATTTTGTGGGGTCCACGGCTGACCTTTGGCAACAAATTGAGATATAACCCCAATTAGAACATGTATGTGTGCTTGCTTTTGGAGCAACTGCACGACGTGCAGCCCACATCGCTGGCCACCATTTGTTATGTAGATAACAGCAACACACATTCAGACCATATATTTGCTAATACTCATCATGTGGGCCGATGTAAATAGAAACAGGTCCAGTTAAAAATGCAGACCAAGTTCTTATCTCTACCCTAAAACAAGAGAACCTGAGGCCAAGTAATGTTGTGGAGGACCTAATAAAGGTCTATTCAGAAGAAATGGTCTATTCAGAAAAATCAGCTGCAAGCACTGACTATTTGAGCTGAGATAAAACACTGTGCTGGAATGAATTTAGACAGCTTTTACAGCTATGACCACCGTAGGAATATTTTACTATTATTATTAATTACAAAGCACCCTTTTCACATTTCCGGGGCTCTCAGAAGTCGTCATAGTGGTGAACGGGAGACCGTGTGTTGCCATTTAGTCCAGAAACAAAATCCATGATAGAGTTTCCAAAACTTTCCAAAAAAGTGAAGAAAAAAAATGATTATAGCATTCTGAAGAGAGAATGATGTGCAATTAGCAGTCACTCCCTCAGCCGTTGTATTAGAAGCACCCTCGAAGGAACCTTAATTCATATTTTTTGTAATTTTCTCCCAAGGTAACACAAAGTATAGCATTATAAATGTGTTACATTTCAAATGAAAATATAGAAACTTCACTACATCGTGGAAACACATAATCACAGTCTGTGAAAAGGGTCAATAATGAACACTGATAGTAGTAGAATGAGCAGTTGCGGTAATAGCTGCTACTACCAGGGGCACATTAATGCAAAGGCTTCCATGGGCTGAAGCCCGGGGGCCTACACTGGGGAGAGGCCTACTGACTGCACGAAAATTATATTATTTTTCAAATAATTATTTGGATATATGGGAGTTTGCAGCAGTTGCAAAACCATTAAACCAACTTACACACCGGCCCTGCTGTGCACCTGCTGTGCAAATGGAACCGGGCTGGACATCTAGTTTTCTGTACCGTCATTCAGTGCGAAAGAGCCGCCTTGCTCTGAACGCAGGTTCAGTATTTTGCGCGGATGTAATCTGCATGTCATCACTGTTCCATTGGTGCTGCTTAAAGGGATAAATTATATTTAAAGCTTTATAATCTGAGTTTTTGAAGTCCAAAAAAGTGCATCCATCGGTAATAAAATGTACTCCACGTGGCTCCGGAGGGTTAATAAAGGCCTTCTGAAACGAATCGATGCGTTTGTGTAAGACAAATCCTCCTTCTGTAAAACTTTATAAAGTGCTTGCGGCACAACAGCCATGCACATTCGACATAAGTTCCGTGACGTAGTACAAAGACTCATCCTCGAATCACTCCCATTATAAAGCTTGGACGAGACGGCATATTTTTTAATTTAACTCTGATTTGGTCTGAAAGAAGATACACCTAGGATGGCTTGAGGGTGAGTAAATTACGGGGTAATTTTCATTTTTGGGTGAACTAATCCTTTAATGCCTCAGTTTTTAAATCTGGAGATGGAAAAACAGAATTTGCAATATTGCTTAAATGTGATAATTAGAAAAGAAGAAAAGATGTGGCACTCTTGTCGCGTGCTCATGCTTTTAGAGCAGTTTGCAATCGCCAAATAGCCCAAATTTATGCCAAGTGATTATAAATGATGGCATTTTCTTTTACTTTAGTATGCCGTGACAGGTTGTCAGGTGTGCCGAGGAAAATCATCAAATTCCAAAAAATATGTAAAAATAATTGCTACAAATTATCGTTGCTGTTGGGCCAAAACTTTGTGTCTCTATATTACGTTGTTTTTGTTTAATAAAACTAATTCACATCATTTCACATCTGAATGTGGGTTTTATATTTTTAAAAAAGCACTTAAAAGAGGTTGTGACTAAAGCTCATAAATCCATTGGCTCCTCAAACTGTCAGTCAAACCTAATAACTCTTCCCCGGCCTCCATTTAGAATGTGCACAGTTTGAAGATCTGCTTGTTTGAATGCAAGGTTAAATTTAGAACTGATGTTTAAGTAAGTACTGTGTTTTCTTTACTCGATTAAGGCCAACATTGATTGTTTTTTTTGTTTTTTTTTGCGTATTTAAAGAGTGGAAAATATTCTTATTCTGCTGTTTGCCGTCTAAGTTAGTTGAAGCAAGTTTTAAATATAATGTCTTTTGTATTCTGTATCATGACTTATCAAAACTGTGCCGTAGCAAAAAAAGGGTTGGGAAACACTGATATAGTGTTTATCAGCGCATCGCTGCTTTGTTTATGTAGGCTAACGGCTATAATTCTATTGTTCCACAAGCGCCACCTACATGGTGAATTCACAAAGAGTGAATTTGAATATTCACCTATAGCCTATCCCCCATTTTCCTGAGTAAACAATGAGCGCCGCCATGAGGAATTCCAATTTCTGTTTGGATGCTGTCTTGTTCCGGTCTCCAATGGAACGCACAGTCAATGGGGTAAAAGGAACATTTGAATTAACTAAATGGAAACTTTTTGAACATTAAAATGAGTCGGGTGAGACTTCCGCGTTCAGAAAAAGGTGGATACCCATATTTTTGCGCTGCATACATACAGTGTTGTAAATCTTATCGAAAATATAAATTTCTACATAAAAAATTGGCAGGAAGCTATTATTTGTAATCTGGGTTGGGGGGTGGGGGGAGGAGGGTTACTGTAATGCTGTAGCCCGGGCGCATATGGTTATCTTAATGTGCCCCGTGTATTACTTTTAAGACCAAGCATCCAGGGACCTTGTGCAAAGTGGCAGCTTTTCACAATCCTTACATGACCTTGAGAATAAAATGTGGGTTTTGAAAATGAACAAGATTGTTTATAAACAATTGATTTATGGTTTGATCAAAGACACAGAAAGACCGATTTTAAGGGTTTGTTTGTATTAGCTGGAATTGATAGTCCACGCAGTTGTAAGATCATTTGCTGCTGCTGGAGACTGTGAATTTTGTCTTTTCAGAAGCGTAAACTATTGATGTTGTTACCCAAAACAAAGTAAGAGACAGAAACTTAATGAAAACTATCGACAAGAACAGCTACCGCAAATCAAACTGGTCTTGCCTGATATATCTTTTGTGTTTGAGAAATGAATGTTCTTTTCTCAAGATTACAACATCTTCCCAAGATACACAATACTTTGATTTTAATAAGATCGTCTCATAATAGAAAACTCTTTGAGGAGATAAAAAGAAACGGTGACCTTTTAGAAATGAACCCATGCATCATAATGAGCAGTAAAGATCAGGTTATTATTTCACTGTGCATTGTTCAGTATTGTTCTAATACATTAGACTAAATTGGTTCATATGATATTTACAAGATGCAATATATACACCGTCAGCATCAATGCATGAACTTTAACCTTGGTTTCCTCAGCCTATATTATTTTTATATTTGAACATTCTGCTAATGACAGTTACATAGTACCTTATGAAAACAAACAGGAATCTTTCATTCTGCAAGTTCTATCAAGCTATATGAGCTGTATGAATGGATATACCCAGCTCATTAGTTAGTTGCACCTCTGAAATGAATAAGGCTGCCTGTAAATGGAAACCCCCCTCCCCCAATGTAATTTTCTTCTTTTTATTTCCTTTGACAGAAGACAAAGAAGGTGCTTTGATGTCTTCTGGGCATATTTTTTTCTATTTTGTTTGCAGTAAATAGTCCAATTCAATTACCTATTCCAATTTTAAAAACACCAAAATCTTATTTCAATTTTACAATTGTAATACTAACTTACTTGGTGCGTAAGTATTACTCCTAGACCCAACTTTATCTCTAAATACTTATTTTTTGTCACTTTTTATTGACAGGATAGTGTGCAGTGGAGAGAGAACAGAAAATTATTGAAAAAACAGGGTGAAGTGGGATCAGAAGACATTTCCTAATCACACTTTATTACTTCAAATGTCTGTATTTTATATTATTTATACAGTATGATAAATATACTGCAAATTTGCTAACTTGGTCAGCTTTCTTTCAAACTATTGCTCTCTCATGACAACGGTGACTTGAAAGAGAAAACTGAACATAATATAGTTTGCTGCTATGGCATACACTACAATTCAAAAGTTTGGGGTAAGATTTAAAAAAAAAGATTTTGAAAGAAGTCTCTTCTATTTACCAAGGCTGTATTTACTTGATTAAAAACACAGTAAAAATAGTAATGTTGTAAAATAACTGGAAGCACAGCTAATGGAAGCTAATGACATTTGAAACCAGACACCTTAAAATTACAAATGACCGCAATTCTCTCTTAACTGAAAAACAAGGTGGATACAGGTGGAGCTGGGGAAGGTGGAGTAAACAGTAGGCAATAATTTGAATGTTGAGCAGCATGCTTGTTGGCTACCAATACAATAGGAACCAATCAGTTGTTCCCTTCATAGAATAATGTAATTGAAAGCAGATTGAGTTAAAATCCACGTAAAGCTTGTCAAACCAAAGAAAAATGTTGTAACGCTGTCAAAACTGAAACCACGCCCACTGTTGAGAACTCTCAACTTACTTGTCTAATGAGTCAAACATACTTATGCATATAAACAAAAGAATCATGTTAGAGGGTTGCACAATTTAGTAGAGTTGCTGTGCACTACCTACTAATTATAACATAAGCACACAAAGCAAGTTAGACTAATAGGTGGGCACATACTGCACATAGCACTAGATGTCGGAGCTGTGAGACGGGAGGATGAAAGCCTGGGAGGGATGATAGTCAGATAGTCTTCACAAAATGAATCCACCTCTTCTTCATATCCTTTTTTGGAAATTTAGGCTAAATAAGGAGAGTGAGCTGTTTTGCATGTCATCGCAACCAGGTAATATGCATTTTCGTGAAAGCATAGCTAACAAACTGTAGGATGTAAAACTCACGGTAACGTAAGTAACTCGAGATTGGGGTCAGGGCTATGCACGGTGGCTCCAGTGCGTCATCAAGCCACCACACACAAAAAAATGAACACAGAATTAGTAAAGACATGTTTAACGCTCTAACTCCACAATTCAGTAGAACATAGCTCACAGTCTTTTTAATGTGTTTCAGCAATACATTTGTAACATTTCTAATGCGTTTAGAAACATTTCTCAGAATGGACTTGGCACAGGCTCATAAGTCCTTAAAGTGTGTGTAATCTAGAGTTTCCTGACAGAACTTAGTATTCACCTTTTACGTTTGATCAATTTAACATGTTTTTCCTGAATAAAAGTATTCATTTCTTCAACACACACAAACACAAACCCAAACCTCTGACATATAATTACAGTTTTTTTTTTCAATTGCTACTTTGTACAATCTGTTGTCACATTTTCAAAACTCTAAAGACTGTTAACACAACATCCGTCTATTGTGGCCATACCATTAACACAATTCATGTCATTTTCACACAAAATGCAGTCATTTAACATGTTTCTAAAATACTTTTTCAACAGCAGGAGCTCAAAAGTATTCTCAAATACTGAAACAATTGATAAGCATTTTTAATTAGCAGATCAATGAAATATTGAGAAATAGCAGATTCTAATCTCAGTTGGAGGCATAGTCAGGTGTTGAACACAGAGTAAAATAGGACTCTTTCAATTAGTTTTGTTCAGTTTGGATGCAAATCAACACCATCCTATCCTCTATGGGGGCATCATCAACACCCCACCCCACCCCACCCCACCCCCAGAAAACAATTTCAACCAAGGGGGCAACTGAAGTTCTGCATAGGGGACCCATTTAACCAATGGCTGCCCTGAGCAATTCTATTACTATCTTTTTTTTATTATTGTACATTCTATTAAGTAGTGACTCATTAATGGATAGAATCTTGCTATGTTGCCAAGAATGCACATTCGACATGTTCAACACTCAAACAAAAATGTAGCGTGGCTTACATGTAAGCGTTCTACTTTTACTGCAGTAAAAGGAAACTGAATTAAAAAATCAATGGATTTCATATTTTCTGCAGGTAGAACTGAAACATGACAAGTGATGAGGTTTGTATTTTGACAGTCATTGCACTATGATTGACTATATGTTCATGTTGGATAGCAAACTAGTACTGGAGTTTTGACAGAATGACTCGATTTTGAATCAGGTTTGCTGTGTTTTGATAGTTAGTATATGTAGAAGGTTTTTCGCATTTTTAAATCTAGAATTTTGAAATATTTGTATTTATTTTGCAAAATATGGTTTTGGGCAGAAAATGAACTATTTGGCTAATTGTGTGATGTAGGTGTGTTGCTGTGTAATGAGTTTAGAAAAAGTACTTTCATTATTGGTAAATGCTTGTAAGCAATTGTAAAAAGCTAATAAAAATACACGTGTTTGAGCTTTTGACACATTTCAGAATGCAACAAGTGAAAGTAGGCTAGACATGTTTGTGTTGTGAGATATGAGTTTTGGCCTTTAGTGGCTGCATATTAGTCTCTCATCCTCTTCATGGATGTGTTTATCCCCTTTGCCCACTTTAAATGTAATCACACACATGCATAGTTGTTCCAATAGATAGCGGAGAGCTTGTCTGATCTGTTGAACAGCCGGTGCTGCTGAGACCTCCCTTGCCCACTTAACTGGATGCAATTAAACCAATGCTGTGTATGGCCTAAAGCAATCTGTTTGCATAACAATGGGCCATGGCAGATGATCTAGGTTATGAGGTGATATAAGGAGAAAATCAAGCTTGTACCAGCAGCTGGTGTGAACGAATGCCACAGTGGGCAGCTGGGTCACCAGGGATTCTCGGCAGACTCCTAATGTAACTTTATGGGGGAAAAATTACCACTTCACTAATATAAGGACTCTGAAAGGTCACACAAGTTAAACAAGATAACAAAGACAGAGTCAATATAGAAACGTGAAATCGAGCTGTTGATGCATGTGCTCAGACATGCTCCGGTTAATGACACAAGTTCACAAGTGACTGACTCGTGTCATAAAAAAGCTTAGGAGAAGCTTAGACTAAAGAGGTTGATGCTTCAATAGTTCAAATGAAACTATACCAGCTTTTCTGGTATGTTTTCTCTTTCATATTAATCGAAGAGCAATATTCAAAAGAAAAAAAGCCCACTTCTCTCAATTTTTTTTAACTTTAGTAGTTTTAATAAACCTTACAGGAACATGCTGAAAAATGTCAAGCATTCTTTGTCCTTGTTTTTATTAATGACAATTTAATTGCCTTTTTAAAAAGCAATGTTTACTTAATCGAAAATTTAAATTGTGTGAACTAGACCTTGAAATGCTTAAAAATGTGTTCAGTAGTATTTTTTTTTTCTCTGTTTTATCAAAATGGTTAGAGAACGGTAAAATCTCAGTTGTACTAACTCCCATAATTGTGGTAATGAGGTAACACTAGTTAGAACTGTTAGAACTGTTAAAACTGCATGAATATTGTGCTTGGACCAACACAAGATTTATGAATATGTTCTACTCGGCAAAAACATGCTCACTTGAAGTGAATTTTAGGGTTAGATCTGATTTATTGGTAACCAGAACTTTTTGTGATTCATTGATTTAGATCCTTCCTTTTATATTTAACATGAGTTGTTTCATCAAAATTTTAGACTCACATATGCACACTTATAGAATGCGGGAAAATCGCATGTGCCAAGGCGCTGTCATATCTGGTGTAACCACTAGCTCAATCAAAATGGTCGCTGGGGAGCGTTCCCTGTTCCTGTAGTGCTAATCTAATCACACAGATTAAATTAGGACTTTAAAGAGGCCAGATGATAGGCATTGACAGGCAATCCACATGCTTAAGACACAACCCTATATCATTCATGGTTAAACAGGATGTTGACTCCTACACAAACACCTGCTGTATCTGAAAGCATAGCCAAGTGATTTCTTCCTTCAGGAGATGAAAAGTTACAAAATACATTCAAGTTTACCTGGATAGGGCGAAAAACTCCAGCTGTTCACAGTATGTGACTGAAACTTCACCATGGGTAATGAGAGATGAGGAGAGACTTCCTCAATGAGATGCATCTGAAAACCAGCAGTGATGAAAAAAAAAATGGTTCTTTCACTTCATTTGCAGTCATATACTTTAAAGAGACAAAGCCTTAAGGAGTTGTCTTCAGAGCCGCTTTGACAACGAATAAAACACCTGATGATAAAAAGTGTCTCTTATGGTTCTTTAACAATCTAGGATGTGAATGTTGTCAAAGAGAGTTGGTGTGCAGATTCCAGCTATGAACTCTCTCTAATACATAAACATGAGACATTGTCTGTTTTACAGTGAAAATACTTAAGACTACAGTGAAATACTAGCTGACTTTAGTTTCTTTACAGTAATGCTGTTACCCTCTGTGGCCTTTTACTAGTACTCTCAGATTCATCACTATATGCATCACAGCTCTTTTTTCCCATGCTGAGCCAATTAGATAAAAAAAGAGGACCACATTTCTTTATATTTAGCTTCAAGAGCTGTCAAAAACCTTACAATGGAATATTAGTCTAGCAAATTACCTCAAAAGAAATATGAATAATTAATTATAACTTGTTATAATTAATTATAAATATTTGGATCAGTTAATAGAATTAATGTAGTAGAATTCATTTTACAATCAATTAACCTGTTTGCCTTGTGAACACTTGGCTAATTGTTTATTAATTCTAAGAAATGTTCATTTCCCGGTCATGGGAAATGGCATTCTTACTGTACTACTTAGAGCTTGTAGTCAAAATCTGCATGATTATGGAGTGTTAAAGTGTGAAGATGTCACACCCTCTGGAGGTGACTGAGCCAAAAGGAGTTGTTCCTTTGGAGGGAACCTTTTATGACTCTTTGTTAAGATATTAGCATGAGACATCATATTGTATGTATGAGAGAATAACCTTCTAGATTCTTATAATACTTAATTTGTCAGAGTTAGTAAAATGTAATGTAGATTAACAGATTAAGAGCAAAGACTGGAGTCCATAGAGACCAAACATGCTACTCATGTGATTTTAGTTAACCATAGTATTGTTGATTTGAAATTACAGCTTTTGTCCCCGTTACAGTTTAATCACAGGACCGGATACCAAGTTGCCTTGCCAAGGAAAATATTTATTATCATATGTATATTAGACATAGGAGATCTTACAATTCCTTACAAGGTGGGAAAACAAGTTGGTTTCTTTAAAATCGAACGTATACTTCATACATACACATTCTACCCTCCTTATAGGGAATACTGTACATCAATAGATGTTTACATCATGGAACAACTGCATCAGCGTGCAGCCTTTCATAATACATGTACACATACCTTCCTGTGAAGCCAAATTTATCTCTCCTTCCCTGTGCATACCATATGACACCAACATGTTCATACAGACTTTGCTTATGAAGCTTATACTTTCTCAAATACATTATACATTTGATTATGAACATATAAATAATATTAAAACAATGAAATTTTAATCTTCGGTATGCAACTATGCAACATTAAGACAAAAAGTTCAAAAAAAGAGAATTAATACATATAGGTGCTGGTCATATAATTAGGATATCATCAAAAAGTTGATTTATTTCACTAATTCCATTCAAAAAGTGAAACTTGTAAATTATAGGCATTCGTTACACACAGACTGATATATTTCAAATGTTTATTTCTTTTAATTTTGATGATTACAACTGATAACTAAGGAAAAATCCCAAATTCAGTGTCTCAGAAAATTAGAATATTACTTAAGACCAATACAAAGAAAGGATATTTAGAAATCTTGGCCAAATAAAAAGTATGAGCATGTACAGCACTCAATACTTAGTTGGGGCTCCTTTTGCCTGAATTACTGCAGCAATGCAGCGTGGCATGGAGTCGATCAGTCCGTGGCACTGCTCAGGTGTTATGAGAGCCCAGGTTGCTCTGATAGTGGCCTTCAGCTCTTCTGCATTGGTGGGTCTGGCATATCGCATCTTCCTCTTCACAATACCCCATAGATTGTCCATGGGGTTTACGTCAGGCGAATTTGCTGGCCAATTAAGAACAGGGATACCATGGTCCTTAAACCAGATACTGGTTGCTTTGGCACTGTGTGCAGGTGTCAAGTTCTGTTGTAAAATGAAATCTGCATCTCCATGAAGTTGGTCAGCAGCAGGAAGTGCTCTAAAACTTCCTGGTATACGGCTGCATTGACCTTGGACCTCAGAAAACACAGTGGACCAACACCAGCAGATGACATGGCACCCCAAACTATCACAGACTATGGAAGCTTTACACAAGACTTCAAGCAACGTGGATTGTGTGCCTCTCCTCTCTTCCTCCAGACTCTGGGACCCTGATTTCCAAAGGAAATGACTTTGGACCACTCAGCAGCAGTCCAGTCCTTTTTGTCTTTAGCCCAGGCGAGACGATTCTGACGCTGTCTGTTGTTCAAGAGTGGCTTGACACAAGGAATGCGTCAGCTGAAACCCATGTCTTGCATATGTCTGTGCGTAGTGGTTCTTGAAGCACTGACTCCAGTTGCAGTCCACTCTGTGAATATCCCCCACATTTTTGAATGGGTTTTGCTTCTCAATCCTCTCCAGGGTGCGGTTATCCCTATTGCTTGTTACACTTTTTTCTACCACATCTTTTCCTTCCCTTCCCTTCTCCATTATTGTGCTTAGACACAGAGCTCTGTGAACAGCCAGCCTCTTTTGCAATGACCTTTTGTGTCTTGTGCAAGGTGTCAATTGTCGTCTTTTGGACAACTGTCAAGTCAGCAGTCTTCCCCATGATTGTGTAGCTTACAGAACTGACTGAGTCTCAGTCTGAGTCTCAGTCTTACTATAGACTGAGAGACCATTTAAGGGCCTTTGCAGGTGTTTTTGAGTTAATTAGCTGATTAGAGTGTGGCACCAGATGTCTTCAATATTGAACCTTTTCACAATATTCTAATTTTCTGAGATACTGAATTTGGAATTTCCTTAGTTGTCAGTTATAATCATCAAAATTAAAAGAAATAAACATTTGAAATATATCAGTCTGTGTGTAATGAATGAATATAATATACAAGTTTCACTTTTTGAATGGAATTAGTGAAATATATCAACTTTTTGATGATATTCTAATTATATGACCAGCTCCTGTAGGTTAAATCATATATATATATATATATATATATATATATATATATATATATATATGATAAAAAAGGGTTTATTTGTCCTTCTCAACAAGAATGAAGTCAGAGTCACAAGTCTCTGCAAATTCTTTCTGATCGTAAAACCTTTTCTGTGTAACCAGAGGCCTGAGGTTAGCTGCATTTGGGGTGTTAGTTGCAGTTTAGGGGGATAGGTTCAGAGAACTTTGTTAAGAGAGTGAATTTCTGGATAATTTATTAAATATAATGAATAATTGTGTCCAGATGCTACTTTAGTTAGGAGTCAAAAAAGATTTGTTTGGCACCAGGTCAACAGGCTTGTTAAGGTAAAGGGAAAATAAAGTGGCATTAATGTTGACAGAATGTAGAATATTTTTGCTGACTCAATAATCTGTAGTCAATAAGCAATAAGCAATAGTCTTGCTTTGAGACTGTATACGAATTGCTACTTCCCTTAACTCCTTAAGCCCTGAGGGTATTTTCAGAGGTTTTTTTTTCTGAGTGACATACAAAAAAGTAAAGACTCGTAACTCCAAAAATATAGCAACGAGAGTCAAAAGGTTGGTATCATTTGGAAGGAAACTTTTTCAAGTTTGTAAATAAAATAAATAAATCAATTTGGACATTCTCATGCTGAGAAACTGCAAATAAACAGCAAAATAATGTGGGAAAAAATTTAAATATTTCTAATGAATTTAAAATGAAGGAAATATGGTAAAAGTTCATTATTTTTATGTGAGCTGTATCTGGATCAAATGTTTTGGTGATTGGATAAAGATTTCAAAGTTTACAGCATTTGGAACAAATTTTTAATTTTTATTTTTTTATTTTATTTTTGACATGCACAAAAATAATTGACTCAATCTCAATCTTTTTTACTTTTTTAAAATAAAATAAATACTTGAGACTTGACTTGAGACTTGACTTGTGATTTGACTTGAGACTTGACTTGAGACTTGACTTAGGGAACTCAGGCGGCTCCGGGAACTCAGGCGGCTCCGGGAACTCAGGCGGCTCCGGGAACTCAGGCGGCTCCGGGAACTCAGGCGGCTCCGGGAACTCAGGCGGCTCCGGGAACTCAGGCGGCTCCGGGAACTCAGGCGGCTCCGGGAACTCAGGCGGCTCCGGGAACTCAGGCGGCTCCGGGAACTCAGGCGGCTCCGGGAACTCAGGCGGCTCCGGGAACTCAGGCGGCTCGGGCCAGTCCGGGAGCTCGGGCCAGTCCGGGAGCTCGGGCCAGTCCGGGAGCTCGGGCCAGTCCGGGAGCTCGGGCCAGTCCGGGAGCTCGGGCCAGTCCGGGAGCTCGGGCCCTGAGGTAGCGAGCACAGGAGACGGCTCGTGGACGGCGAGCACTGGAGACGGCTCGCGGACGGCGAGCACTGGAGACGGCTCGCGGGCGGCGAGCACTGGAGACGGCTCGCGGGCGGCGAGCACTGGAGACGGCTCGCGGGCGGCGAGCACAGGAGACGGCTCGCGGGCGGCGAGCACAGGAGACGGCTCGCGGGCGGCGAGCACTGGAGACGGCTCGCGGGCGGCGAGCACTGGAGACGGCTCGCGGGCGGCGAGCACTGGAGACGGCTCGCGGGCGGCGAGCACTGGAGACGGCTCGCGGGCGGCGAGCACTGGAGACGGCTCGCGGGCGGCGAGCACTGGAGACGGCTCGCGGGCGGCGAGCACTGGAGACGGCTCGCGGGCGGCGAGCACTGGAGACGGCTCGCGGGCGGAGAGCACAGGAGACGGCTCGCGGGCGGCGAGCACTGGAGACGGCTCGCGGGCGGCGAGCACAGGAAACACGGCAGGGTTGAGGATGGTCTCATATGGCAGCTCGCAGTGGACCGGCCTGAGGAGATCTGGAAACTCCTCCTCCTCGTCCGAGGACGGGTAATCCGGCCAGAACAAAACCGCTCCGCTGCAGATGCTCCACAGATGGTTCTCGGGGAAGACATCCATGATGTTTTGTCTCGTGTTTGGGTTCGTTGTTCTCTAACGCCCGGTTCAGGAACAGGATACAAAGGCACGAAGAGATCTTTGCAAAGGTTTATTGCAAACGAAGACAGATCAGGAATACACGGAAAATAACCGGCACGGAACTTTAACAACGAACAGGGACAGGACTGAAACAGAGGGAATTTATACACCAGAGAACACGAGGGTAACGAGTAACGCACAGGTGAAAGGCATGACTGATTAACAAACACAGGTGATAACGATGAACTAATAACAAGGAGGAAATCAAAACAGAACCACATGGCAAATGACAGGACGAAAACAAAAGAACATGTGACAGATGACAGGACAGGGGAACAGAATAACCAGAAACAGATAGACAAACAGACATGATCATGACACTATGCATGTTTCATGAAGTTATATGCTAAAATGCCTCTTGATTGCTACATTTTAGCTTTAGCTAGCAGCTGTGCGATTGTGGGGTTTTACGTGTCGTAATTGCGTGATCACTATCTCGTGATTGTATTGATGATGTTGAACTCATTTTAATGGTGAGAATCTGCTGTAAATAATAATGCCCAATGTTCCACAATCGGTGCATGTTTCATCACTTTAGGAGCCAAAACGTGACATAAATGTTGCATCAGTTTATCATTTACATTTGGGTCTTGTTGGGTTTCACGTACAAAGAAATCACTCAAATTCAGTCAAAACCCAAAACTATTATGCTCGTTGTATTCTACTCCATGAGTCCTTTCAAATGACATATAACACATGATTATCTGAGTTATATGATATTTTTTACACATTGGCGTACATAATAATAATAATAATAATACAAAATCATAAATTATGAAAATATCTTTTTTATTTACTTTTCAGCAAATAGCTCTGCAGTACTTAGGAGTTAATTCAAGTGCTTACATTAATTGTAAAATTCAGACTCTAAGCTTTCAAATTACACCTATTTTGTGATAGAAGAAGGCTTGAGTTTTGAAAAATATGACTATTAATTTTTTTTATAGCTAGGTGGAGCCTGTGGGCGGTACACTCCGTTTTAGAGCGATAACTCCGCACTCGTTAAGAGTTGAAAACAATGCATTAAAAAGCTGAGTTTCTAAGCTTTAAAATGATACCTATTTTGTGTCATTCCTCTTAGTGGTTGCTTAGTAATACGATTATGAATTTTATTGCGCCGGCAGGACACTTCGGGCTTGTGTGGAATATTTTGATATTCATTTTAGCTAATCGCACAGCATGAAGTTAATTGCAAAGTCTTGACAATTTATTTTAGCATTTATATTCTTGTCTCGTCCATTAAAAATATAATTCTGAGAGTGATCATTTATTTTCATTTAAGTTAATGAGATTGATAGATTAACTTGCTTTCAGGAGAATTTTTTTTTAGCAAATAAAACAACCCAATCTCATGGGAAAGCATATCTATTTTACGATGTGGTGAAATCTTATGATAATTAGAAAAATAGTTAGCACCCCTAAACATAACCGCCATCATTGAGACGTCAGCAGATCGTACAAAAACTTACGAATGAGATCGTACCAATTCATATGAATAAGCCACTAATTTGCCAAAACATGAAATAGTGGACTAGAGGTTGTTGGAATTAAAAATGTAAACTACCACACAGCATTAAGTTCCTGGCAGGTTCTTTCTTTCTCAGCAATGCTAGAAATGATTACGCTATACTGTGATTGCTCCTTCTCAAGTGCTCTCTGAGTTGAATAATTTACATGGCACAATCTTGGAGCAGGCCAGCTGAATTTGATGTATGTGATGGGCAAGCCCAAGGGCAGCATAATAGCAGGCAGGAGAGGCAGAAGAAGTGGAGACAGAGAGGGATGAGTGAGTAACACCAGAGAGACAATACGCCTCTGTCTTTCTCACACATCATCCCTCACTGCTTATCTGCCAAGCAGGGGGACGTGCCTTTTGAACAAGCTTTTGTCGGTTAAAAAAATCTATCTGACAAGCTGTTTTGGCATCTCATACCCCTGGGATACATTACAGTTAATGAGTAAGGATGTGAAGGAGATGTCCGATGATAAGCCTTGTTGTATGTGTATGTGGCCTCATGTCCCACACCCTAAAAACAATCCTCCATGACATTTTGATCCACATGTGTGCCATGTAACCACTTCGATGATTTAAAAAAAAAAAAAATGTTTTTGAAAGAAACATTTGTTGAAAAAACAAATGCAAGGCTGCATTTATTTGATCAGATTTTTTATACAGTAAAAATAGTAATATTGTAAATTTTTCTTAATATATTTTCAAATGTAATTTATTCCCGTGGTGACAAAGCTGAATATTCAGCAGCCGCTACTTCAGTCAAGTGTCACATGATCCTTCAAAAATTAGTTTAACAATATAAATAGCTATCATTTACTCGCCATCATGTATTTCCAAAAACATTCTTCTTTTTTTTCTCTGTGAAACATAAACGGATGTTTTGTGGAATGTCTGTTTGTTTTTCAGTGGGATCCAATGTTATTTGGACCTCATAGTTGTTTAAAAGTTCTTAATTTGTGTTCTGGAAAAGAAAGTCAAAAAGGTTTGAAATGACAGAAACCATACACACTGATTCCGATGCGTATCAATCCGTTGTGAAAAAAAAACACACAACACAATACAAATTGAAGTCTTCAAGCAGTGAGGATGATATTGTTGTCCTCGCTCTATAAGGAAATATTGGGTCCATCCAATCCTTAGTTCACGTAGAGAGGAAGGAGAGTTCCACCTCCTTATCAAGGAGCTGTAGGATTACCCCGGCCAATTCAAAGTTTATTCAGGATGTCAGTGACTCAGTTTGATGCTTTGCTAGCAATTCTGGAGCCACATATTAAAAAGATCACCAATATATATGTACACACATATACAGTGGGTACGGAAAGTATTCAGACCCCTTTACATTTTTCACTCTTTGTTGTATTGCAGCCATTTGCTAAAATCATTTAAGTTCATTTTTTTCCTCATTAATGTACACACAGACGTGGTGCTGTGTGACAGAAAGCACAAAATTCTTGACATTTTTGCAGATTTATTAAAAAAGAAAAACTGAAATATCACATGGTCCAAAGTATTCAGACCCTTTGCTCAGTATTTAGTATAAGCACCCGTTTGATCTAATACAGCCATTAGTCTTTTTGGGAAAGATGCAACAAGTTTTTCACACCTGGATTTGCGGATCCTCTCCCATTCCTCCTTGCAGATCCTCTCCAGTCAGGCTGGATGGTAAACATTGGTAGACAGCCATTTTTAGGTCTCTCCAGAGATGCTCAACTGGGTTTAAGTCAGGGCTCTGGCTGGGCCATTCAAGAATAGTCACGGAGTTGTTGTGAAGCCATTCCTTTGTTATTTTAGCTGTGTGGTCATTGTCTTGTTGGAAAGTAAACCTTCAGCCCTGTCTAAGGTCCTGAGCATTCTGGAGAAGGTTTTCTTCCAGGATATGCCTGTACTTGGCCGCATTCATCTTTCCCTCGATTGCAACCAGTCGTCCTGTCACTGCAGCTGAAAAACATCCCCACAGCATGATGCTGCCACCACCATGCTTCACTGTTGGGACTGTACTGGACAGGTGATGAGCAGTGCCTGGTTTTCTCCACACATTCTCAGACCAGAGAATTTTATTTCTCACTATCTTGGAGTCCTTCAGGTGTTTTTTTTTTTTATTTAGCAAACTCCATGCGGGCTTTCATGGGTCTTGATCAGAGGAGAGACTTCCGTCGGGACACTCTGCCATGAAGCCCCAACTGGTGGAGGGCTGCAGTGATGGTTGAAACTGTATCAAATACCCTTCATGGAAAAAAAAGAATCATTGATGAGCAACTTTGACCAAATTAACCACTCGTTACAACCAAGGTATGCAGCAAAGCATTTGTGAAGCCACAACACGCAACCTTGAGGCGGATGGGCTACAACAGCAGAAGACCACACCGGGTACCACTCATCTCTACTACAAATAGGAAAAAGAGGCTACAATTTGCACAAGCTCACCAAAATTGGACAGTTGAAGACTGGAAAAATGTTGCCTGGTCTGATGAGTCTCAATTTCTGTTGAGACATCTAGATGGTAGAGTCAGAATTTGGCATAAACAGAATGAGAACATGGATCCATCATGCCTTGTTACCACTGTGCAGGCTGGTGGTGGTGGTGTAATGGTGTGGGGGTTGTTTTCTCGGCACACTTTAGGCCCCTTAATGCCAATTGGGCATCGTTTAAATGCCACGGCCTACCTGAGCATTGTTTCTGACCATGTCCATCCCTTTATGACCACCATGCACCCATCCTCTGATGGCTACTTCCAGCAGGATAATGCACCATGTCACAAAGCTCGAATCATTTCAAATTGGTTTCTTGAACATGACAATGAGTTCACTGTACTAAAATGGCCCCCACAGTCACCAGATCTCAATCCAATAGAGCATCTTTGGGATGTGGTGGAACGGGAGCTTCGTGCCCTGGATGTGCATCCAACAAATCTGCATCAACTGCAAGATGCTATCCTTTCAATATGAGCCAACATTTCTAAAGAATGCTTTCAGCACCTTGTTGAATCAATGCCACGTAGAATTAAGGCAGTTCTGAAGGCGAAAGGGGATCAAACACAGTATTAGTATGGTGTTCCTAATAATCCTTTAGGTGAGTGTATATGAGTGTCACAGCAAAGGGTCTGAATACTTAGGACCATGTGATATTTCAATTTTTATTTTTTAATAAATCTGCAAAAATGTCAAGAATTCTGTTTTTCTGTCAATATGGGGTGCTGTGTGTACATTCATAAGGGAAAAAATGAACTTAAATGATTTTAGCAAAAAGCTACAATATAACAAAGAGTGAAAAATTTAAGGGGGTCTGAATACTTTCTGTACCCTCTATCTATCTATCTATCTATCTATCTATCTATCTATCTATCTATCTATCTATCTATCTATCTATCTATCTAATATGTATGTATTTGTGCTGCGAGACGAAGTGGATAAACTTGTCAAACACCACTATGGATTTTGGCATTCGCATGTATGCTGGCTCAGAATTGTCAAAACACCCCCAAAATGCTTACTACAGATGCAAAAAATGCAGAAAATTGAACCTGATCCAAAATTTAAGACAGACAAAAGTTTCAGAGACTGTGTGAAAGTGATTGACACAATGTCATTTATATTTTAACATGCGGAAATTTCAGACTCTAGAGACCTTTAGATGGGTGTTTCAGCTGCAATGTGTCAAGAATCTATGGACTGAAATCCATTAAAAAAAAAATAAAAAAAATGTCACAAAAATCTGGTTACAAAAGGACAGACTTAAGGATCAATCTATGGTTGAGGTTATGGAGTTGTGGGGTGGAAATCAAAGCCAGTGGTTTCAGGTGTAACCTTCAGCAGGGTCTGATAGAATCAGAACTTAGTCTCTGAAACATGTCTTTCCTCAGATTAAAGGTCTTCTATACTCCATACACATCTTAGTCAAGGAGAAGAAGGGTATGAGATAATCTGTTTGTTCTAAAAGGAAGGGAAAAACCACCATCAATGACTTCAAAAGCATCATTTTTCTCTTTGCGCTATCGCTGTGATCACATACTCTGGGGAGAGACCGAGAGGTTGAGAAAGATGAAGGAGAATGTAGAATTTCCTCTCAAATGTCACATGTGGGAATGTGATTATCTGCATATTCTACTTGTTGTGTAGCAGGAATTCATCCATCCAAGAAAAGCAAAATGGTCAAGACATGCTATATTAAAAGCATTTCCTGAGTATATAAGATCAATATTAATGTAATAGCTCAAGGAGCCATATCACCAAATGCGGGTTGGAGAGAAACAAATATGTCAGGCTAAGCGATTGGTGGGACGACTTTATTGAAAAAGAACGGTTTCAAATGAATAATTTACATGGCTGGTGAGCTATATTTTAATAATTTGTTATTGGGAATTTATTTACAAAGAACATCATTATATTTCTTCAGCTTCTTTACTTGGACCTCTTTAAGTGCAACTCAAACTCAGATCAAGGTCTGCAAATCAGCTCTCTTCATCTCACAGATTTTTTTTTTTTTTTTTTTAGCTCTGTGATGGAAACTGTGCCCTTAGTTCAATAACAAAGCACTTTCTAACATGATTGCGATGGGATAAGTAGTTGTATGCTTTTTCTCGTTTACTCATTTTTTCTTTTAAATTTCTTAGATATTTGTTGATGGGCTCTAAGTACAAGTTGTACCAGGAAGTAACCATGGTTCCCATTCAGTCGGTTACATTCAACGTACGTCTGGTGCTTGAGTCCCCTCTGTTGTTGACCAACCACCACTTGTGTGTTAAGCACGGCCGCAGGTCTGTCCGATGCTTTGGGAGACTGCGGAGATCAGCGAGAGTTTCCGCCGGGTAAACCTTGGACAGATCTCTCTAGCGTTTCATGTGGGACCTCAGCTGAGGATCATACACTGTAATGGTGTGTGCTTATGCTGACTCAGATTCAAAGTTCACAGTCATGCTTTCCCGGGTCTTTTCCGGATGTGAATGGAAAACTTGGCAGTATGGAGATATATTGGTGTCAAAAGTGCCAAAATCTGCATGATTTTTTTTCCCTCTCCCACTACCCTCAATGGTTTGGGTGGCTGTGCGCAGACCAAACCCTGCATGTGAGGCCAAGGAACTTTTAATGCACGAGGGTAGTTCTGAGCCAGGGTTGAGCTGCACTTGTTGACTAATTGTGATCAAAGTCACAGCGGAGGCCCTCAGCCAGACGATGTCCACCTCGGTAGTCCAGAAGCACCCCCTGGCTTACCATGCAGAGGTGTGAGAGGTCCTCCAGGTATGATTTTTCGATGCTCCCATCTCTCAAGGTGGCCTTTTTGACCTTTTTACAGACACTGTTTAGGACTGAGCCCAGCAGTTTCTCTGCAGTTGGTGACAAACCAGGGAACTTTCCCCAACCATCAGTGTTTCTCATGGGCCACCCCTCAGTCTGCTCATCGCCAAGGGTGTCATCCCCTCTGGGCCTTCTTAAAAAGAGTGAGCCACATCCCTGTGTTCTACCTCACTGCCTCACTGCATGTACGCCTATGGTTCCCTTGGTCACACTTGCATGGTCTCTGTGAGTCTCTTAGCACTCCCCAGTCTGGCTTGCTGGCTACTTTGGACCATCAGGCTCGGCTATGTGATTCAGTTTGCCCGGTGGCTCCCCAAGTTCACGGCTGGCCAACTCCCTGCAGTGAAGCAGACCGAATGGAGTTACTGCTGCTGTGGCTGCCATATGCCCCGGGAGCCTCTGAAAGTATTTCAGTTGGACCAGAATCCTGCCCTTGAACGTATTCAAGCAGTTAAAGACTGATTGAGCACGTTCTACTGTGATATGTGCTGTCCGTTCGACCAAATCAGCCACCTCAGCCAGTTGGGTCTTCAGGTCAACTGGGAAAAGAGCAAACTCTCCCCCATGCAGAGGATCTTTTTTCTCGGTATGGAGTTGGATTCGGTCAAACGGATAGCACGTTTTACAGATGAATCAGTCAGTCAGTGATTAACAGTGAATCCTGGGGCATATGACAGCCACAGTGGCAGCAACTCAGCTTGGTCTGCTTCTTTTGAGACTGTTTCACAGCAGAGTCTAGAGATGGGCAAGGTTGCTTCGGGTTATTCATGTCCCTGGTGAGCTCAACCATGTGTGTGGCCAATGAGCTTTCATGAGCTGTGCTCCCAGGAGAGTGGCGACTCCACCCCTAGGCGGTCCAGCTCATTTGGAGAGTTTGGGAGGCTGAGGTAGATCTTTTTGCCTCTTCAGAAATCTCTCATTCGGCACTTATGCTCTGGAATACAGCTGGCCACAGAGCCTATGCAAATATGCATTTCCCTCAGTGAGCCTATTTACACAGACCCTGTGCTCATGAACTCATGCTCTTTGTGACAGCCCCTCTCTGGCGGATCCCTCTGAGGAAGGACTATCTTTCTCAGAGATGGGGAACCCTTTGCACCCACATCCAGACATCTGGAAACTCCATGTCTGGTCCCTGGACACGACGCAGAGGTTCTAGGTGGCTTACTCCCAGAGGACCGTAACGTTATCACCCTGAAAGTGAATGCTGGTGCAATATCTGCATATCACAACCACAAAGATGGCAAGTCATATGGGAATCACGGCCTGGTCGTCAGGTTACAAAGGTAACCCTTAGTCCCTGAAGGAGGGAACAGAGACATACGTCCCGTTACCACAGTCACTGTAAGCCACTGCATGCCGAGTCACCTGCTCGGCTCTTCAGTGAAAACCTAAAGATGCAATGCTTCTGCTGCTCATTATATACCCATGCTGTAAGGCAGAGCAACTGTTGCAAATCATTGCATGCCAAAATGCATTGGCTCGTTTTAGTTACACTCAAAGTAGATTGGCCTCTCTAGCTAGATTCCTATTTGACGGTCTGTCCGACGTACTTCTACATTCCATCCTTCAGGGAACCAGGGTTACCTTTGTAACCTAGATGTTTTCTTTTTGTTTGATCTTGCCACAAATTTTAATTAAATCCCATTACTGTATAGTGGCACTGACCTGAAATAAATATTCTCAAATTATGTTTAATAGTGGAGTCTGGCAGACAGGGAAGTCAAGAAGCCTAATTATGCTGCCAAAACGAGTGATAATTCTGTAGGCCTGAATGTTCAGGATGCAGAGGAAGAGTATAAAGAGGGATTGGCTTGTTGTAATTCCTCAGCGGTAATAAATAAATAAATAAATAAATAAATAAATAAATAAAATAAAGTCGAAGGGAAAACAGCTCAAATATTGAAAAGGTCAGTAATCAAATGTGTACAGATCTCTGGCTTGTGTGCAGTTTAATTAATAGGGCCTTCAGTGCTGGCTTCGTGCTGTAAAGCCATGAGCTGGTTTATTTCCTGCGTATTATCAATATGCAATGGACATCAAGCACATGGTTACAACAGGTGACCTGCACCTCAAATGAAACCGGACATGGATGGATACATTGGCAGAGATCCATGAAAACATTCTTATCTTTTAAGCAATAAAAAGTAAATTGGCCTTTCTCAAAATATGTTGACAAATATCCAATCAGGAAAAAATACAAAGAATTCAGAAATTCCTGAAACCCAATTTAAAATGAATTAATTTTATATAGACCATTGTGTAAATTGATGATTTTATTTTTTGGCTGAAAAATCCTTCTTATGGTATACCCCTTTTTGACATTTACATTTAGTTATGCATGTATTGTACACAACTTGTTAAGTTTGAACAATTGTGGATAGAATCAAGAAAATGAGTATTGAATAATATAAATAAATCAACAAAAAGAGTTTATTCCTAAATTTTATTCAATTGGTATCACAGTGTTAAAACTAAAATTAAAAAGTAATTTATAAATTTAATAAATAAAATTTTAAAAATAATTTATAAAAGTCACTTATGTTATTTATATTTTAAAATTCTGCTTTGTACCATTAAATCAAAATAGTCAGGGAGGAATTCATTGCTATTTGAGCATCCCAGTATAAGCATAAGGTATATATTGTCACATGAGCACATCTCCTGTACCATATATTGTACAATAACAGCCTATCATGTTCTAATACATATTAATGATTTAACTGATGTAACAGCTCTTTTTTTCCTCATTTTTTTACTTTTGCAGTTGAGTAGGTGAAATGAATCTGCAGGTTTGCTATGTCGGCAATCGCTCATCCTTCTTTTAAGAAAATGCAGATAGTGATGTTCCCCTCTCTCCCTTATCTTCCAGGTAATTGTGAGAGAGACAAGCTCTGCAGGAGGTGAAAGCTCAGGCCCTTTGTGATGATTCTGGAACTGTCAAACAAGATTAGCAGATAGTTTTAGCCAATTCATCTGTCAAAACACAATGACTGACTAAAAGGTTTTGGTGAGAATATTATTGCTCACATTAGTGGCATAAACCGAAAACCGAATGTGCCACATAAACTCATCAAGGATTTTGTTTGAAATTCCAATTTTTGCTAAGTTGGAACATTTAAAAGTATGTACAAAACCGAAGCTTTGACTTATTTTACTTTTATATTGTTAGTAACTACTACATATTTTGGAACTAACTTAGCTGGTACCGTAGGTTTCATATTTACATTTATATATTCAGAGTTATAACTATATTCAGTATTTAATTTCACATATACAGAATTCTATCTATATACTCAGATACATATTTGGATTTGTATCTATATATTCTGACTTTTACAGTGGGTACGGAAAGTATTCAGACCCCCTTAAATTTTTCACTCATTTTCACACATTTATATTGCAAACATTTGCTAAAATCATTTAAGTTAATTTTTTTCCTCATTAATGTACACACAGCACCCCATATTGACAGAAAAACACAGAATTATTGACATTTTTGCAGATTTATTAAAAAAGAAAAACTGAAATATCACATGGTCCTAAGTATTCAGAGCCTTTGCTGTGACACTCATATATTTAACTCAGATGCTGTCCATTTCTTCTGACCATCCTTGAGATGGTTCTACACCTTCATTTGAGTCCAGCTGTTTTAATTATACTGATTGGACTTGATTAGGAAAGCCCTGTCTATATAAGACCTTACAGCTCACAGTGCATGTCAGAGCAAATGAGAATTATTAGGTCAAAAGAACTCCCTGAAGAGCTCAGAGACAGAATTGTGGCAAAGTACAGACCAGCACCCCTCCTAGAGCAGGCCGTCCAGCCAAACTGAGCTATCGGGGGAGAAGAGCCTTGGTGAGAGAGGTAAAGAAGAAACCAAAGATCATTGTGGCTGAGCTTCAGAGATGCAGTTGGGAGATGGGAGAAAGTTGTTGAAAGTCAACCATCACTGCAGCCCTCCACCAGCAGAGTGGCTAGACGGAAGCCTCTCTTTAGTACAAGACACATGAAAGCCTGCATGGAGTTTGCTAAAAAAACACCTGAAGGACTCCAAGATGGTGAGAAATAAGATTCTCTGGCCTGATGAGACCAAGATAGAACTTTTTGGCCTTAATTCTAAGCGTTATGTGTGGAGAAAACCAGGCACTGCTCATCACCTGTCCAATACAGTCCCAACAGTGAAGCATGGTGGTGGCAGCATCATGCTGTGGGGGTGTTTTTCAGCTGCAGGGACAGGATGACTGGTTGCAATCGAGGGAAAGATGAATGCGGCCAAGTACAGGCATATCCTGGACGAAAACCTTCTCCAGAGTGCTCAAGACCTCAGACTGGGCTGAAGGTTTACCTTCCAACAAGACAATGACCCTAAGCACACAGCTAAAATAATGAAGGAGTGGCTTCACAACAACTTTGCCAGCCAGAGCCCTGACTTAAATCCAATTGAGCATCTCTGGAGAGACCTAAAAATGGCTGTCCACCAACGTTTACCATTCAACCTGACAGAACTGGAAAGGATCCCTAATCCAGGTGTGAAAAACTTGTTGAATCTTTCCCAAAAAGACTCATGGCTGTATTAAATCAAACGGGTGCTTCTACTAAATATTGAGCACAGGGTCTGAAGAGGACCATGTCATATTTCAGTTTTTCTTTTTTAATAAATCTGCAAAAATGTGAAGAATTCTGTATTTTCTGTTAATATGGGGAGCTATGTGTATATTAATGGGGGAAAAATGAAATTAAATGGTAGCAAAAGGCTACAATTTAACAAAGAGTGAAAAATTTAAGGGGGTCTGAATACTTTCCGTACCCACTGTATATGCTATGGGTCTGCTGGTTAAAAGGAAAAGTCTAATCTGGGAGGGGGGTGGGCACCCTGGAGGCCATGGTGGCGTGACCTTGCCTCTGACTGTATTCCCTGCCACTATGGCCATTGGGTATTTTTTTTTTTTAATTTAAAGGGCGGAGGCCCCACTGGAGCAGACTAGGGAGCAATATAGGGAGGCGCGATAAAGGGAGCAATGGAGATACCTGAGATACAGTGAGAGCTGGAGATACTGGAGAATCAGGGAGCGCTGGAGATATAGGTCCATGCAAAAATCCAGTGGCCACTCCTCTTCAGTCGGTGCACCCATCTTAGGCCAGGCGGCAGCCGTTTGGGAGTGTGGCTCTGTTAAAGCAACCTTTTGTTGCTGCGGCTCACTCTCGGCTGCTATCTTGCGCGTGGAGCAGAGGATGGGGCTGGTGTTGTTCCCTTCCCTGTGAGGCGGCGCCAGCAGACAGAAATGGCCGCTGTCATTGGACCGATATGTTGTGGATATTGGCGTTGGGCGAGTGGGCGCGTCCGATGAGACGGGATACGGATCGCGATCCATATGAACCCCCTCTACTTCGCAATAGGAACAGTTTAATGAGAGAATCAGATTTATAGACTCGACGAGGGAAAACTGACATGCCAGTTCATAATATTGGATTGTATCTAGCCCCATACGGAAAAACACATTCAGCGCCGTGTCATCCCAGCTCACCCAATGGGAAAGTTCAATGAATTCCACCACATACCACTCCAATGGACGACCATTCTGCCACAACCCCCGCAGAAGATCTCCTGCCGCGGCCATCATTCAGATGCTTTGGTCTGTCACGGTATGGTCTTACGTTCTGTTACAGGTCTGCTGGTTAAAAAGAAATGTGTGATGAGAAAATTCCTTTAGGGAAATGTTTTAATCCAGGTCACCAAGTAGAAACAGGAGAAATAACAGAATGATACAATTCCACACAAACCACGAAACCATATACATGCATTTTAGATTTCCAAGGATTGTGTCTATTTTTGTCTATTCACAAAGCAACAGCAGAATTGATTGAATGACTCTGTTTAGTAAATTATTCAATGACTCACTCGGTCAGTCAGTGAAAACCCTAAGGCGTTATTTACATATAAATTAGGATATTGTAACGCTGGGCTGGTAGGAAGGCAGGCAGGAGACGAAGGTTTCCAATAACAAACAGGTTTTTAATACAAGGACAGAGCAGACACGTAACAGAGTGCATAGCACAAACAACGACCGACAGGGATGAATACACAGACAGGAACTTAACTACACCGAAGACTAAATGAAGGACAGGTGAATGGAATCAACTAATAATGTGGAGACAGGTGCAGACAATGACTGAAGAACAAGACTAACCTAAACACGACAAGACTGAACTAAAAATGACAGCAACATACATCTGACATAGCGCCCCCCTCGGAAAGGTGCGTCCTCGCGCCGTAAGAAGAAAAGGGCGGAGGCTTAGGAGGAGGGCGTGGAGCTGGAGACGGGCAGTGTTCAGGGGATGATGGCCACCGCCATGGTGACGCTGACAGAGGGAGGGGCCAGGGAGGAGTCCAGACTGTGGGGTTGGATGACGTGCTGGGACCGATCGAAGGTGGCGGAACCATGGCAGTGGGTGGAGGAACCGGGGGAGCTTCTCAGCCGACGGACCTCGGCGCAGCCGCCGACCCGGAAGTTTGGCGCCGAGCCGCTGGCACGCGTGACCGAGGCGCCGACGCTGGTCTGGATGACCGGGTGACGGTGTGGCGAGTGAGGACGACAGAGAGGTTGAAGGGAGGGAGGAGCTCGCTGACGGTGTAGGGGTGACGGGTGGAGGTGTAGCCGCCAACCCGGAAGTCCGTGGCGGAAGCTGAGCGTCGACCCCCGGAGGCCGAACTGGAGGATCGAGGGAGCCCAGCGGAGCTTCCGGGCTGACGGGCCAAGGAGCTGGTCATTGGCAGCGGTGGCCACGGATCCTGAAGGCTGACTGGGGTCAGCGGAGGAGGCGGGATCGGGGAGACAGGCAGATTTCCGAACTGGAACGGGGCAGACAAGGTTTTTACGGGCGGGTATATGGGTGGGGAAAGGATCCGCAGCCCACTGCTTAAAGATGTTGTGAACCACTCCTGGCTCTGTGATGGCCCGCTCCGCTCGCTTCACCACCGGGTCCCCGAGGTCGTCGCAGTCCGCTCCGGCTTCGGAGCGCACCCCGGGCTGCCAGGCGGAGGCGGAGAGTTCGCCGCTGCACCACCAGGCCCAGTAGTGTAGGTGGGGACGAGCCTCCGGGCTCATCAGGTACTGCAGCGCGGGTAAGTCCATTCTAAATTTTCTCGTGTTGAGAGGTCGGTCGTTCTGTAACGCTGGGCTGGTAGGAAGGCAGACAGGAGACGAAGGTTTCCAATAACAAACAGGTTTTTAATACAAGGACAGAGCAGACACGTAACAGAGTGCATAGCACAAACAACGACCGACAGGGATGAATACACAGACAGGAACTTAAATACACCGAAGACTAAATGAAGGACAGGTGAATGGAATCAACTAATAATGTGGAGACAGGTGCAGACAATGACTGAATAACAAGACTAACCTAAACACGACAAGACTGAACTAAACATGACAGCAACATACATCTGACAGATATTCAGGCATTTTTGTATTTTTTTTTTAATATTTGATTTCAGAAAGTTGTAAGTTCACAAGTCATTTTGTAGTTTAGTTCTTTAAGTTTTTGTACTGTGAAACAAAGGGACACAAAGCTCATTTATTTGATATAAACCCTTTAAACAGGGCTAAATTATTACCCATTAATACATTTGAAAAAACATATGTTTATCTCGTCTCATATTTTTTTTTTGTCCCATTATGGCTTGTCCATTTCTTCTTTTATGCGTAAACTCTGAAAATTACACTTTTTATTTATGCATACAGATTTGTATTACAGATTCTAGAAAGTTCAAAACACTCCATGTTCCAACTCTGATGTGGCTCATTTTCTCCCCTCGATTACTCACTTAAATCCTTTCCTTCACCTCATCAAGAGCCCAATGAATAATAAATTACCTTTAAAATTTGATTCTGAAGTATTATGCTGAAGCACATTAAGACTCTTTTGCCAGTTTGAATGTGAGTGGATTATCCAACTCTTTCCCAGCATCTACACTATGAAAGAAGGCAGGAAAGGGGCGCTTAACTGAGAAAATAAATGGGAAACAGCTTTGGAGTCAAATGTCTGCTTATTTTAATAGATAAGCTCGCTTTAAATTTAATTACAAAGTATTTGTATACCCCTTTGTGTACGAGGCTAGTGTAAAATTCGAGTCCTGGTTTAACTTAGATAAAAAAGGGAAGTGCAATTAAGGCTGTTTTTTTATTGAATCTGTCAACATTAATCAGTCTTATATAGCCTCTTGGCAAATACATGAGATAACTTGGCTGTATATACAAACTCTTTGACCAAACCTCACATGCCAAAACAACTATATATAATTTCAGGCAGGAGCTCTCTGAGTAAAACAGGCTGCTGGGGATGGCGTGTACTGTCAGCATTCATTTGTGCGGCACTATCCCTGCACTGGGCCGAGCCCACACCTACAATCTCTTCACATGAATAAAAAATGACATTTCAATTTATCTTTGTTGTTACGTCCTGGCCCTTGCATACTGATTTTCTGTGTTTCAGGGAAAATGAAGCCGTGGAAAAACAGAACAGAATCTGCCAGGGAACTCACTGTTCTTTCCTTGAATAAGAATCAAACGTTAATCTACCAGTCGGGAAGATGCATTATTGCTTTTTTCCGTTCACATAGAAGGTGTTTGAGATGAGATTGGGTGAATGGTATGTTTTACCATGCATGAAAATGGAATACGTTGAAAGTTATGCACAGATTCTTGTGGAGGAAACATCTGAACCACTGTGAAATGCATAAATGAAAACTATTACTTCCTTGGATTGGCCATTTGCATCCCTCTTGCTTTTTTGAGGCTATTGAGCCAGTTCTGCTCTTTCATTTCTACCCTCCTTCAGAATGAATGGAATGTCCTTTTATCAAATAAATCAACCCTGTGGATTAAATTTTCTCAGGGGACTCTTGTGGTGTGTGTCTTGCTGGCTATGATTTCCTGGCAAAGACACAGGTGCTCTTGACCTAACTCAAGACAACTGGTATTCAGACTCTCAAATTACCGCCTGCCCAAACCAACAGGATCTGTCCCTGCCAAGTCATTTGCATTTATAAAAGAGACACATTAATCAAGGCTTTGTGGACTTGCGCTGGCACATTTATCTTCCTCGCCCAAACAACAACTAATACACATCAGGATGAAACTACACACATATGACACATGTATACATAAAACCAACTCATTTGCATTCTATTAGCATATTGAAATGATCCATTTGACACATTCATTCAGTAGAGTTTGGTTAGGGGTGGTCTATTATGCTTTTATTGTTGAGTTCAACAGATGATTTTGTGTACAGCCATGCTTTGCAGCCTGTTAAGCACTGAACATTGTTAGCGTTTTGTGATGAATGTTTCCTTTCATGAACTCGCTTCATTTATTCATACTCAGCATTAAGTACATATACTTTCTGTTATCATTGCATATCTCTGCCTGTTAAACTTCATCACTGAACATTGTGAAGATTGATGTGTTGATTGATTGTGAAGATTGATGAGTTTTATATATCAGGATTTTTATAATTTCTTGTCATTGTTCTTGGCTAAACTTTTCCATAATGCTCTTTTCCCTCTTTTCCTAGGCTGTACGTGCAGTTTTTGATACATTTCAGACAACAAAGGAACTGACCTTTGGACGGTCATCGCTGCTCTTGCAGCTAAGAAGTCGTCGTCCTGACTCCAGGCACCCTCTAGGGGGAGAGAGGGTGGTAGTTTGCAATCAAGCCTCCACTCTCTCCTATTACCTTCCAGCAATCGCTCCACCACCCCCAGCACCTTTGGTGCTTTGGGTAGCAGCGGTTCCTGGGGGGATATTTGCCCCGTCTCCATTCATTCAACTTGGTTGGCACCTGCCAGTGAGCTGTTTCAGGGCACCATGTTGGTTCCTCTCTCTCCTATAAATGAAAGTGTTCCTCTCTCAGAGAGTTTGGCAGCATGGAAACATATGCCTCTCCTTGTGTTCTTAGAACAAGAGAGAGTGGTTACAGAATTTAATTCAAAATAACATTCTCTGTGTTTCAACGACATGCTCTCCACATGAAGCCAGAGCAGAGTTCCATTGCATACTCAGAAGTTAGAGTCTCTCCTTTGGCAAGGTGAAGCCATTGAGCGTGTTCTCCCCCCCCAGGATTTTACAGCCGGTACTTTTTGGTACCCAAAAAAGAAGAGGCTTGTGTTGTACTCTTCATCTTCGTCTGAACGGTTCACTGTGGACTCACAGGTTCAAGATGTTAACGCTAAAGCTTATGTCTCAAATTCCAATGTGAGGATTCGTTTGGCATGATAGATTTGAAGGATGTATATTTTCACATTAAGATTCAACCCATACACAGGAAGTTCTTGAGGTCCGCTTTAGGGAGGTTTACCTGTATTGTGTTCTTCCGTTCAGCCTAGCCTTGTCTCCTCGATTCATCACCAAGTGCATGGATCTAGCTTTGGCTCCTTTGTGACTCCAGGGCATCTATGTACTAAATTAAATCAACGACTGTCTCATTCTTAAAATTTGGCATTGAGATGTTGTCCTCACTCATTTTAAGACTTTAGGCTTGAGGTTGGATCACAAGAAAAGTGTGCTGTCTCCAAGTCAGAGAACTACGTTTCTTGAGGTGGCTTGGGATTCGACCACGCTGCAGCCACAACTGTCCCCAGCTTGGGTAGATTCCATTCACTCCATGGTGGGGGTTCTGGCCGGCCCGGGTATGGTTTGGGGACTTTGGGAACAGTTCATAGATTCTGGTCTCTCAACTGAAGTTATTGATACCATTCTCAATGCTAGGGCTCCCTCAACAACTGATCCAGAATACTTCAGCAAGAGTGGTCTTTTTTGAGCCGAAGAAAATGCACGCCACACCTCTCTTCATCAGTTTGCACTGGCTGTCAAGGCTCTGATGTTTGCCTGCAAGACAACCACTTGTACCTAAACTCACTACTTGAGACTTAATACCCTCCATAAGCTTGTGTTCAAGTAAACGGCATCTTATGGGAGCCATCTAGTGTGGCTGTAGGCTCAACCCCAGGGTCTCAGGTTCTCTCAAGTTGACCCTTTTCTGTATTCACAGATCTGTACTTGTGCAAACTTTTCACGGCCTGTGATGCAGGCATCCTCTCAGTATTGCGAGGTGGGTATACCATACCATTCCCATACCATCAACACCAGTGTCCCTCACCAGCATCCCAGGGATTGTCTGCCTGAGAAAGGGAACTAGACTCTGCGTCGCCATACTTCAAGTACTCCTATGTAGCTTCTTCAGACATGTGAATCTGGTGACACACTCGCACAAGTGCTATTTTATGAGTTCACACTTACAACAAATCTGATAGAGTAATTAGTATGCTTATTTGGTGTGCTGTCTGAGGAGAGGGCTCCGAGTTCCCAAACCCAGAGTACTCCCCCCGTTTTTCTGGTTTAGGAAAGCAACCAGGCAAGTGTGAGAAGATGGGTTTTGGAGGAATGCTGAAAATGCTGATTTAAATCCACTCGACTCGACATCGACACTGAGCACATCCTCAGATGCAAATAGCTCAGCACTGGACTCCCGCACAGGGCAAAAGAAAAAAGAAAACAAAAGAAACAGCAGAGTGGGTCTCCGCATCGGTAACGGGAGCATCGGAGCCGGCCAACGAGGGCTGAGAAAGCGCTGAAGCAGTCTGAAGCCCCTCTGCCATCCCCACAAAATTAGCAATCACACTGCCTCAACGGACACAGAACCAAGCCCCAGTGAGCTTGGGCAAGAAGACACACACTTTCAACTGTGCTTATTACTAACATTTCAAGATCTTGCAGGACAAACAACACCAAATAGAATTGACAGTTTGACATAGAGCACTTGCTGAAGAGCAAAAGCTGATGTTACTGTGTTGCCAGAATCCCATTGTAGCTACCGCGTTACTCCGTCACACATCACAATGTCATGCAGAACCAATCAGGATTAGACTATTTGCACATGTGCTTCAGAAGCTGGTACGCTAAAGGTGTTTCCCAAAGAGTGATTGACTCAGCACGAGTTCCCTCAATCGAGAACTGTCATAGCAGTAGGTGTTGACTTCCAAGTCTTGAAGTGAGCGCGGAGCGTGTCAAAGAGAGGGTCTAAAACAGGATAGAAAGTAGTCTATTACTATTACTAAATTAGGATTCATGTAAAAATCGTGCTTACATTATAAATGGACCTCCAAGTATATGTATATAAATATATAAAGGGTGTAACCGTACACATATTTGTCTGCTCAGTACCGATGAATACATAATTCTATCCATTTTATAATGGACTTCAATCAATAAATGCCATGTCTTTGATGTGGCGTGACAGATCACTGTAGAGGTGCCTGCTACGGAATTATGTAATCCCTTGTATGTGTATATATATTCTCTTCCGTTATAGTTGTGTGTGTTTTTTTCCCCAAGTAGGATCCCGTAGGATAGCTCCACTTCTTTCCAATTGAGTTAACGGGAACTGAGGGTTTAAAACCATCTGGTCCACTTCCTGAGGTGGAGCTGCTGCGATTCTGGGCCGGTTGCACTCCTCCTGCCTCCTCTCCAGCCACCAGACCTTCAGTATTAGTTATTCAGACTTTGTTATATTAATTTATTTTCTGTAACTGTGTTTTGTAGGGTTGACCTGCCCTTTTTTCATTTTCTCTGTTTTTTTTGTGTAGTTAGAGAAATTTGGTGTATTTTGGTTTCAATACTTCAAGGGAAGTTAATTTGATCTTTTTGTTTATCCATTTTATTTGTTATTTTTGGCCTTCAGTCTTCCTGAAGATTTCACACCTGGTTTGTTACTCCACCAAAACCTCAATCATGTTTATAATTGTTTTTGTTTTTTTTATACTTTTCATCTTCATAAAACGTTAACTGTTTTTCCTTTGGATCTTGGTTTTCAGTGGTTATTTTTGGTCTGACGACTGGGCCAAGGGGAGGCATTTTTCTTTTGTTTTTTATTATTTATTACGATTTAACCTAGACTGATCGTAATAGCGCGAGTGATCATGTCTTCCTCTTTAATTCTTGTTAGGGAATAAACTAATGAAAATCTGAAAGGATATATTGAAAGATACATACAACTTGAAACGCATCTTGTGTAATTGCTCAATCAGTGTTTCAAGACATCAATGAAACAGCATTTAAACAATGTCATGTAGCATTTACCTCAGAAATTAGGGAAAAATTCCTGTCTCTCACCATAGGAGTTGAGAAATTGACTCCCTGAATCGATGCTCCATTTACTTTAAGTCAAAACAGGATCGATAATATACGATAGTATATAATATACTTACAAGCTTTGGAATTTGAACATGTCTGTTTTTAAATGTTAAAACAAAGTCATTGTAATGAATAAAAAGTATTCGTTTTAACCACTTGGTGGAATTGGCAGACGTTCCCTTCATCATGCACAGTGGTAGCGCATCAAATCATTCACAGGAATAATATGAAGGTATTGTGCACAAATGTGATTTTTAATTATTTCATGTCGATATACAATGTTTACATATTTAAAAATAATCATGGTATTGTAAGACTCTGGACTCTTAGAACAGTGGCAAGGAAATCTAACTTTACTGAGCACCGAGAGCATTTCCGTTGTGGCTTTATTTCGTTGTGTTGTGAACTTATGTTTGCTATTTAAATTTCGTTGTGTTGTGCACTACTGCGCCACTGTACAGCACCCCATATTGACAGAAAAACACAGAATTCTTGACATTTTTGCAGATTTATTTAAAACTGAAATATCACATGGTCCTAAGTATTCAGACCCTTTGCTCAGTGTAACAAAGTTCATAAATACGGGAAGAAGGAGGCGGGAACCGGCGAACATTCAACAATTTTAATTTTCAAATAAACAAACAATAAAACGAAAATATAAGGGCGACAGTTCCTCACGGCGACTGCCGCCCACACAAACCAAATAAAACACAACAAAAAATCCAGGCCTGGTCCTCTCTCGTCCTTCACTGTCGTCGCTCCTCCTTTATGCTTCCGGAGCTCCTCCGTGGGGAACTCGAGACCGGTGCGCCGAGCACCTGAAGCTCGTTAACTCTCGCGTCACCGGCCTCGCGCCGTTCCCTCACGGCTCTCGCCCGCCCTGCTCGTCACATACCCCCATCGCCCCTCGCAGGCCGGGGGGTACCCACGAGACTGCGCTTACTTCCCCCCGGGGCCAGTCTCGGCGGCCGCGCAGCGCATGGGGGTAAGGACAGACGAGACGAGAGAAAAGGAGACGGAAGCACAAGGAGCGACAAGGACGAGAGAGTGGAGAGAGGAAAAAAAAAAAAAAAATTCTTGGTCCGGCTCCCCGACACACTGCCGCTCGGTCCTCAGCCCGCCGAGAGGCTCTTCCTCGCGGTGCCATGCGATGGCACTGGACGCTCGGTGGACGGCCCGATCCTCCTCCGCCCCCTGGCGGCCGGCGATGACTCCTCCTCATGAGGGCAGCCGGCAGCGAGCCCGCCGTTCCCTGCTCCTCCCCGCTCCGGCGGCAGGCAGCTGGCCTCGGCCCACGGCGGACGGCGGCTCCTCCCCGTTACGGCGGCAGGCAGCAGGCTTCGGCCCCCGGCGAACGGCGGCTCCTCCGCTCCCTCTTGGACGGCCGCCACCCCACCTCGTCCCAGGGGCGCGGCAGCGAGCTCTCCGTCCCACCCGTTGCTCAGACGCTCCAGCACCACCGCTTCGGGCAGCCACTCGCGGTCTTCACTCCCGCGCTGCCCGATCTCCGCAGCACCGCGATCCCCCTCAGCAGCGAGGGCTCTTCGACAGCATGTCCCTCCTTCCTCCCGGGTTTCGGCACCAGTGTATGCTTCCGGAGCTCCTCCGTGGGGAACTCGAGACCGGTGCGCCGAGCACCTGAAGCTCGTTAACTCTCGCGTCACCGGCCTCGCGCCGTTCCCTCACGGCTCTCGCCCGCCCTGCTCGTCACACTCAGTATTTAGTAGAAGCTCCCTTTTGATCTAATACAGTCTAATACGAGTCTTTTTTGGAACGATTTCCCACAGGAAATCCACAGAAGAACCAAACGGAAGACGCAAATCGAATCATATGATTTCAAGATGAATGGCAAATGGTGCATATACATTTTAAATGCAGTTCATGACTTCTTTAAATCATTTTAGCTTATCATTTTCAGAGCCTGAAATGTAAACATCTATTTATAAAGTTCAGCCACATCATAAGTGGATCCAGTACAGTGCCATCCATTGACTTTCTCTGTCAATGGTTTTCCTGCTGGTGCATAGAGAACCTGATGCAATTACCAAGCCATGTTAAATTAAGCTCTGCATTTGTGCAATCAATCACCAGCCAGAGGGCGCCTCTCAAGAATTCATTAAAATATGCAAACAATCGTTTAAACATGGCTGCAGCTTATCTGCTGTCTGTCTAACATTAGATGTCTACGTTCAAAGGAACCAGAATGACGGAGCTAAAACACTTGGGAACTCAAGATGGGACACACACAGCTTCTGTTACACACTCACACACACTACATGGCTTTTTTCCCTGTTAAGAGAGTAGTAGTGGGAAATGTAATAACAAAACATAATGTGTTTTTACTACTTCATAGTAAAATTTTTTTAACTGCATCAAGAATGTGAAAATCTGTTTATTTTAGACAGCTAAAGTTTCATTTAATCAGGTAAAAAAAAAATCCTAATTGGCCTTGCAATTTTAGTTCTGTTTTGTGTGGACTATTGTAAATTCTCTAAAATATTCATTGCGGCTCAGCGTGGAGTGTAACTAAGCAATTTATTATAGCCGGTATATTGTAGATGTTTCACATTTTCTGTCACTGTTGAAGTGTTTAACTGAAGAATGTAGACATGTATATTTTTTCTTTGGAGCATGAGAGCTTGCAGAAACTGTAAATAATGTCATATTATGTGCATAACACATGCTTTCCAGCTGACATCTGTGAACAAAGTACTTTATTATCACAGACCCCTGCAGAACCAGAATGCATCACTCCTTTGTGCAGAGCAGAACTTAAATGTAAAAATGAATGTAGCACACACAAGTCTAAAGATGAATCATTTGGTGAAAACAGTGTAGATACAACTTCACATTGGCATATATTATATTATTTTTATTTATGCATGCATTTTATTTGCTGTAAATATGCCATCAGTTTGAAGCGCCTTCTTTTTGTAGCAAGATTGTAAAGAATGGAAATAATTTTGCATTCAGATCATAAATATTATTCCTGTTGTGCTGTATCGTTTTATCGCTGTAACTGTAAAGTGATTATGCATGCAACGTTGTAAAATGTAAAAGACTTTCATAAATATGCTCTGGTCAAGCTCAGTCAGTTTAATTAGCTTTTAGCTATTAGATTTACACCAGCCCACCATCCAAATAAGTAGAAAAAGGTTTTTTTTGCTAAGGAGGATTATGGGTAATCAGCATCTCATCTGACCTCTCAGACAGCTCTCACACCCAAGAATTAAGAATTTTCTCCAGTGGTTCTGATCAAAAATACATTATTAAATTACCAGCTTTGATGAATTATTTTTAAATTCAAAGCTTTGACTATATGGATATGAACAAACCAAACCTGCATTAGTGTGTATATATATACAGTATATATATATATATATATATATATATATATATATATATATATATATATATACGACCTTACAAGCTATTAAGAGTTTGAGGCAAAAGTCATGGTTATGTTTTTAATGAATTCAACTATGTGATTAAGCAAAAATTACTTTAAACATTACATTTGTGTTTCTTTTTTTTCTTTATTTCTTAATTAAGAGTGTTGAACTTTCTTCTCCTACATCCTACTCCATTCCAGAATGGCATAACCTTGTTTGAGGTGTTTTTTGTTTTTGGTGTGAAAGAGCTTTAAAATTTGCCAGCAATACGTTTTAGCCCAGGTGAAAAAAGTCATACAAAAGTAACTCAATTTAGGGATTACTGATTACTTTTTATGGAGTAATGCATTACTTTTAAAAGTACCCTTCTCCAACACCACTGTTCATTATATCTACTCATTTCAGATATATGCCTGATTTTGTACACCCTCTCTTTTACCTCCCATGTTAATAATGTCTGCTTACCAGCTTCGAAACATCAACTGTCTATACGTCCCTTCCTCATTAGGGTTGGGTATCGTTTGGGTTTTTTTGATAGCGGTGCCAAATCGATACTTTTAAAACGGTACCGGTGCCAAAACGGTGCCTGAACCGATACTTTAAAAAAAGCCACAAAATGATGGTGGATGACTCAGTCAAGAATATACCTTCTTACTGGACAAAAAAAGTTCTTTAAATTGAACAATATAATACAAGTTTAAAGTATACATGTATATATAAGTAAATACAAAACACAACAATAGTAAAACCTAAGCCAACTAGCTCAACTACAATAATTTAACAGCTTCAAATTTCAGCAATGTTTTTGCAGAAATATAACCATATTTGCCTTCTATGGCAAAATTCGACACCTCTCCTGAATTATTGCATGTCCTGCACAGGAGAAAACTCTCAGATGGTGTCGATGAGGCCTGTTTGAAAGTGCAGACAATATGGGAAGACTGTCCCGCTTACTGGGGCTGGAGTCATCCACACTGATAGTGCTAGCTGATGTCCGCAAGCTGTCAAACACGCTCATATTCCATGTGCCCTCAAATGTTTCATTAGGTTTGACGTGTTTCCCCCTTTACACACAACTGTTGTGAAACATTTGCTGCACGTCGCGGTGTCAGAATCCTTTCTGGTGAAATATAGCCACACTTTGGAGCGTTTAGTTTTAGGCATTTTAATTTAAGTGCGTTTAATTTAGCTAGCTAAGCTAACGGTAGACCACCTGCTACAATGCAATCAGCGCAAGTGTTGTTGCTGCGCTCACACGCTTCACGGGTGGTCTCACTTCCCGACGATTTGTGATTTTTACTTCCAAACGTGAAAACAAAATGGACAGTGACATTACTTCAAAGATGTATTGGGTTTGTAGGCTATCATCAAAGCTTTCCAACGATCACGTGAGTTTTCTCATTCAGGAAATAATTTTTCAGAGCATTCTGACACCTCATGAAAGCAGTATTTAAATTAGCGGTCAGGCGTGTTGATGAATCTGATGCTTCTTACATCCGTGTCATAACACCAGAGGACAAATATTTCAATCACTTCAGGCATTTAAGTGGCACCGAAATGAGGCACCGACATTCACATTCTGATTCAATCCGGTAAATACCGGTTATATAGGTACCGGTGCCGTATTGGTACCGGGTTTCGGTACCCAACCCTATTCCTCATGCCTCATTCAAATGCTATTCTTGTTCACAGCCTAGTCTCTTCTCATTTAGACTACTGCAACTCCCGTCTGTTTGGCCTCCCGCATAAAACCCTCCATAAACTACAACTTGTCCAAAACTCAGCTGCCCGTATGATCACTTCCTCCCCATCAATCAATCACCCCACACCCATTTTACAACAACTTAATTTGGCTTCCTATTACTTACCGTATTAATTATAAAATACTTCCTCTCACTTTTCAAGCCATTCATAATCTCGCCCCTTCATATCTTTTTGACCTCCTTTATATAGCCACACCCGCTCACACTCTCAGATCCTCTTTCTCCATCCATTTCACTGTTTCCCTTATCCGCCTTATTACTATGGGGAACAGAGTTTTCAGTCACTCTGCTCCCAAGCTGTGGAACTCATTTCCACCTGACCTCTGAAATACAGACTCAAACTCAAAACCCATCTGCTTTGAATAGCTTACTCTGATCACAACTGCATTGTCTTTTTATAGTTTTACCTTGACTGTCAAAAAAGGCGCCTATACATAAAATGCATAATAATATTAATAATAATAATTAAACGACGAGATCAGATTTCTGCCACACCTCATTGTGTGAGATAAAGTGGCTGAAGTGGGTTTGTCTAGGTGGCATCTTCATTGCAATATCTGTGTTTTTCTGTTGTTTCTGCTCACAGCAGGTCGCTTGGTGTGTTGTCATCAGGCTTTTTCCATCTTGTTTATTCGAAATCTTCCGCAAGTCATTGCCATTACCTGCCTCCCGTTGCAAAAGTGAATAATTGAGCTGGGATTATCTGAGCAAGCAGGAAAAGCAGCCTCGACTTCACTAAACGTCTCACAATGAGAGATGAGGTACCAGTACCTCTGTTCTGGCCCTTCCATCTCAGAGGTTGAGAGGTACATTTAATCAGCACAAACATGTCAGTAGCAACTGTAGAGAGTAGTTGTAGCACTAAGTGTTTGAATGTTCAACTTGGTTTTGCGATTAAAGAGCTCATTGAGAGCACATGCCTCTTTCTCTCCCAGTGGCCACACTGTGAATTCGTTTTGATGAAAGAGCTAATTCATTTTGGGAAAGCAAAGGCAGCCGGCAAAATAGGCAATCATGATTAAGTCCACTTCTCTCAGGATTTAGGCTTAGTGTAATGGCGAATTGCTTAGAAGATTTTCTATATGCCTTTTGGAAAACGTCAATGTGTTTTATTTGTTGATGCATATAAAGTGTTTTACGGTATCTTGGACATTATTTTAATAGTTAGATGTGGGTTGTTTCAGCCTCTGATGCTCAAAATTCGACACATCATCAGTGTTGTTTCCTGGCGTCATTGGATGTTTCGGGTCTTTCATCAGACACCCTATTCCAGGTGACCCGACCGAGGTTAATCAAGCCTTGGCCTCTGTCCAAGTGGCATTTTGTTGTCTCCACATCACCCCTTTTCAGTCATAGCCATCTTGATTGCGGATGAACTCCCTGCCGACCGCCTGTCCGTGAGGAAGCGAAGGAGTTGCCGGCATTCATTCTGGTCCGGAACCTGCCGCCATGATGGGAAGGAACAGGGAACGGGGGACTTCTGCCGACTGCCCAAACCTGGAGGAACCGTCACCATCCACAGAGGGCTATCCACAGACTAGTTCACACAGCTGGTGGAGAACCGGATGGCAGTGCGTTTTGGGAAATAGACCAAGATACATTTTTGAAGGCACAGTTGTGTGAAAGATATATACAGTGGGGCAAAAAAAGTATTTAGTCAGCCACCAATTGTGCAAGTTTTCCCACTTAAAAAGATGATAGAGGCCAGTAACTTTCATCATAGGTACACTTCAACTATGAGAGACAGAATGAGAAAAAAAAATCCAGAGAATCACATTGTCTGATTTCTAAAGAAATTTTTTGAAAGTTATGGTGGAAAATAAGTATTTGGTCACCTTCAAAAAAGCAAGATATCTGGCTCTCACTAACCTGTAACTTCCTCTTTAAGAGGCTCCTCTTTCCTCTACTTGTTACCTGTATTAATGGCACCTGTTTGAACTCGTTATGAGTATAAAAGACACCTGTCCACAACCTCAAACAGTCAGACGCCAAGCTCCACTAGGGCCAAGACCAAAGAGCTGTCAAAGGACACCAGAAACAAAATTGTAGACCTGCACCAGGCTGGGAAGACTGAATCTCCAATAGAATCCCCCCCCCCCCCCCCAGCCTCTTTCATCTTTTAAAGAGGAAGAACTTGCACAATTTGACAATTTGTGGCTGACTAAATACTTTTTTTGCCCCACTGTATATGTGTATATATAATTTATTCATTTAGCTTGCATTTATTAACTACATTAATAATTACACATTTGTCTTATATAATATTGAAATCTAGACAAGAATGACTTCAGAAATCACCTTATCAAACATCAAAAGACACTAGTCTTCTAGAGTGACCCAGATAACCATTGCATATACAGTCTAATTTGTTTGCACTTGTTACTTCACTAGCTTATATATGGTGCAGAATACTAATACTGATTTTTAATAGATCAGTGAGAAATCAGCAGGCTGGCAAAGACATTCACATTAATGACTTGCATAAAAGCTGCATTTTCAAAAGTAGAGCTTCTTGGTTGGCCACCAGTGGAGCACTTTTATGAAATCATATTAATATAATATACACTTTCTTTAGGGAATAGTGGTAGAAATGCATTAACTTCACGATCATTTAAACTCGGAACATAGCATATTTAGAAATGTTGGCAAAACTTTTAAAAACAGTGCAGCTACTTTACTGAAAATTAGCGTTTTAGTACTTTAAGTAAGTTATGCATTCACATTTAGAAGTTGTTTTGGCACTGCATTCATTAATTGTCATATTTCCTTGTAGTCAAGTCTAGCACCTTGTAGTTGACTTTCAAATGCAGTGATGTTTATTATTCAGAATGTTTCCTTTAAAGAGAGATGCATTACCATAGCAAAGATATTTCTTCAGACCCTACCCTCTGTTAACATGCCGTCAAACAAGTACTAAAACGTCCTTGGAATTATCTGTCATGTGTGTGACGGCGGGGAACTGATGTCTGATAGTCAAAGGACTTAAGCATGTTTGAATTTCTCTGTTTATGCATCCTGTTGTTTCTGCTCAATTAATCTTTCTTTGTGCTGTTTTATGTTCGAGGACGTCCTTACACTAATAGCATCCACTTACAAACTCTCGACAGGTCATACATCAGATCAAATATGATATAACCTGATAAATATTCCATAATATGAATGGATATTTCACTTTTTTCCTGAAGTGACATTTTGTTCTGTAGACCAATCTTCCTCTTCTTTTCCCAGCATACTGAAGTCTGAGTTAGCATGGGTTCAGTGTGGTTGAAATAGGCAGCCTGTTTGGCATTTGGCCTGACAGCAGGTGTACCTGAGCTCTTTAGATTTTTGGGAAGTTTCTCAACACTTACACGCTCGCACTGTCAAGAGCTGTGCTAGTCTGTGTCACCTGTCACTGTTCACCTTCATGTGAAATTTGGGGCATGTTAGCTGTCCTTTTCAAGAAATCGCCTTAAAAAAGGTCACAAGATTACTCCAGAACTGTGTAAAAATATATGAGAGAGATTTGATTTTGAAAAAAACTTTATTTACATATATTCTAAATACATTATTTTACAATATCACATTAGTGTTTTTCCATTTTTTTTATACACAAAACATGCTTTTTTTTGTTCTATTTTGCTCTTTCTGCTCATGTAGATTGCCAGTTTAGCTTGCCCAAGAATAAATTTCAATAATTGAAATTTAACGTTTTTTTTGTACATATTTAAAACCAAAAATAAAGGATACAAACATTCATTAAATTACTTATTATTATTATTACTTATTACACTATTCTTTCACCATTATGAACAAAGGTTTAAGTCTGAGGCATTGCATAAAAGCATGGAAAACAGTCTCTTTTTGAGAAAAAAAAATACAACCCGAGTTATTCTTAGCGTCCAAAACTGAAACAAAAGAATTCAGCACAATAGCTCCATGAAGTATTCGCCACTGCAAATCCCCTTTCTTTTTGATAATGGTGACTTGTACAAAACATTCAGGTTTTACCTCATCACCTACTTTTGAAAAAAGAATGGCGAGGGGAATCAATTCTCTTATCAAATGGCTTTTTGTTGAGAATGAGCTCATTCATTTTATTTTCCTCACACATGAAAAAAAAAAAAAAAAAAAAAATCAACAGATGAAAACTTTTTGTTGAAAAAATCAACCCGAACACTCTTCAAATTTTTGGACACAAACAAGGAAAAGTATATTCACTGTCAGGGAGATTAGTCCCTAGAAAGAACTCTTCTAAGATCATTTTTTCATCATCCATAAAAACTTTTTTAAACTTAGTTAAAAAAATAAGTCACTGAACGAATAGATCTGATTCCTAGTTTTTCTGTAACAGCTTCTACATTCTTAAAATGAGGCCCAGTTAAGCACAGTAATTGATATAAAACAAAAACTCCTGAGTTTTGATATGTCTTTGGGCAAAAATAAAATTCTCTGCAGAATCCAGAGTCCTACAAAAAAATATAACAAAAACCGATTGAATCTCAACCATCAACTTCACAGGAGGATCGATATAAACCAGTCTCTGCCATAAGAGTATAATTGTTCTTCCCCTATAAGACAGGTTGCGTAGAATCCCCTTCCATTTGTCTAAACAACCTTTAACTTTTTGTAATAAACCATCCCATTTTTTTCTTCTCCTAAAAAGACTCCAAGATATTTCAAACCCCACCTATTCCAACACAAAGCTTTCAGGAAGAATTGGTCTCCCTTCATTCCAATCCCCTTATAAAGACCATTTTCCAAAGTCTTCTATCAGTCTAGATAAAACATGTATGTCACTTTGCTTATTAATCATTATTATAAGGTCATTAGCATAAGCTGATAAACAAAAATTTATATCATAAGGTGGTACCCTAAAACCATCTAAATTCTTCCTGATTGTAGAAATGGTTCAATAACAAGAAAATATAACATTCCTGATAATGAACATCCTTGTCTAATATCTCTACTGACCTTGGATGGAGCACATAAGCCACCTTTAATCTTAATAACACTCTCAATGTCACTATAAAGAATTTTAATCATGTTTAAAAACTTCTCATTAAAACCAAACGCTTTTAAAACATTCCATAAAGAAGCACGCTCAACCTGATGTATGGAAAGGGATCTAAGATCAATATAACTCAAAGGTAATTGAATTACAGTGAATAAGAACCGATTCAATATATATAAAATTATTCTGAATTAATATTTAACACCTTTTCAATTATTCGTCCACCTGTAAATTGACGTTAAGGTACTTTATCAATTCTGGACAGAATATTATCCCGTGGCCAACGGTAATAATATCCAGTTATGATTACCAACTACGAGCAAGCTAACGTAATCGACAGTTTAAAGCAGTAACTTTTAAGCACAACCACAAGAGACACTTGTATATTATGTATTTGATATGAAAAATCAAAACAAGACTTTATTAAACTACTATAATACACACAAACTAATCTAATGAAAACACATACACACACTCATTCATACAGTGACAGGGAAATTGAGTTATTGTTAAGGAGGGTGACTGTAGTCCCAAATATCTAGCATTCAATACTATTTCTTTAACCTCAACCAGAGAGAATTAATACTAGCAATTCAACCTAAGTTCATTTGCTTAATAAAAATTGCACCAGCTCAGCAAGATTGAGGAGATTGTGATACCTGCATTTCGTGAGTGCACGTTCTCTTCCTGATGGATTTGCACGTGGATCTCTGGGCGCTGACTGGCTGGAGGTCAGTCTTTGTTGCGTTCGGGACCCCGGTGGATGGATGGTTGGCTTTGCCAGAGGGAGAGCCATGTGGGTTAGTTGCCGGGTTACTCGTTGCTGTGCAACCAAGTTTCTCGGCCTCTCTGGTGAAGTTACCAAAGCAAACGGACTTCGAGAGGGTTTCCTTCGGCAAGTGCGACGACGGCTCGTACAGGGAAGTTGATGAGTCTTGGAAAGTTCTTGAAAAGGGGACACCCAAAGTTCTTAGGGCTTGGTTAAACTCAAAGAAAATCAACTTGCACAGTCCGAATGTGGTGCATTTTACAAACAATATACTTGCATCAAATTACAGGAAATCATTCATCCATCACATAGATACCAAATAGCATATACTTCCTGTAATTGAGGTAGACTTTCCTAAAAGTCTACCTGTACTAAATGTTTAAGAACACGAAAAGAAATTCATACACATAGTACATACATGATGTCTAAGGCTACTTGCTAGTAACTAAATCATATCATTGGCAAATTAAGACTGTTTTGTTAGAGAGAGAGGGAATTAATTTCCTGGAAGTTCCTGAGTTATCAGAGGGAACTCTGCAATGTCTTTGAAATGCATAACCGGTATTCCGTGCCGATGTGTCTGGGACCCTGCTGTGAATATGGGGTCTTGTAACGCCTCCCCAAAGTGTCGGTCTTCCTTATAAGGTTTTAGGATTTACACCTCAGTTCCGTCACCAAAGGACCCCTTTGTTGATTCACCAAATTTCTTGCAATAAACGTCTTCCAATCAAGCAGACATGGGGGGGCCATCTCCTTACAGCCGTGTCATTTTTGAGTTAATTCTCACAGCTTAGTGATGGTGTATTCGGAGTGTGAAGCCGTGTTCATTTGTGTTCCTACACCGATCAAAAGCTTTCTCCTGGTCTAGAGACAACAAACCACAATTGATATTAAATAATTTAGAAACCTGTATAATATTTCTAATTAAAGAAATACTGTCAAAGTTTAACCTGCTTTGTACGCAATAAGACTGATCTGGCTGTATCGCCTGTCCCATTACCTAAATTTATCTATTAGGCTAATCTATTAGCCAAAGTTTTAGAAAGTAATTTATAATCACAGATGCAATACCGGCCCCAGCTCTTAATCTCAGTGAGATCTCCTTTTTTTCAGAAGAGTAACCACTGCCCTTCGGCAGTTTGGAGTGCCTTATAAAGCTCTCTTAGAGTTAGGCCACATTCCATTTCTTCATTGGACACTTCTGAGATCTTTGGTAGATCATCTAGGAAAGGAGATCTTTCCCAATTTTTCAAGTTCACTTCTGTACAGGGACTCATAAAACTGCATTGCTACCTCACAAATCTGTCTGGAATTAGATAACAGAGTACCATCCTCAGAACGCAGAGCATGAATGGAACGTTTTTGCCCATTCTTCTTCTCATGACCAAAGAAATACTTGGAAGGTGCATCCATCAGATCAATATTTAAAAAAAGAATACAAACTAACGATCCTTGTGCTTTATGCTCTCACAGCTCTTTAAGTTTAGCTTTTTTTAAAAAATGGTTTCCAATTACTATCACTTGAGGCTTGAGACAACTTTTGTAGATCCATCATTAAGTATTTCTAAAGAACGATTCAATTGTTTGACATATAAATTGTTTTATTTGCACCTGCTTATAATCCCATCAATGTTGTATAGTAAAAGAAGATTTCTTTTTACTTTCCTAAGTAAATAAATAAAAAATTCAGTAAATAATTTATCATTTTAAAAGACTTGTATTAAAATACCAATATGCACTTTTTGGTTTCACTGAATCTAAAATACATTACAACTGACCATATTATGATCAATAAAAGACAAAGTGATAAAACACTTGTTAGACACATTCAAATGTGTAAAAACATAAAATCTGTCTAACTTAGACAATGATACATACATGAGTCCATGTATATTGCTTTTCGTTACCATTCAGAACTCTAAATATCATATAAATCAAATTTCTCAATCAAGTGAATTAAACGTTTGCGTGAAGCCATATGACATTCAACATGATATTCCTGTCTTTATCCAGTTTAGTGCAATTAAAATCACCACCACAAATAAAAAATCTTCAGTACAACAATTAAAAATGTTAAACAGAGTATCTAAAAACAGTAACCTTTCTGTAGGTGCAGTGAATGAGAATGTTCTGGAAAGTGATTTTGTGCCTCTCTGTGACGGTACCACAAGCCTTTGCTCCTGTAGTGATCGCAGGCTTCTGGGGACGTAGATTTGTAGGAGGGTAGGAGGGTGCAGAGCCTGTGGTGGATCTGTAAGCAAGCATCAACGCCTTGAACTTAATGCATGCAGCAAGGGGTAGCCAGTGCAGAGAGATGAAGAGGGGCATGACATGGGCTCTCTTAGGCTCGTTGAAGACAAAATGTGCAGCAGCGTTCTGGATCATTTGAAGAGGTTTGATTGGACTTGACGGCAGTCCAGTCGGAAGAGCATTGCACTAATTAAGCCTTGAAATGACCAGGGCCTGGCCGAGAAGTTGTGTTTCATGCTCAGTCAGATAGGGCCAGATTTTGCTGATTTTGTGTAGTGCAAATCTGCATGACTGAGCTGTCTCTGAAGGTCAGTTGGTCATCGAAGATAACTCCAAGATTTCTGGTCGACTTTGATGGGTAATCGTGGCTGTACCAAGCTGTATGTTGAAGTTATTTTGTAGAGTTAGAGTGGGAGGGAAGACTAAAAGCTCAGTCTTTGCCAGGTTGAGCTGCAGGTGGTGTTCTTCCATCCACGTCGACATGTCCGCCAGACAGCTTAAGATCCGTGCAGTTATTGTGGAATCATTTGGTTGGAAGGACAGGTAGAGCTGTGTGTCATCAGCATAGTGGTAGGAGAAACCATGTGCCTATATGATGGGACCCAGTGATGTAGTGTGAATGGACAATAGGAGGGGTCCAAGAACTGAACCCTGAGGAACCCCAGTGATCAGTTGATGAGGTTTGGATACCTCCCCTCCCCAGGCGACTCTGACCTACCTGTGAGATAGGACTCAAACCATTGAAGTGCAGTACTTGAGATGCCAAGTTACGAGAGGGTGGACAGAAGAATTTGATGGTTTCCAGTATCGAAGGCAGCAGATAGATCCAATAGAATAAGGACAGATGATTTGGAATCAGCCTTTCCAATCCGCAGGGATTCCGTGACAGACAGTAGCGCAGTCTCGATCAAATGGCCGCTCTTGAATCCATTTTTATAAACAATTAACAATTCACCTTTCACAATTTCATCTAAATCATACAAGATTGGTTTAAAATTCTTACTAAATAAACAACTCCACCACTTAATGACTTAATACAGATACTCCATTAAATTCCTTCATTCAGCCAACCAGATTATCCATATTGCCATGAGTTTCTTGTAAAAAAGCTGTCTATGTTTTTCTGTTCTATTTCTTTAAAAACCTATGCTCTTTTTATAAATTCTGTGCACCATTAACATTCATAGAAGCAATATGTACTTCACTCATAGTGAAGGAAAAGAAAAAAGAAAAAACACGATTTACCACACATAGAGAAAAGGTTATTATTTTTCTTCATATAATACAGCATCATTATTAAGGGTGCTATTTATGTTCCTCCCAATTTTCTTCAGCCTATTTACTTTGTTGGTAAAAGAATCACTAGCAACTTATTTCTTGATCAACAAATTGCTTCAGTCAGGAAAATATTCTTGCACTCTTACACCCCTTTAATTTTTTGTTGATCTGAGTATAATTGTGGGTTAATTTATACATGGTTATGCTAATTAATTAACTATTTAACTATTTATTTGTAAAATGGGTGAATGCAAAAGTGTGCTGCTTGGTGATAAGAGCTATTAGCTAAAATATTATTAGCTAAAAGAGTTATTGGCTATATACTTACAGCTTGATCCTGCCTCATGTCAGTTATGACATCTGTCATTGGACAGTGCTCAAGTCAGTCAGCGAGCATAAGGGGTAGCTAGAGGATTTGGAAAATAAGTGTGTAGTTGTTGTCGGCATGATAACACCGAGCATGCTGATTTATTTGTGTGAAAATAGTCTGAGCTGTATTGTTTGAGTGTTAAGCAGCGCAGTAGGCCTATTCTGTTGTGAAGTCAACTCTACAACACAATTAAGTCAACTTGATGTGATTCGGAAGAACTGCCAGTTTAATGCTTGATTGCTATTTCAGTAAATTTAACTATTCATGGTCCCGGTGAGAAACTTCAATCAAGTTCATCACTTATATCGTCGAATGTAAGAACACCAAAGGTGATCTAAACGATTGCCAAGAACCTTTACTGCATCGAGTTAGATTGACAGAGTTGCTGATCAGGAATCCAGATAGCTAATTCTTTATCCTAATTGTTACAGTTTTTCTCAATTGCTAAAACACTAAACCCTATTGTCTGAACCAAATGCTCAGTTGCCTGAACCCACTGATTGAATCAATCACTCTTTTGGCAAAACCATAAGCACTTTTCACCTGTTTAGACACAACTTGCCAACACATTTTCATTGTGATGCACCAGTGCTGCATAATGGTGAGCACAGGTGACAAAAGTCAAACACAATTAAAGCACACAAGTCACCACTTGAACACAACAACTCAAAATTGATCACACTTGTGGCTAATGATGTGAAGGAACACAGCAATTACTGTATGACATACTATATACTGTACCACAGTATACTGTAAGTAAATATATGTTTCAGTACATCACTGTACCAATATACTGTAGTATTGTAATGGAGGGTTGGTCTAACTGTTTGTAGGCCTAGTATTCCATGTATATTTTTTGTAGAATTGAAAGACTGCCACATGGGGGTGGGAGGACAGGTATGTTCTCCCCACACCAAGAGACCCTAATTGTTGATTTGGTCCAAAGAACAATGCCATTAAACTGAATGAAATTCAGCAGAAGATCATTGAGGACCATGTAAATTTTGAGGGTATCAACAGTGTCAGCCTCTCTACTGTTGATCGTGTCCTCAAGCGCAACAGACTGCGCATGAAACAGTTATACAGAGTGCCCTTTGATCGCAACTCAGACAGAGTCAAAGAGCAAAGATTCCAGTATGTGCAGGTTGGCATATATCCAGACACATTCAATGTTGATTACTCTAAGTAGTGATTTACTGTAGTGGCCTAAATCACTTTTTCCGTATCACTTACAAAACTATATCTATATGTACAGAGGGTTTTTCAGCTGGATGCAATGGAAAGACCCCATGAATACATTTACATGGATGAAGCTGGGTTTAATCTCACCAAAAGGAGAAGGAGAGGCCGTAATGTGATTGGCCATTGGGCCATTGTTGGTGTTCCTGGGCAGCGTGGTGGCAATGTCACATTATGTGCTGCCATCAGCAATCATGGGGTTGTCCACCATCATGCCAACCTGGGGCCCTACAACACTCACCAGCTCCTCATTTTCCTCAATCACATGCGAGATGCTCTGTTAGGGCAGCATCCCATTTATGTTGTTGTTTGGGACAATGTGAGTTTTCACAGAGCCCTCCAGGTTAGAGAGTGGTTCAATATGAACCACGGTTTTATCAATCTTTGCCTTCCACCGTACTCCCCTTTCCTAAACCCCATTGAGGAATTCTTCTCCTCATGGCAGTGGAAGGTATATGAAAGCCAACCTTACACCAGGGTAAATCTCCTGCAAGCCATGGGTCTTGCCTGTGGTGACATAGGTGTGGAGGCATGCCAAGCCTGGATACGGCATGCCAGGGGGTTTTTCCCCCGTTGCCTGGCCAGACAAAATGTGGCCTGTGATGTGGATGAAGTCCTGTGGCCTGACCCAGTACGGAGACATGATGCTGTGGCTGAGTAATGCACTTATTTGTATATTTTTGTACTTTATTTTTACATGGGCTTACTGTACACAAGTGGCAAATGCATAAGATTTCTGTTATGTCTTTTTGTACAAGTGCTAAATGGACAGGTTTTTTTGGTTTTGCAACATGCATTTAGCCTTCAGTGAACAATAAACATTTATTTCTCCATCTTCATGTCCTGAGCATTGTGTTTTCTATTTTTCTACGTAGTGTTTAGTGACTGTTCAGTAGTGTTTTTAAATTTGATTGACTCGGGGCACGATTTGACAACATAGTTCAGTTTTGAGCACAGATTGAACTGTTTTGAGGTGAAAGTTTGGTTTTGCAAGAAGAGTCTGAGGTTTTGTGAATGTAGCTTGAAAATTGGGTTTTGTGTTCACAGTTTAGAGAAAAGGAGAGCAGCTTTCAAGAAATGTGTCTTAGCAATCGAGAAAAACTGTAATTTATTTTCCGGGAGCTCCTTGCTTCTAACTTCGGTTAAACTGCTAACTCTGATTGTAAATTAATCAACTAAATTATTTTATTTGCTAACTGCTTTCTTTAAATTGTAATGTTGACATCCATTCTCTGTAAAGCTGCTTTGAAACGATGTGTATTGTGAAAAGCGCTATACAAATACATTTGAATTGAATTGAATTGAATAGCGCTCCAGATAGTTCCTCTGGTGTCGCGGAAGCATAACGGAATTTCCTGACAGATGACCGCTTCAAATGGAAGGATCTGATTGGTGACCGAAACCGTTAACTCTGGCGAAGCTCACTCAGATACACTTTGTTTATTTTATTTGCACTCTTAGGGGCCGTTCACATATCGTGCCTAAAAAAGCGTGGAAAGTGCGGCCACGTCGCTTCCTCCTTTTGCAAGCATTCAGGAGCTTGCGTTTCTGTAGCGTCTGTCGTTGCTAAGCAACCATGAACAGCTTTCTACACGACTATGCGGTAATTTCAATTGATTTCCATCACTGAAAAGTACGGCGGCCCAGTAGTGCACAACACAACGAAATTTAAAAAGCAAACATAAATTCACAACACAATGGAACCAAGCCGCAGCAGAACGAAATAAAGCCACAACACAACGGAAATGCTCCAGAGCACTAGGGGGCTCTCGGTGCTTGGTTAAGTTAGAGTACCTTGCCACTATTCTTATATCATTACTGTGATTAGTTGTAAGTATGTACATATTGTGTATCGACATGAAATATTAATGTGATTTTGAATTAATATTTCATGTCGATATACAATGTTTACATTTTTAAAACTACTCATGGCAAGACTCTGGACTCTTAGAACAGTGGCAAGGAAATCTAACTTTACCATTTCTGTTGTGTTGTAGCGATTCAGTTGTGTTGCGGCTTGTTTCCGTTGTGTTGTGGCTTTATTCCGTTGTGTTGCGGCTTCATTCCGTTGTGTTGTGGCTTGATTTCGTTGTGTTGTGGCGATTCCGTTGTGTTGCGGCTTGTTCCCATTGTGTTGTGGCTTGATTTCGTTGTGTCGTGGCGATTCTGTTGTGTTGCAGCTTGTTCCCATTGTGTTGTGGCTTGATTTCGTTGTGTCGTGGCGATTCCGTTGTGTTGCAGCTTGTTTCCGTTGTGTTGTGAACTTATGTTTGCTTTTTAAATTTCTTTGTGTTGTGCACTACTGGGCCACCGTATAAAAGCCCTTGCAGTAGCTCTAGTACAAGATTTATTTATGGAGAACAAAAAACAAACTCCCGCAGTGTTTGGGTGCACCCCGGAGAAATTCACAAACTCATCCAAGAGCTCTGTCTGGACGATGAGAGATTCTATTCAAAGTCTATTTCAGAGTTGACAAGGACCAGCTTGATAATCTTTTAAGAAAAATTGGCCCAAGCATCACCAAACAGAGCTTCTGCCATGAAACCATCTCTCTTGCACAACGACTCTGCATTCATCTGTGGTAATTAGGCTACCGTTAGGGTAAGGGAAAGGGTTGATTACATGATTCTTGTCATATGACCTGCGGTGCGCTTGCGGCATTCTGAAAAGTTGAGATGTTTTCCTCTCGCCGCAGCACAGGCGCGCCTGGAAAAAACGAGTGCGCCGCACCGCATGCGCGTTGTGACCGTGTCCATTTATCCATATTCATTATGGGAAATAATGAACATGCGTGCGCAAAAAACGAAATATGTGAACGGCCCCTTACATTTTATATTACTTTTATATTTCTGGTTGAAACTAAAGTGTGTTTACATTATTTTTTTTTTTATTAGAACTTACATTTAGTAAGGAGAAGTTGTATAAATCAAGGGTCGAAGATCAAAAGATCATGTTGAGAGACACAAGTAAAAGAATCCAGTTTCTAGCATCAATAATTCCAAAAGGGTAGATACACCTAGGATAGTAGGGGGCACTACATAAAGTGGGGGCTTGTCCGGGATAATCCTTGTTAGTACGCTGCTTGAAAATCTGTAAAGCACTAAGAATAAGTATTCTGCTTATAGGAAAGCTGATGTTCATGTGAGTGTGACGAGCAGGGCGGGCGAGAGCCGTGGGGGAACGGCGCGAGGCCGGTGACGCGAGCGTTAACGAGCGTCAGGTGCTCGGCGCACCGGTCTCGTATCTCCCACGGAGGAGCTCCGGAAGCATAAAGGAGGAGCGACAACAGGGAAGGACGAGAGAGGACCAGGCCTGGATTTTATGTTGTGTTTTATTTGGTTTGTGTGGGCGGCAGTCGCCGTGAGGAACTGCCGCCCTTATACTTTTTGGTTTTATTGTCTGTTTATTTCATTATTAAAGTTGTTAATTGTTCGCCGGTTCCCGCCTCCTTCTTCCCATATTTACGAACTTTGTTACAGTGAGTTAAGCAATTATGGATGCTGATGATACTCCCTTACAAGCTGAACTTGATGATTGCTGTCAGAAAGCAACAACTGATCTGAAACATGCAGTGCTACTGTTGGGAGTGCCCGCAGATGTGGAGGTGGCACGCATTGAGGAAACTACTGAAACAATCAATGTTTTGGGAAGAGTGAGAGTTATGCATTATGAAGGGCCGATTCCTGGATTTCTGCTCGTGCTATGTGAGTGCAAAGAAGTGGTTAATTCTTCTTGCATACCTGTAGATTTGATGCGTGAGGGTGGTGGGAAGCTTTGGGAGATGATTGTAGCCAAAAGTGCTGCATCACTGCCTGTTGGGTTTGTTGAGAAACTGTCAAAGCTGTTATTACAAGAAGGAAAGTCTTTCACTCACCTTCAAGCTATGCTTTCTACACCCAGCTCCAATGCAGATCCATGCAGTGGGTGAACTGCTTGGAAAGACCTCAAACCTGTCAGGGATGAAAGTGCATACCGATGCTTAAGAACCTTTTCAGGTTCCGTTCCCACTCCAACAGGGGAAGAGGCCTTGGAGAGTTGGATGGATCAAGCAAGAATGACGGTCATGGAGTATGAATGCCTAGAGAAAGAATGTCAACGCATCATTGAGAGCTTAAAGGGTTCACCCCTGGACGTTGTGAAACTGTTCGATTTTCTAGCCCAGATGAAACTTCTCTTCAGTATCTTGAGGCTTTTGGAACTCCTGAAACAGGAGAACACTTGTATTTTGCTTTCAGATTATTGAGCAGAATCCTGGTGAGGTTCTTTCTGATTTCTTGAAAGAAATGGAGAAATCTCTAACCAAAGTACTGTGAAAAGGTTGTTTACCCAGGGGAGATGTGTGTTATTTGTACAGTTGAGTCACAAAAACCGCTGGAGCAAGAAAGTTTTCTTGTAGAGACCCTTTCAGATGGTATGCTGCCTGATGGAATATCCATTATATATTGGTTTTACTGCCCTCTTCTGCTGTGGAGAAGAACAAATGCAAAGTGCCGATTAAGAGCGAGACGTACAAAGATATAACCATCCCAGCTGGAGCCATCGTAGCTCATGTGTTTCCTACAGATACAGTGACTGTATCATCTAATACCTCAACAAAATCCAAGAGTGTTTATCCAAAGCGGTTTGATTTCATCAAGTCCACCATTCCAAAAGAGTGGGGAGACAGACTCAGTAATGTCAGGTAATACATTTTCTATGGAAGAATGGGATGTGGGATTAGCAAAGGACATTTAAGAATCATATCCATCTAAGTGACTTTAGACCATTTAGAGAAAGATCTCAACGCACTGCTCAAGCTGAAATTGCTGTCTGTCAACAACTCAAAGACCTGTTAGTTGCAGGGATTATTAAATAATCCCAAAGTCCTTATGCTTCTCCAATCAAGGATTATTCAAAAAAAGAGTGGAGCAATACACATGTGTAGCGATTATCATATTCTGAAGAGCAGAACACTTCAAGATCAGTACACTACCATACGTTGACCATATTGTCTCCTCTAATGGTGTTGCTCCTGACCCAGAAGAAAATAGAAGCAGTCTCTAAGTGGAAGATGCCCACAGATGTTAAATCCTTAAGGTCATTCCAAGGATCTTGTGGATTTTACCGACGGTTGGTTAAAAACTATTCTGCAATTGTTTGACACCTGACAGAATTTACCAAAGGGTATCCTCCAGCCAAAGGGCGTGGAAATATCACCACAGAGGGAAAGTACTTCAAAGAGTCAGAGCCAATTGGTGAGTGGTGGGACAAAAATTTTACTGAGGCCTTTAAAAACATTATCCATTGCCTTACTCATTGACCATGTATGATTTCTGTCTCTAAGACATCAGGACATCATAACACAGATGCTGATGCATTGTCTCATTATCCTTGGTGAGTCACCTGATGAATGTATGGGAATACCCCAGTCAGGAGTGAAAGCAATCTGTCAGATGGTGGTAAGTTACATAAATGAGCAATCTTCCACCAGGCTGGTCAATCAGTCGGGAGCCGATTCAAGCATTGTTATACCTGTTTAAGCATGTCTTTCACAGCTTGAGGTGTTAAATCTGAAACAGCTGACTCATTCTGACTTTAAATTGGCTCAAGACAAAAATCAGTCATTGGACCAGTGAAGCTTGCTGAAGAGCAGGGGAAGGTACTTAAAACGAGTTCAAGTTCTAACCCAAAAATGTAATGCATTCATTTCCCAGATGTCCTGTATAATCATGTATCGAACGCACTACAGAGCTTCTGAAGGACAGATTTTACTGGCCACAAATGACTTGATATGTCAAAACCTATGGAAGATGCAAAAGAGGATAAAGAATCATTGAGAGGAAAAAAAGCATTGGAAATTCCTGGAACAGCTGATAATTTCTAAGGAAGTGAAGATGAAAGCTATGGGTACTACTCTCCAGACTGGTCTAGACAATGGATACAGTTAAATACCTGATCTCCAGTACAAGCTTGAAGATAAAGAGGACGAAGTAACTGCCCACACAGACAGTGAATCTCAACATTCTAGAAAAGAGGAAGTGGTGGAGGAAACCTATAAAAATGAGGATTGCAATTAGAAAATGCACCCGATTGTTGACTCGATAGGGGAAGGAATTTCAGAAAGGGGAGAAAATGGCTCTGTAAATGCACCAGATTTGGAAGCCGAACCCATGGAATATCGTCCTGAAAGGAACCAGAAACATTTTATACATGGTCATGCTAATTAATTTATTGATTTATTTATTTTATTAACTTTTTTGGTAAAATGGGTGAATGCAGAAATGTGCTGCTTGGTGATAAAAGTTTTATTAAACGAAAGTGCATCTGTTCAACCACTCAAACCACCACTGATCTTCAGTACGCTCTCAATGTCTTTGTATAATTCTTTAATCATTCCACTAAAATTGGACCCAAAGCGAAGCGTATCAAGCGTATTCCAAAGATATTGCTCTATTTGATCAAAGGATTTTTCCTGATCAATTAAAATAAACCTTATGTCAAGATTAAGATAACCAGAGACATCCAAAATAACCCAGATAAGAGTAATGTTATCCATAATTGACCTTCCGGGTATACAATAAGTCTGGTCAGAATGAACCACTTGCCCCATTACATCTTTTAATCTATTGGCCAAGGCCTAAGAGAGAATCTTTAAATCTGTACAAAGTAAACTTACAGGTCGCCCATTCTTTATTTCCTGCAAGTCACCTTTACCTTAGGCAGCAAGGTGACCATCGCCTTCTTATTTTAAAGCTCCACTTTCATTTATAACATCCAAGAGGTCCTTGCCCATCTCTCCCCAAAAAGCCCTATAACACTCCACGGAGAGGCCATCAATACCTGGTGCTCTACCAATCATTATATCTTTTTAAACCACTTAAAAGATCCTGCTCTGTAAGAGGCTTATCAATTTTTACTACAGAGTCCTGTGTAATTTTTGTCAACCCATCATAAAACTTGGCAGACAATTCCTCATTCTCTTTACAATATAACTCAGCATAGAATTGCACAGCCTCTTTTCCTGATACTTGTGGGCTCTCTCAATTCCTGCCCATTTTCTGTTCAAATAGAGTGAATAAATCGATTTTGGCCATTTTTCCGTTCAAGGCCAAAAAAACCTTGATGGGGCATCCATTCATGTAAGCATCTGATAACATGATCTAACCAAAGGTCCTTGTGTCTTTATACCCAGCAGATCTTTAAGAAACAACTTCTTGCATTTAAGAGCGTGAAAACATTGTTTTTCCCTAGTAACTTCAAGTCAATAACTTCAAGTCACCATGTAAAGACTCTTTCTGTTCCATGTTGGATTTGTTTTAAGGACAATAAATTGCACATGGGTTCTCACCTAAACTCTCCTTCAGTGGATTTACTAGTGATGGCAAGATGAAGCCTCATGAAGCATTGAACCTTTTCAGCCAAGTGGTTCACAAAAGGGTTCATTTGTCGAAGCCTCATTTGCTCACAAAACCATCTAGTGGCCAAAGACTATAGATGTGCCTGATGTGGTGTGTGATACACTGTGTATATATAATGTGTATTTTCTTGTAGTATATAATGATTGTATTAACTTTGTAATAAATGTATTGGCTTGAAATTTATGGGACTATCAAATGTATGTAAATCAATTGTTTGGTCATAGGCAGACGGGGCAAAAATTATAATTGTATAAGTGTCGGGGTTTAACTGGGCAGAGGGCAGTGAATGTGCTTGTGTATCCTGGACTGTGATTTTTGGAAACAAGAAAAATAATGAAGAGGATATACTTTAGGAGTTTTTATTCAAGAATATTAAGGCGTTTTTATTTTTTATTTTTTAGAAAACCCGAAAATCCAGAACTCACCTCTATCACAACCACACATCTTGATGGAATCCCCTGGGTTTATATAGCTGTCAAAATTTTGCGGCAAGATTCAAACCGCTTTCTGAATCACTCAGGCGGAAGCGAGGCTTCTGACATCATCGGTCTAAACTGATACAAGCCTTGATACGCGCTTCACTAAAAGCTTACAGGATTTCTCGACACACTCTGTGAATCCTCGGCACAGAGTGTAACATCGCTGGAATTTACTTACACCTGACCATTGAAATAAAATTATCTCTGGAGTGTCCCCATATATACTGCCCAATGATATTCAATTCTCAGGCAAATTTCAGGCTTGAGTCTGGTCACTCTAACATAAAGCCCATATTGGTTGAGTGTTGCATTTCTGTAAATTTCTCCCATCTAGGTACATGATCATGGAGCTAAACTGGAGTGACAATCAGCTTCTTGGTCACCACTCTAACCATGGCCCCTCTCCATCAATTGTTAAGTTTGGCCCAGAGGCCAGCTCTGGGAAGAGTTCTGGCTGTTTTTCCATTAAGTATTAAGGAGGCTATATGCTTCTCTGAACCTTCAATACAGCAGAATTTGTTTTTGTAGTCTTCTCCCAGAACTGTGTCTTGATACAGTTCTGTCTTTGAGGCCTACAGGCAGCTCTTTTGACCTCATGGCTTGGTTTTGGTCTGATTTGCATTTCAGCTGTTGGACCTTTGATTGGTGTTTGGCTTTCCAAATCATACCCATTCAAATGAATTTACCACAGGTTAACTTGATGTGTAGTAACATCTAAAAGTGACATTAGAATGCTCCTGAGCTAAATTTCAAGTGTCCTAGAAAAGGATTTTAATACTTGTGCAATTTACTTAATTAAATTTTTTTTTTACATTTTAATAAATTTGCAAAGCTGCCATGGATGTGTTTTTTCTTTGTCATTATGGTGTATGGGGTGTAGATTGATGTGGAAAAAAAGTAATTTAAAGTAGTTTAACATAAGGCAGCAACATAAAATTTGACAAAAATGAAGGAGTTGAATACTTTGAATAAAATTGAATACTTTCGCAAAGTACTGCATTTATTTCTAACATGACAAACAGTCGGAGACTTCCTACAATTTTTTTTTCAGGATTATTTGATGAATACAAGAAAAGAAAACCATTTATCTGACATATAAAGCTTTTGCAAGTACACAACTGTGTTCAACATTGATGATAATATTAAATGCTTTTTGAGCAGCAAATCGGCATATTCAAATGATTTCTGAAGGGTCATGCGACACTGAAGACTGGAGTAATGATGCTGAAAATTCAGCTTTGAACACTGGAACCAGGTGACATCACGACCAGGGAGGGATAAAAGCACATCCGGCCAGACCGTATTTAGCTTCAAATAGCCAAAGCAAGTCGATCACAGGGATGTAGTGTCTCTTTCCCTGTTCTCAGGGAACCATGGTTATAGTCATAACCTGAGACTTTCCCTTTCAAAGTGTCAATGATGCTTTGGGAAACGATATACCAAAACGCCATACTTGCAAGTACCTGTCTGTGTGAAACTGTAGCACACAAAGACCAAAGCAGTCCAGGTTTAGGTTAAAGAAAAACCTCACAAACGTGAGCAGAGATGAACAGCCCACCACATCATATTCTTCTTTGAGGGATACCCCTGGGACGCCATAGTCCTGGTGGAATGAGCAAGAAAAATAGCCTCAACTATTCACTCAATAGCTGTCTGTTTGAATGCAGGGCGGCATTGAGGGAAATGCGTACAGACATAGCCTTGGCCAAGTCTGTACCATGGCATCCAGTCCTAGAGGAGTCGGATGTGTGAAGGAGAAACAAAGTGAACAGTGCGTCGTATCCTGTTTGTATCCAAACAGGTCCACTTCCGCTTGGCTGTAAGTCTCCTATATGAGCTTCACTACCTCAGGGTGAAGTCTCCATTCTCCTGACCTCAGTTCCTGTCTCAACAGGATGTCTGCTCATATATTTTGGGCCTCCAGGATGTATATTGCCCTCAGGGTCCGCATCTTCCCCAGGGATAACAAGAGGATCTGGTTCAGCAGTTTGAATAGTGGGCATGAACGTAGACCCCCCTGTCAATTAATGTAAGAGGCCACTGTCTGGACAAGCACATGATGGCCTCTCAGATCTGGGAGGAAGTGCTTCAACGCATTGAAGACTACCATCATCTCCAGGCAACTTATGTGCCATAAAAGATGATGACTCCTCCTCAGACCCTGAACTGAGCGTCCTTCCATTACCGCTCCCCAGCCTGTGAGAGAGGCATCTGTCATGAATCACTCAATGACACAGAGCTTCCCAATGCAGGGCCCTGGCACAGGAACCAAGATTTCCTCCATATAACCAAGGTGTGGAGACTCCACCACGTTATCTTGATCATACGAAGTGTGTTCTGCATTGGGGAAAACGCTTTGGTTCTGAGCCACCACTGCAAGGTTTTAAGGGTATCACGTTGAACGCAGCTGCCATGAGACCCAATAGTTTGACAACTTTTACAGTGAGTAACTGGCTTAGCTTTATCTCCAGTGTGGCTGAAAAGATTGCAGCGATAAGAGGGCGAAAGAACGGCCCACAGCATCACCAAATCCCATACCATGCCCAGGAAGGTGGTTCTTTGTAATGGAGAAAGTACGTTCTTCGTTCAGCCTCAACCCCAATTTTTTCATGAGCGAGAATGACATCTTGATGTCGAACTGACCATCTGTTCTTCACTGTGCTACAATTGGCCTGTCATCCATGTAGTTCAGAATGCGTATGCCTGAGCGGGGCTAGAGCTCCATGCAATTTGTGAACGTATGGGGTGATAAAAGCTAGACCGCATGGAAGAATCCAATATTGGTTTGCTTCACCCCGAAAGCAAACCTGAGGAACTTCCTTGTGTTGTGGAAGGATGGAAACATGGAAGTATTCATCCTTTTAGATCTGTTGTAGTTAATGGAGTCAAGATCTGCATGAAAGGCTGAACTAAAACATGAATCTAACTACTCAAAGTCAGATAAATATTTATCATTTTAATTCCTCAAAATTAAATACAGCCACCTGTATATAGTATATTAATACAGCTAATCTCATGTGGCTGCATTTAATTAAAATTGCTTGTCGCCTCAGCAGGCGTGAGATCAGAGCCATTAGATTCTGTAATGCAGTTTGCAGACCCCTAATCTACTTGTCGCTTCGGCAAACACGAGATCAGAGTCACTAGCCTAAGACTTTATTCCCTTGAGAGAAAAAAAGTCAAAAGTCAGTCAAGTCAGACTCGTAATGTACGTTTGGCTCGGCAAACGCAAAATCCGAGCCACTAGGTTATTTTTTGCTATTTGCAGACCCGTAATCTACACATCGCCGCAGCAAACACGAGATCAGAGTCACTAGCCTAAGACTTTATTCCCTTGAGAGAAAAAAGTCAAGAAGAGCAGAGCTAAAAGTCCTGATAGTGCATTTGATTTCCTTACACACAGGGAAATCTATTAATGAACACGATCTGCTCTGCTCTGCTCTCAAACACACCACACGTGAATCGTGTTTATCCCCACTCCTAAATGTAGCAAGGGAGGCACACACGACTAAAGTTGCAATTTGATCGCCATTAATCTCCTGTCTAGATGGACAAACAAAAATAAATAGACAGAGACCGTTTTCACACAAAATGCTTGCTGAGGCACAGAAGCTAAAGCCAGCTTGGCCGGATGTGCTTTTATCCTTTCCTGGTTGTGACGTCACCCGCTAGGGATGTTCACTCTCGCTATTGGGACTATAGTTGAGACATGTGCTTTAGACGCAATCATGCAAGGTGTTCTCAAAAGCGCCAATGACAGTGCAAGTTCCCTTCGAAATCGAACAATTATTTTAAATTGTAAAAATATTTCTTAATATCACTGTTTTTTTCTGTATTTTGAATCAAATAAATGAAGCCTTGCTGAGCAGAAGTGACTTCTTTTAAAAACATTAAAAAATCTTACTGTTCAAAAATTGGTAGTGTAGTGACAGTTTGTTCTGTGTAGTATTTCTGCATTACAGTATTCTAAGTTCTACAAAAATATTACATTATTTATTATTATAAACACACACACACACTCTCACAACAAATCCCAACTTAACCCCTCCATGTATGTATGTATTCTAAATCAACAAAAATTTAATTTCTGATTGACACCTGTATTTTTGCTTGTATAATTTTTGTAATTCAAGAAAATTATCACGTGCATTTAAGTTTATTATAAACATTAAACTTTAACATAGTCTCAAAGTCAAATTATACACCAAGATGATGTAATGATCTACAATGCTTTTTCTCATCAACATTCCACAAACTTATCAGTTTGACTGTCTTCAAACATCAAGGGGATAGTTCATTGATATTCTCTAGAAGTTGAGCATCGAATAATTTATCTCCTAAATTTTCCATGGATTCAGACCAATTACATTCTGCAGATTTCCTTGACAAGCCAGTGTAAAAATATTGTGTATGCTCTTCAAACAACGGTCTATATTTTACCTCCGACCTTTTAAATGACATTCTTCGGGTGGTTGCGTATACTGTAAAAATGAAAATCAAAAAGTACATGTGATTTTGAAGGCATTACAACATTTTTTGATTCTCATCAAGCTTGATCTCTAAGCACATCCTAAGCTGAAAGGTTGCATGTATCAGAGCTGCACAACATGTCAGGCCATGAATGAACACTAAAAGGATTTATGTGCAAGGATGCAGTCGAGTTTGTTCCACCTGAGGAGTGCAGAGTCTCAAGTCCCCTGGGCACCTGAATGCACTCTTGAGAGAAAATGCTGGCATTGTTTTTTGTGTAGGTGGAAAGCTGTGCTTGTCTGATAACCAGTGACCTTGAAGTATCTTTCACTAAATAGATTGCGCCTATATAGTCATGCTTGAGAAAAAAAAAGGAAAAAAAAGCCTCAAAAAATTGGGATACTTTTCTTGCATTCCATAAGGACAAAGATACCAATGAAGCAGATTATATAAATATACATGTAAATATTATGTATGAATGCTAGAGATGTGTCCGGAGTCGAATACCTTATTCGGAGACGCACAGATAATGACTTCAAACCGAATAACGAGTTCTGCAGAACATACTAAACATATTCGGCAGACACATTCAGTCCTCGTGTTTGCTGGATAACAGGTGAGCCAGAGGATAGCATAGCATGATATAACACATGAACCTCTAAAATTATACGCAATAATTATACGCAAAAAGTGAACGAGTATTAACTTTATGATTGAAATGAGCAGAGAGCGATCACACATCTTTCATTCACTCATTTTCTACCGCTTATCCAGGGCCGGGTCGCGGGGGCAGCAGTCTGAGCAGAGATTCCCAGACTTCCCTCTCCCCAGACACTTCCTCCAGCTCTTCTGGGGGGACACCGAGGCATTCTCAGGCCAGCCGAGAGACATAGTCTCTCCAGTGTGTCCTAGATCTTCCCCGGGGCCTTCTCCCGGTGGGACATGCCCGGAACACCTCCCTAGGGACTCCTCTCGATGTGAAGGAGCAATGGATCTACTTTGAGCTCCTCCCGAGTGACCGAGCTCCTCACCATATCTCTAAGGGAACACCCTGCCACTCTGCGGAGAAAGCTCATTTCGGCCGCCTGTATCCGGGATCTCATTCTTTTGGTCATGACCCAAAGCTCATGACCATAGGTGAGAGTAGGAACGTAGATTAACTGGTAAATCGAGAGCTTCGCCTTGCAGCTCAGCTCCTTCTTCACCACAACAGACCGGTACATCGACGGCATTACTGCAGAAGCTGCACCGATCCGTCTGTCAACCTCACGCTCCTTCCTTCCCTCACTCGTGAACAAAACCCCAAGATACTTGAACTCCTCCACTTGAGGCAGGAGCTCTCCACAAACTAAGAACTAATGGTCTCAGACTTAGAGGTGCTGATCCTCATCCCAGCCGCCTCGCGATCACACATCTAATAGTCATATTTCCGTCTCTGTGACAGCGCCGTCTACTGCCATTTAGTGTATTTGCACTATTTAATCCAGGAAAACTTTATTCCCCTGGTTTTCATGTCAGAAGCTGCAATTGTTAAAAAAAAAATGAAAGCAAATTCAGCTTTTAGATCTTGTTTGTCCAAATTTGTCGAGACAAACTCGACAGGGCTACCCTCTTAGCCCCGAAATTCATCTGCTGGCTGCCTTCTGTTTTTATGCAGTGGGGAGTTTTCCAGAGGTGGTTGGGGATGAAAATGGATGGAGGAACACCTCAGTATGGCGGTGCATTCACTCAGTCACAAACATCCTGCTCCGTCACGCCACAGATTATATCTGTATGCCTTCTGCCAGGCATGTAGTGATGGAGGCACATTAAGGCTTCCATGTCATTCGCACACTCATTTAGAAATTATTTAAAATATCCAGAGTTGGATTTAGTTTGCATTTTGGATTATTTTTAGATCCCATGAGTCGTGGTAAATGCAATTTCAACTGTTTTTGAAGTGCATATTTTACAAAGAACTGCTTTCTCACATAATGCAGTGAATCAGCCTCTGCATAGAGTGAATAAATGATTCTCAAGCCATTCATATCAATCAATTCAGCACCACCGCCATGGACAGCACTTGGTAACATTGCACATAAGAAGGTATACCTCAAGAAACCTAATGAATAGTTCAGTGAACATGACTATAAAAGGTATACCTTTAGTCTTCATAGTGCGTTGAGAGACAATGTTATCAGGGAACAGTTCCCAGTTCCCTGCCCTGTAGCTAGTAGCTGCTGCGAGTAAACCTCACTCCTCTGACCTCAAGAGACGCTCTAGCGACAGACGCTAGGTTGCAGCCTTTAGCCTCCTTGTTGGAGTGTCTGACTCCCATGCCGGAAGACTTGGGTTCGAGGCCCGCTCGGAGCGGGTCGAGTAGGACCCGGGTAGAGGGGTTACATTGGTGCTGTGACCCGGATGGGAGTGAGGTTTAGGGGGGTAAGTGTAATGGAGGCCAGCTAGTAGCTGCTGTGTGAGTAAACCTCACTCCTCTGACCTCAAGAGATGCTCTAGCGACAGACACTAGGGGTTGCAGCCTTTAGCCTCCTTGTTAGAGCGTCCAACTCTCATGCCGGAAGACCTGGGTTCGAGGCCCGCTCAGAGCGGGTTGAGTAGGACCCGGTTGGAGGGGTTACACAAGTCCTCCTCCTTTTGAGGTGCATGCAAAGTGGATTCGCACCATTGAACATGGCGCTTCCAGACCTCAGCTACAACTGCAGTGTTTGACAGTGGGTCAAAGTAAACGTTATTTGCAGGCAGCCAATTTTAGCAATTATTCTGCATTCTTATTATGCGATTATTCTGCAGCACGTTGTTTTTAAAATGTTTGACTGAATCCCAGTTGGATCAATAAATTTCTCTGCATAACCATACTTGCATCTGTTTATGTGGTCTGATAATGACTACATTGAGTAATATTGGGACTACATATTCTAAGCTATTTATTCATTTTGTCTGTATGGATGGAGGCTGGAATGGAAAGTGGAATAAAATGCTGGAGTTTAAGATGGAGTATTGGTGAATCACGTCTAGAGGACAATGATGTTTGTCTTTCCACCTTGAGGCCAAAGTCAATATTAAGGTATTTAACATATTAATAGGAAATTAATCTGATAAAGCCAACATTAACACCCCCACTCACAGTGAACCATAAAGATAAACATGCAAACAAATAGAAAATGTAATTTGAAGAGATGTAATAAATATTAGGTTTTAAAAAGGGTGTCATTAGTTTCAATGGCTAGAACATTATTTTAATTTTTTTTGTTCTGAGACTGTAAAATGTAAAAAAAAAAAAAACAGCACTTGGTTTGATATTTTGTTATAGAATGCAATGCATAAAGTAAAGTATCCAAATATCCATAATGCCGTATATCAAAAGAGGAATTTATTTAAATGCACTTGCCACAGAACATTGCTAATGGGGGAATGATCTTTTGTGACTCTACTGTCCTAAAAGCCCATGTGTATGTTGGCCATAATTTCATTTACACACTCAGACTTCCATTGTTTTTTTCATTGCATCAATTAAAATAAATTTAAGAATAGAATCAGTTTACTGGATATATCTTTTAGCTGTGTAAAAAATGCTGGTAAACTCTAAATAAATGCACAATTATTTAGCAAGGATTTCATTCTGATCTATAATTATATGATAAACATATCATTTGCTCAGTCAAGAACCAATTATACACATAATGGTTAATCATAACTGGCTTCTCTCTCTGAGAACCCAGAAAAACAATATTTCAAAACATTTTCCTTTGTTTGTAAAGGCATAGAATCATTTGTAGTGTATAAATACATAAAGAAAATTAGACTTTGCTCTGAGTTGATTGGAACTTGTGGCTGCTGGGTCGGCTTAATCAGAACCATTGTTCTCGAGAAATACACTGATTAAGTTCTAAATTAGAAATCAAAGAGATTTACAAATTTCACTTAGGTCCTCTCTCTACTCTAATGCTTGCAGAAAACCTCCACAAGGTATTAGATTTGATTTTGTGTCTGTAGACATTTTGGTTAGTACAAATATAGACATGCATGCACACACACACCATCAAAACTTTGAAATAAAAAAAATATATATTGTGACGAGCAGGGCGGGCGAGAGCCGTGAGGGAACGGCGCGAGGCCGGTGACGCGAGAGTTAACGAGCTTCAGGTGCTCGGCGCACTGGTCTCGAGTCCTTCACGGAGGAGCTCCGGAAGCATAAAGGAGGAGCGACGACAGTGAAGGACGAGAGAGGACCAGGCCTGGATTTTATGTTGTGGTTTATTTTGTTTGTGTGGGCGGCAGTCGCCGTGAGGAACTGCCGCCCTTATACTTTTTGGTTTATTGTAAGTTTATTTGTTTATTAAATGCGTTAAACGTTGCCGGTTCCCGCCTCCTTCCCATATTTACGAACTTTGTTACATATATATTTTTGAAAGAAGTTATGCTCCTCATTTTGATCAAACATAATGGTAAAAGAAACATTGTGAAACATCATTACATTTTAAAATGCTGTCTTCAGCATTTTTACAAAAACGTTTTAGAAGAGACTTTTACAAAAACATTGCATTTAAATCTCAATTTTGACCGGTAGTATTATGTGATCCATGACTTGTTGGAGCTAATACCGTCACCTACTATAGTTGGTGCAAAACTATGGTATACCACTAAGCAGGTTCTAACCCCATATCGCGCTCAAATCTGTGTCACTATGGTTTAGCCCAGTTAAAAAGAAAGTCCACTAGTATTCATATTTGCATTCACATATGCTTGCTCTTCAGGAAGTACAAACAACAAGGTAAGTTCCCTTCCGAGTTGCGTCGTAACGCTAGGGGAATCGCCTCCGTGGGAACCGATGTCTGAAACACATATCCAATCTTGGCAATATCATATTGACCGGCGACAGCCCATGACATAATAACAATGCGCCCCACATGTATATAAGGGGTGCCCAGATAACATGTCATTCTCTTTCCGTCTTCAGGGACTGTTATGTGTGAAACGCTATTGTGGCAATTATGAAACGCACAGAAAAAGTAAGTGTGTGGATCTGTGTCACTCGTTGTCTGACACCAGATTTCACACACGAGCTGTGCGTTCTCTGTCTGCGTGAAGACCTGCATGGTTAGTTCTCGAGGGAGCTGCCAGTGCAAACTGTGAATGTTCCATTCTCGTCTGGGTCTCTTCTGGAGGAAGAGAGTTCAGCATCTGTACCTGGTAGTTCAGATCCCGCTCGCGCTGAGGCAGAGCGGAGACTCAGACCATGGGGCGTTAAGATGGAGCTCACCGAACAGTTGAGAGGGGTGTGACCGCTCATGAGAAGGAACTGCTGGGAGAGGATGTTGGGCTGCCGGGAGAGGAGGTGTTTTTTTTTGTTTTTTTTGTTTACATCTGCAGTCCAGCGGTGAATGCTCTTCCGACCGAGCAGGAGACTGCTGGAGAGATTGAGAAAATGACTGATTTTTCTCAGCCACCCTATACTGCGTATGCTGAGCTGTTGATTATGGAACGCGCTGCAGGCAGATTACAGTTTCCATGGCAGCGCATCAGGGTGAGAGGCCGTGCTCATTCAATGAATGACGGTCGGTTTCTCTCTGGCCATAATCCTACAGCTCTAGTGAGCCTTCCATGCCTTCCTAAACTTAGTACTGAGGTTGAGGGGGTATGGAAGAACCCATATTCTGTATTCCTTTTATTTTCCATATATATATATTGTAGCGGGTTCCTAACGGAAAAGAGGTGAATGGACACAAGAAAGTGACTTCAACCCGGAGGGTGTATTTATTTACAAGTGCAAGTCTCTGTGGTCCAGATGAGTCCAGGTGAAAGTCTCCGGGGCAGACAGGGTTCAGTCGGTGTGGAGGTCTGCTAGCGGAGGATCTGTACCGCAACCTTCAATTAGTCACTCTCTGGTAACAAAGAAAATGAGCACAAGTGTTAGTTGTGGTTTAGAGAAGAGCCTCTGTCTTCTCTGTCTCTACAGGTGTTTATATCCCTGTCTTGTAGATTGGCTGAATGCCCTCAGCTGGGTTTGGTGATTGTTCCCCTGCTGGTTTGTGTGTGTTGCCAGGGGCGATGCTTGATGAGCTGCTGGCAACTCGTCACAATATATGTATACAGTTGTGTTCAAAATTATTCAACCCCCACTGAAATTGATTGTTTTGGCCGGTTTGACATTGATTTTGATCATTCAGTCATCCTGCTTACAATTAAATCAAAGAGGCACGTGTAGGTCAGACAAATATAACATAACATTTATAATGAAATAACCACAAATGTCTTTTCTCTGCTCACATCATTATCAGTTTTATTCAACCCCCAAGTGACATTCAATCTTAATACTTAGTACAACATCCTTTTACGGTTATAACAGCTTTTAAACGTGAAGCATAGCTTGACACAAGTGTCTTGCAGCGAGCTACGGGTATCTTCGCCCATTCATCATGGGCAAAAGCCTCCAGTTCAGTCACATTCTTAGGCTTGCGCACTGCCACTGCTTTCTTTAACTCCCACCAGAGGTTCTCAATCGGATTTAAGTCTGATGACTGCGATGGCCATTTCAAAATGTTCCAGCCTTTAATCTGCAACCATGCTCTAGTGGACTTGGAGGTATGCTTGGGATCATTGTCCTGTTGAAAGGTCCAACGTCTCCCAAGCCTCAGGTTTGTGACGGACTGCATCACATTGTCCTCCAATATCTCCTGGTACTGAAGAGAATTCATGGTACCTTGCACACGCTGAAGCTTCCCAGTACCTGCAGAAGCAAAACAGCCCCAAAGCATGATTGACCCCCCGCCATGCTTCACAGTAGGCAAGGTGTTCTTTTCTTCATAGGCCTTGTTCTTCCTCCTCCAAACATAGCGTTGATCCATGGGCCCAAACAGTTCTAATTTTGTTTCATCAGTCCACAGAACACTATCCCAAAACTTCTGTGGTTTGTCCACATGACTTTTGGCATACTGCAGTCGACTCTTCTTATTCTTTGGAGACCGCAAGGGGGTGCGCCTGGGAGTTCTGGCATGGAGGCCTTCATTACGCAGGGTGCGCCGTATTGTCTGAGCAGAAACTTCAGTACCTACATCTGACAAATCTTTTCTCAGTTCCTCAGCAGTCACACGGGGACTTTTCTCCACTCTACGCTTCAGGTAGCGCACAGCAGTCGAAGTCAGCATCTTCTTTCTGCCACGACCAGGTAGCGTTTCAACAGTGCCCTTTGCCTTGAATTTGCGAATGATGCTTCCTATGGTGTCTCTTGGTATGTTTAACATCTTTGCAATCTTCTTATAGCCATTGCCCTTCCTGTGAAGAGTAATCACCTCTTCTCTTGTCTTCCTGGACCATTCTCTTGACTTCACCATGTTTGTAACCACACCAGTAAATGTCTAGAAGGAGCTGAGTATCATAGTCATTTTAAAGCTGCCTAATTGGTGCTTATTAGGCTTTATTGCTGCTCCCTGACATCCACAGGTGCTTTCAATACCTGATTGAAAACACTACAATGGACCTCTGTTCTTCAGAGTGGTAGTCTTTAAGGGGTTGAATAATTGTGTCAATGAAGAATTCACAAAAGAAACATTTACTACTGTATTACAAAACCAATTGATGTCATTTTAGTTGTATATGCTTCTTTAAGAAGTCCTTGTAGGATTTCATTCTGAATTCAATTACAAATGTACTCTAAATTCTCTAAAACCATTTACAGCATTGGGGGGTTGAATAATTTTGAACACAACTGTATATATATATGTGGCATTCAGGGTTGACTTTTTCCCCTCAGAAGTGACTGGCTGGGCGGCCTTCGGGGCCCCCTAGCCACGCTCCCTTAAAGGGACCCCTTCTGTGGAAGTTGTTGGTTCCAGACCTTGGCAGGCCTTCGTAGGTAAGATATGGAGGCCGCTTTGAGGCTTAGAGCTGGGGTTTTGACCACAGGGAGCACTGTCACTGACAGCCCAGTGGGACCCGTAGGATGAGTGGGTCTGGCGTTTCATTTGAATTTGCCTGATTCTGACTGTAGTCACTGCCATATGTTGGCATGCACTCCCCTCTGCATGGCGGTGTGGGTATTCCCCTTGCGTTACGACGCAACTTGAAGTTCCCTTTCGAAAGGGAACATCTCAGGTTACGTATATAACCATAGTTCCCTCGGGGCCCGCCTGCTTGCAGTCCCTTCAGACGATAAGCGGATGACATGTTATCTGGGCGCCCCTTATATACATGTGGGGTGCATTGTTATGATGTCATGGGCTGTTGCTGGTCAATATGATATTGCCAAGATTGGATATGCGTTTCAGACATCGGTTCCCGCAGAGGTGGTTCCACTAGCGTTACGACACAACGTCTCGTTCCCTGTTCTCAGACAACTATAACCTGAGACGTTCTACTGCCAGATGATGGACCACAGAGCCAGAGAACTGATGACGCCCAAAGTAGTAGGGTAACTCCATCTGCTTTTGCAACTCCAGATGACGATTTGAGTTGTTTAGTACAATACATTCATTTTCTGTGACCCACTGGTGTTGACTCTGTTCTGCTTGGTGATCTGAGCTCTGTGTAATTTCTTTAAAATTTTCTTCTGGTGGTCTAGTGCTATAATCCTGCACACAGTCACAAGATAATATTAACTTTAATAAGATCATAAACTTGAGATTTGCATATTCTAATTGAGCATGATTAAAATGTATAGCATGCTGGCCTTGAATGCATTTTGTCTGCTCGCAGCATCAAAGCAATTTATAAATCAGTGAGTAAATCAGGAAGTAATTCAGTGTTCGAACAAACTATGACCCCATTTTCTAATACTTGGAACAATTCTGATGTTTTTATGTAACTCAGATCTAGTCATTTGCCACTGCTGTTGGAATTTAAAGATATGAGGGAGGTTTCTATGGAAACCAATCATAGGGAATCAGTTGTCATTATTCATCTTCTGTGTGTGCTTGAGGGAACAGAAAATATCTAAATGTATTTATTTATTTACGGAGGCTCTGAGGTGTTACCAAGCATATCAGCAATATCACTGTTTACATACTGTATATTGACATTAGCCTTTGTAAATATTGCTATCTTTTCATCCATCATTTCTATGCATGAACAGGTGAAATGTAAACTATTGACTTTTTTTTGGAAATGGTCTTTTAGAAAATAAACTCTCTGTAAAACTCTTACTAGTTCATACAATTAATTTACATAACACCTTGGTTACGACTGTAACCTTGCTTCCCTGAAAAGGGAACGAGATGCTGCGTCAGTTGATGCTGTGGGAACGCTCTGCATGATTGTGTCATGAAGCACATGTTAAATCCGTCCAATGGTGTGACAAGACCTCAGAGGTGGGTGGAATCATGACCAGTAAACTATAAAGCATGTCTAACCAGTTCAGCACTAGCTTCTAATAGGCTGAAGTAAGTCACTGACAAGCACGTCAGAAGAATGGCAGAGCGATGCAGCATCTCGTTCCCTCTTCAGGGAACCAAGGTTACAGCTGTAACCGAGGCGTTCCCTTTCAAGAGAACTCGTGCCATGTTGATTGACATTGTGGGAACGTTTATACTCGCACCATAATGACAAGTGCCTGTCTAGTCTGAAATTGTACAAACCACTAGGATGAGAGCACATGAGCAAGGGCTGGACGATTAATCAAAGTAATCGAAACCAAAATTCAGTACCTCTAACCGACGTCATTTTCCCATGACGTATTTTTGGGTTATATTTATTTATTTTATTTATAATCCTGTTAATACTTTCCCCTTAAAAACATACTACCGTGTGTGTAGTCACGTGATTCCGTCCTATCCAGTGAGCGGCATGGAAGCAACAAGTGAACTCAAACGCCAAGTCAACACACACATACTGTACTTGTGAGAGGGGGGTGCGGAGAAGTTGCAGGCAAAAAAAAAAAAAAGAATAGAGGTTGATGCCTCAACATGTGCAAAAATTACTGACATGTTCAGTGCGGTTACTGAAGTTTCAGTTTCAAAACCTACAGTACCTGACGACGTGCAAAAACAAGTGAACATAGAAAAACATGGACGAGACACCTGTCAGGCAGAGGAGCAGTAGGTGTTTGACAGTGAAGCCAATAAGGGACAGAGTAAACAGGAGAGAATAATAGAAGCGGTTAGCAGGGTAGTCACATGATTAACAGGGAGGGAGCGAGGGATTCACGATGCGACGACGATGATGATGCTTTACCTAAATTAATGAATATTATAAGACAACATAATCGTCGTCGTTATTATTAAGTCAGACTGTCACCACTGGTCACTCAGTCAGCTAAAGTCAAATAGCACAGCAAAAGCTATTTTGCACTGTTTTTTTTTTTGTAGATAGCAGAGTTCACTAATGCAGTAACGGCCCTTCTCATTAACTAGAAAAACCTGAAATGATGCAATTTGATTTATCAAAAAAAAATTCAGGTTATTATTATTATAATGGAATATTGTATGGAATATTATGATGATGTGTTTATTTCACAATGAGACCATGTGTGTCTATTTATAGCCATCAGTCATACTGATGATCTACTAGATCTCACTTTTCAACTATAAAAAGTTATGTTTTGCATCTCTTGTACCCTATTACTCTGGTATGAACACTTAGTAAACACTGGTTGTTTATGGCAAGATAATAACATGAATATCATTTTATTAGGACGTTTTTTGTGAGTAATTTGGTAGTATAGTTTTCTTTTTCATTGTTTTTCATGGGGAGTATCTTACCTATCTAAACTTAAAATAAGATATTTTTTCTGATCTTTGCTGTCCATTGGTGTGTAGGCCCTACTCCACTGCCACCTTTTTATCACCAGGGAGTCAGTCAAGAGAGAGTGAGTACACTGGTCCACTTGCACTTACTACTCTGCTTTGTAGGCGCTTTGGAACAGTAGGTATGCATATTTACAGGGACCGCAAGGATGGTGTACTGTTGGGTGCTGTTGGGTGGTGTCTGACCGATTGTAGTGGGCCGGTCAGAGCAAAAATGCCAGAGTTATTTTTTTTGTTCCGGTCCAGCCCTGCACACAACACTGACATTAGCTGCACATCACATGAAGATTGCACGCACAGAGAGAGGAGAGCAGAAACTCAATGTCAGCGCTGTCCTGTGATTTATCACTAAAGTAGCTTAGAAATGTAAAAGTTACAGCATATATTTTTCTACTTTTGAAGTAACTACTTACAACCCACAGCTTCACAATTAATAGAGAATGACGGTATGACTAATCCACACATGCAATTGCTCTCAATGCATCCACATAAATATACTGGTACTGTGCTAATTTATCTGTATCTGATTTACAAGCAGAAATCTGTAAGAAATGTTATGAACCATAGATAAATGCTGTTGTGTCAGAGCACTCTTTCATTCGTAAAAAAAAATATCCCACTTATAATAAAGCATATTTACAGTACAAAACATGCTAGTGAACTATGAGGGCAAAAAACCCCAAAACAAACAAAAAACAAACAGAAAACAAAAACAAAAACAAAGGCATTAATCGTAATCAAGGTAAAATGATCCTGATGTAGAGCCCAAGTCCAGGTCATAGAATCTTACGAATGTGTGCAGTGAGGACCAGCCTGCCGCATCACAAACCTCTTGAAGAGGAACTCATAGTGGATAGCATAGTGGGTTTGGATTGACATAGGGGGAGGCTTGTCTGGCTGACTCATAAGTAAGAGAGAGAGAGTCTAGACTATCCACTTGCTCATCCTTTGCTTAGATGGTGGAGGCCCTTTACTAGGAGACCCCAATAAGATAACAACTGTTCAAGACTTATGCCACAGGGCAGCTCTGTGGACATAAGCATCTAATGCCCAAACTGGACACAGCAGATCATTCCGTTCCTGCTCTGAATCCCTAAAGGGAGTACAGAGGACTTGCAGCACAATAGATCTAGTCACATTAGTGGGGATTTTAGGAATGTAGCCTGGCCTAGGGTGAAATAATGCCTTTACCTTGCTGAGTGCAAATTCCAAGAACGAAGGGGCAACCAACAGAGCTTGCAGATCTCCTATCCTTTTAAGAGAAGTGAAGGCTAGGAAGAACAATGTCTTGATAGTCAAAAACTTGACTGGATCCTCTTCAATAGGATCAAAGGGAGCCAGGGAGCCAGGGAGAGGCCTTGGAGAACCAAAGCCAAGTCTAATGTTGGTATCCTAGTGTGTACATCAAGCCTCAGACTCAAAGGGCCACAGAGGAAACGCATTACCAGTGAGTCTCTTCCTAACAACATTCCACCCTAAGGAACGTGGTAAGCAGCTTTGGCCGCCACATAAACCTTTAAAGTGGATGGGGATAACCTTGCAGTGAATCCCTCTTGCAGAAACTCTAGCACTGTACCAACAGAGCAGTTAACTGGGTCCAGCTGATGACCATTGCACCAAGAAGTGAAAACACTCCACTTCAGGGCATACAATTTCCTTGTGGAAGAACTCCTGGGAACAGAGCAATCGGGGTAAATGCATACAGATGCAACTTCAGTCATATCTGAACCATCTCAGTCAACCAGTCTGAGAGGAGGTGGATGTGTGAGGAACCAGAGAGAACAGCAAGAGCAAGACAACTATGACAGGTATGGTCCCAACACCTTGGGATGGGAACCATGGTTTCTTTACGTCGTTCCCTGATGGCTCTCGTCACAATGACACATTCATGCTGAGCATACCCACAGCGTCAAGCAACACTGTAAAGCCTTGAAAGGGAACCGTGTATATCATTCATCAAAAGAGAATTCAGTCTTTCTGTCAGCTTTTGAGCAAACAAATTTTGTTTAAACATTTTTGAAATACAAATGCAGACTTTATGGATATTAAATACACCATTAAAGTAACACTTTTTGCATATAATTTGGAAAAAAGAGTAAATAGAACTGTAATCATGCAAAATTCTATGCAAAAAGTATGACTTTTTAAAATTGTATTTAGTCACATAAAAGTGATGGTAACAATGCCAATGGGAAAAAATACAGTTATATATTACTATATGATGTAGGGTTGCCCCCTAGAAGAGGCTTGGTCAACCAACATTTTATTAGTCTGTTAGTCGCAATAAAAAAAATAAAAAAAAAACGGGGCAAGTCATGCAGTCCGTGAGGGAGAGATCGTTAATGGCAGGAAATCCAAACATTCACATATCATTCACCCATCATTCTTTGACCTCAAATATGGCTTATCACTTGAAACATGTAAGTAGTAGCAAAACATGAAAATTGAAACATGTGCGTGTTACCCTAGTCCTAGTTAAATAAGGCACATATCTAAGCGCTTGTGTAGCACATGACCTACAATTTATGAATAACTCACTTCTTGATATATTGGACCAGATCAGAAGACCATATTCACTCTTGAGCCAGCATTGCAGCAAGACAAGGGAAATAACCACAGAAGACAGGGTTACAGTTTGGAAGGGTGAGTATTTTCTTGTGTTGGAGTTAGTTGGAAACAACAATAAAGGGAAAATAAACCAAACCCAGAATAACAACTCAATACAATTCACAAGGACACTTTGATGAACTTCATAAACAGGGCAGCCTTTAACTCAGATAACGATTTTTTGTGTTATTTAGTCCTGTAATTATTTGTTTTATATTGATTTATATTAGTATATATATAATAAAAAGGCAAAATGTGTTTTCCGCAGTATAGTATATATCTATAGAAAGTTTGAAATGTCCATTTTACGATTATGTAATCCATATGAAACTTGCATAAAGCCGTGTCCACTACTGACTACAAAACAGCGTCGTTGACTTAATATCTGCAGCCTAAAACACTATTATCAATTCACACATTATCAATAAAGTATTAAAATGTTTAAACAGTCTACTTGCGGTTTCTTCATGACACACTCATAATCATTATGTTTACCGGTACGCTGTGGCAACTATAGGCATGCCCTTGAGCGCTGATTAGGCTATTTATTATATATAGGCAATTATAGGCTCATTATTATGATTTATAGCTGAAATGAATAACAATGAGTGGACAAAAAAAAATCTTTAGTCGAGGGCATAATAATATATATTACGATGAAATATATTATGTTCAAATTAATCTTGTTTTTTTTTCAGATTTCAACTCAGGCATGCTCTTCACTAGCAGATGACTGTTAAAACATTTTAAAAAAAAAAATATTAGTGGCAGAAGCGTTGGAATATTTTTGTAGTTTTGTTGCTACAACAAAATTTTCACAGAAAAAAATACATGTGTGTAAGTTTTTATTTATTATTAAGTGTTTTGTTATATGATCATAGTTTTAAACATACAAATAAATGTAATTCATATGTAATGGATATTCATGGTTTAATATGTCTGGAACAAGGGTTAGATGGTGAAATCTATACATAATTGCTTTGAAATAGACAAAGGCATGGTCACAAGTTTCTTCGAAAGTTTTAATGTCACCTTCATGAAACAAAAAGCAAACCCTGAAATCTGTTAATTTTAATCAAAATGAACCCCTATGATATATTGTAAAAAATGAAGAAACACCTTCACATGTCTCTTGCCATTGATTTCCATGCTGGATTCTAGAAGGCTTGAACAGCTATTGTGGACTGCAGTAACATTATGACATCCGTTGACTGATTACTTTTTTTAACTCCCCTGATGCCAAACAGCCTGTATGTGTGAGGATACACAAAACTTTGAGGATAGAAACAACAGTTCTCTATCTGTCAGTTACTTCAATGTTGTGTATACTTCAGAAAAACCCAATGAGAATTGGCTAGTGGAATGCCAATCCCCCTCCATATGGGTGTAAAAGGAGTAGTGTGCATCCACTCATTCAGATTTGTTCTTCGGAGCCGAGTGAGTATTTTCTCGACACAGGCACATTTCACCTCTGGAAAAAGCGAGTTGCTGGTGTTAAATGTGCATTTTAGCCGTCTGTCTCCAGGCTGTGCACAGATGAGTGTAGAGAGAATTTTCCTTGGTCACTTCAAAAACTTACACCATCCTTTCTCTAAACACAGATGGAAATTGTATTTTTAAAGATGCCTTTCCACCTGTATATTTCTGGGTGTGGTCGATATTTCTCATCCTCAGACGGTCATGATCGCTGCCTCATGTTTGGGTCATTCCCACATTAAGAAAGCTTTTGTGGATGGCTCATATTCTCACCATAAGAACATGACCATGGCAATGGTTGTGATCACGACTCTCTTTTATGGCTAGAGAGAGAGAGTCAACTAGACTATATCGGCTAGCACTGTGGCCGATGTGACAACAACAATGAGAGTTTTTTTGCTGGGTCACACACAGCCTCTCGTTCATCGTCTTGCCCATTGAGCTCAATGGAGCCACCAGATGAGTTCGGTGCATTTATGCCCACAAAATGCTGGAATGCCGGAATCATCCTATGCTCCCGTCCACAGCCTGTACTTTCACCTTATTACTGACAGCAAAGAATTATAGTGCTGTTGGACAGGCCACCTCTACCCTGTCTGCCATGACCATCTTGCAGGTCCATCAGGCCAAGGCACTCAAAGAGCCGCAAATGGGTAGTTCTGAGCTGCAATTGATGCAGGAATTGCGCTCGATGACTGACTTCGCTCACAGAGTTACCAAAGTCCACTTTCTTGACTTTCCTATTTCGTAACACCTAAAACCTTCTCAAGACTCTACATTCTCTGGGTAGAGCCAGTTTTGTCCAGTGTGTTTTCAGGTATGAGCAGCTAAGATGCAGGCAACTGGCCAGGTGCTACACTGGCACACAGTGCCTTTCCCATCCCTGAGGCAATACCATGCGCTTTTTAATCCATATTAATTCCCCAGACCGGCAAATGATGGATGCATCTTGCCTTTCATTACCCTGCGGCAGTCGAATTTGGTGGAGGAATTTGAAGCCAGGCCCAGTACTCATTTCCTTTTAGGTCAATCTGTATACTTGTCCTAGGTGCTCCATATGGTAGAAGATATGCTATAAAAGGTGCTCTCGTGGTACCGTCACAGAGAGGCACAAACTCACTCTCCAGAACATACTCGTCCACTGTTCCTTGCTGGTGGAATGACCTCCCTACCTTCATCAGGAATGCAGAACCCCTGGCAATATTCAAATGACAGCTGAAAACTCATCTCTTTCTTAAGCACTTGGCCCCCATTCTAAAAAAAAAAACAAGAAAAAAAACTGTCCTATCCTTTCCTCTAATCCCTCCCTACTCTAGCTTATGCTACTCTGAACAATGTCTGAAACTTGTATTGTGAGCACTTCCTGTGTCTATTTGGCTCTTCATGATGAATCGCTTGTTGTATTCCTCACTTGTAAGTCGCTTTTGATAAAAGTGCCGGTCAAATGAATAAATGTAAATGTGCGGTTCCCTTTGTTTTATTTGTTTTTTCTCAATGTTGGTGTTTATTTTCATTAAAATATCCCTGCATTTGGATCCTCTACCTGCCGTCTTTGATTCTTCTGTTCCTTTACAGAATGACAGGGCCACCAAATGGATCCAGCGGGGAGATAAACACGTCTCCACTGCACTGAGCACATTCCTGCAATGAGGACTGTGTGCTGGAATTTCAGTTGGGTTCGCTTGACTAAGATGAACAAACTTTTCCTGATCATCTTCTTTCGGCAGGGATCATCAGAGCCGCTCCGTTCATGCATGCCACTATGGGACCCGGACTGTACACTGGAATGCAACATGGGTCTTGCGCTGCAAAATACTTGCTCAGTATTGACTGTGGATGATACAGTAGCACTCACGCCAGAGTCTTCAGCCATCATGTACGCCAATTCAGAGTAGCCATGATCATTGCTGATGAAGACATTATGGTGGTCCATTGGTATTTGAGACACTTTGTTTAGTGCAAACAGTTGGTGTCGCTGTGATGGGGTCAAGCCTGGGGTCTTCAGCCAAAATGGTCTTCACGCCAGAGTCTCCAGCCGTCATGGCCGCTAGGCCTGAGTCTTCAGCCAAGTTGGCAACCACGCCAGAGTCTCCAACTGACATGGCCACTGCGCCAGAGTCTCGAGCTGTCATGGCCACCAAGCCTGAGCCTCTTCACATTGTGGCCACCAAGCCTGAGCCTTTTCCCGTCATGGCCACCAAGCCAGAGCTTCGAGCCATTATAGCCGCCAAGCCAGGTCGTCCAGCGATTGCTCTGGTCTTCGAGTTCACTCCCGAGCCCACTCTATTCTGAGCTCAGCTCAGAGTCTGTTCCAGAGCCCACTTCTGGCCCAAAGTACAGTCTTGTGTCAGTTCCACCCTATGAACTGCCTGTTTGCCTTGAGATGACCGCAGAAGTTGTTTATGAATTGCCCTGAAATTACCACAGAGGTCATTCCTCATTTCATTTTTTGCTTGTCTTTACACTACCACTTAGGTTATTAACTGCCTCCCATGACCAGAGAGGTCATTCCTGAACTGCCCAATTGCCTTTGACTGCAGAGGTTGTTTATGAACCGCCAGATCTTACCTGGGTATTGTCTTCTCCACTGTGGTCACATGATTGGCCTGCTTTGCCCAGGCCACCTGATCTGCTTCACTCTGGCTGCAAATTAATGTCAGATCTACTTCTGTGTCTTGCGCTCTGTGGGACTTTTATGTTGAAATTTCTTTGTGTCTTTTAGTTTCCTGTGGCCAGTTTTTTTTTTTTTTTCGTTTTCATTTGTCAGTTTCCCTTATTTAGCTCATTAACTCCTCTGTATACATATTATGACCATGTATTATTTGGTTCTCTGTCAGTCATTGTTTGTTGTCATGCAGGTGTCTGTGGTTCCCATGTGTTTCATTAAAATCTTCCTGCATTTGGATCCTCAACTCTGCCTGTCCCGTGCATAACCAATATGATATATTGATGAGAGTGAAGAACACAATACATTTCTACTATGCCTAGAGCTCTTGCCAGCAGAGCACTGAAGCAGTAGGGGTGTCTGAAGTAATGAAGGGGGACAATGACACATCCCCAGCTAGAAACAAATGTGGTCCATTCACGTATTTGTCGGTCCTTAAACAAAACCTTTTCCTACTACAACTCTAAAACTAAAAGCTACTGGGCAAATATAGATGGCAGAGAATAAAACAAAAACATATTCAAAAATTTGCCTTTACATCCATAACATAAACATGTATTTATGTCTGGTGGTCTAAAACATCTTAGATACACAATTTCAGTGGCTTCACTACGAATAGAGACAAGTTACGAATATTTCACCACCACAAAAAGTAGTTAATTGTCTGCTTTACTATAAAACTGATGCTCGTTGCAACCACTTTGACTGAGGGTGGTAGGATAGTCTGTGGCCTCATCTCACATCCATTCTGCCACCATATCCCCAATGCCGGCCATGCCACATCCTTCTGGTAAAGGACAATGTTTTAAGTTGGAACATCTTTCTGTCACATACAGTACAACCCAGTCTTGTTCTAAGATTCATTTTATTATGCTGTTGCAAGGAGCCCTGCAGGATTCCTCACACACTATTAGAGAGAACCAGATGAGAATTTAGTGTATAAGATTCCAGTGCTCGTGTTCTCACTGAGAAAACAAGACTTTTCTTAGGTTGCCAGAAACACCTGCTGTAGAGCTTCATTTGAAATTGTCTGTGGCAATTAGCAAATAAAACACAACAGAGGTTTGGGAGCTCATCTTGAGTCTATTGTATCTAAATGTATTGAGTCAGAATTCTCAGCTTACAAAGCATTTTTTTTTGTAAGAGGGTCATATCATAGATTTTATTTTTCCCCAATTATAATGGGAAATTTTCATAATTGCTCTAAATTAATAAATGTAATTTTCATCATTATTTATTATTATTATTTGAATTAGTATTTTATTTATTTAATATTATTATTTTTTATGATGACTAATGCTACATTACCATAGTTTGATTGCAATAGGAATGCCTGTAGTAACTGATATTTTGGTAGAATTGTTACCAATGGTTGTTACTAAGGTCTGGCATCATCTCAAATCTGGGCCTGCTGCATTATTTATTTTACATAAGATGGAAAATGTGGTGTTAATCAGATTCATCTGACACACTAGACCTCTACTGTGATCTGGTTTATAATAATGGTGTTCAGTGTAGCTCAGAAAGCCTCATGCTGGTACAATCTTGGGGTCACCTTGAGAGATATGTTTTATGTAGATGCAAAAATGAGAGAAAAAACTGCATAGACTTTTGGCAAAGATATGTTATTAAATTTAGATCTGTAAATATTAAAGTTAGTCTTTGCATTCTACAATGACTTTGATTAGATTAAACATGATATACTTGTCACGTGTACGTCTTGTTTAGGTTAGTTCTGTCCGGTCATTATTAGTTCGAGTTAATCACTGTCTTGTCAGCTGTCCTCGTTTAGTCTTCGTCATCTGTGTATTTAAGTTCCTACCTGGATCCTGTTCGTTGTCAATTATTGTTTGTGCCATGTACACTGTTTCGTTTGCTCTGCCTGTTATCCTGTTTGCCTGTCCTCCTGTGTGTAAGAATAAATGTATAAGAATAAATACCTTTGTCATCGTCTTCAGTGAGACAAAACCTGACAATACTAGACTAAATAAGAAGCTCTTGTAAAAAAATTCTTTGTTTGGTGATTTTGTTACAGTGACCCACTCATAAGGAAACATCACTCTACCAACTAACCTTGAGCAAGAGTTTCCTGGAGCAGGATTGAGCACCTATGGGAAAAGATTCATAGAGTAATTGTCACATTTTCAAATGCTCATAAAATGAGTTTATCTGATAAACACTCTTAACTACCTGCATTCCACATAAATACCATTGTTGCCTTCACAGGGGACTTGGCATAAAGAGCAATTAATTTTGCAAAACAGATTAGAATGTGCTGCTAATGGCCAGATCTATTAAGGAGTTGTGAACCGGTCAAAATGGTAATTCCCTTGATTCTCCTAAAATGAATGTCTCTTATTTTACTGAGAGTCTAGACTTCTTATTTTTTCTAAACCACTTAAAGGGATCAGTAGATGTTTAATGAAGGAGAGAGACACATCTGCTTCACTTCTCTCTTCTCTTACAGGAATGTCTACTTGCAAACAGCAATAATAATAATAATAAAGACTCAATTTCATCTAGTCTGTATGTGCATATATTTAGTTGTTGATGTTTTTTATTTTATTTAATAAATACTTTTTGAATCCTTCTGACAGACAGGTGTGTGTTTAAATGTCAGGTGAGAGCCTGTTGTGGAAAATAGTAGCAGAGCAGTATATGTGCTTTGTGTTTAGGGTTGAAAAAAACAAAACAATCGGTCTTGTTTTTGTAAAATTTCTTACTGAACATCTTCTCAAACTTATATATATGAGCCAGTGGTGGATAGTAATGGTATTTTTACTTCGTTACTGTACTTAAGTACATATTTCAATTTTTTTATGGGAGTATTTTTATTTTGGAAAATTCAATTGCTGAATACTCCGTTCAGACGACATGTTCTCCAGGTGCCCCTTATATACTTTCAGGTTGCACAGTGATGATGTCATGGGCTGTCGCTGACCAATACAATTGCCATGATTTGATAAGTGTTTCAGACACTGGTTCAAGCGGAGGCGTTGCCCATAGTGTTTCAATGCAGTATCTCGTTCCCTGTTCTCAGGGAACCATGGTTACATGCATAACCTGAGACGTGTTCAGTTCTTTGCTAAACTTGATGTACTGTAAAGAACTGTTGAACCTTTATTTTTAATCAAGGCCTTAATATGTACGCTGAATAGCTAGTGATACAGACATGTTTAAAGGCTATCAAACTAAAAATCATTGTGTGTGATAGTACCACCACGCCTAAAAGCTAATTTTTTGCATGCCGCAGACCATTAAATTCCTTTATATTGTCCAGAAGCCTAGATAATGAATTTTCTTTATGCTATCTTTGCAGAGTTAAACTTTAAGAGTTGTTTTCTTTGGCTCCAGCTAACATTTCAAGCCTTTTTGTGCTCATGTATAGACATCCAACTGTGAAGAATTTCACACCATCTACTCCGTTTGACCTCTCCATCAATCAAAGGAAGTAACTTCCCAAGAATATCAGAATAACCTGGGTACCGGTTGCTCATCACTCAATTGTAGAATTTTGCCTACAGTTCCGATCCTGCTGATTTTCTCCCATCTAGCACAATTCAATTAAGCATGTGCTTGTGAAGTTTCATATTGGAAAGTTTTAAGGTGTTAACTGTTTGAAAGAACATCACAATTTTGTGTTTGTCAACGTGGGAAGGGACATCACGGTGGAGTAGTTAATAGGTATTCCCTGTCTGCTCTTCATTAAAAGTCTGGTTGAGTCTCATGTAGTGGCTGTGTTGTAATGAAAGGCTCACAGCAAGCACTGAGGTGGTAATCAGAAAGCGCAGACTCAACTGGTAACCAGGGCAACTGGAAATCAGGACTCATTTTTTCTCCTGCTCACACTTTTTCACCGGGTGCTCAATGTCCATGGAATACTAATAACGTTTATTCTGTTTCGCTTGCCGTTGGTTGCGCTAGACATCAAAACCCTTCAGAGAGTAATGTGGAAATTGTGCGTGAGCTAATACATTGTACACATCAGCAGCCAATCAAATTGATTATTTAAATGACAGACCTTTCATCCCAACAAGCGCAAAAACAAAAACACCCCGCCGCTGCCAATCATCATTTCTGGATAAGAGGATTGTCATTGAGAGAACCTCTGTGCTCGTTTTGGTGAATAATCCTGACTGAGGAAGGGAAATGGGAGGATTAAAGGGTAATCATGCCCCTGATAGATCTGGGACTGTAGAGCTCTTTGCAGTGCTGTTGTAAAATGATGTCATCTATTAGAACCTGCGCTGATTCGTCTCCGGACCTGTAGTCTCTGCAGGTGCAGTATAATGGAGCTGGCCCAAACACAAACATTAGGGGCTGATAATGGTCATAATAAATCCCAGCGTGGAGACAGTGTTCTGTCAGAACTCGCCGGTCTCTGGGAATGTGCAGACTGCAGACCCTGAGGAAGGATGGTTCATGTCAGAACCACCCAAGATGGCTGTCCAGCCCTCTATCATATCATGGTTTCCTGCTGCTATATGACTCTCAATCTGTTTTTTCCTTTGAAGTCTTTCTTCTGTGCTTTGAGAGTTCCCTTGGCAACACTGTGAAGACATCCTTTATTTGGCTACAGTGCACTTTCTGTAATTGATATAATAGTCTCTGACTTCAGAGTACTGTTTTAAAAAAAACAGCTCAAAAACTAAAAGTTTACAAGTTTTCAGGCTCAAAATGTCGTATGGGACAGACGGATGATTGGATGGTCTATCCATTTCAACAGATTGATCGATCGATTGAAATGTTGGGGATGGTAAGATTGAATGTTTTTTTTTTTTAAAAAAAAACAATTCTTATGCTTATTAAGGTTGCATTTCTTTTTAATAGACTTATAAAATGCTATATTTATTCCTGTGATGGCAAATCTGAATTACTCCAGTCTTCATTGTCACACAATCCTCAGAAATCATTCTAAAATGCTGATTTGGTGCTAATAAACATTTCTTGTTATTATCAATGATGAAAAGAGTTTTTTTTTTTTTTGGAGACTACAATCGATTATCTTCATGTAAAAGAATATCTTCTATAAAAGAATCCTAGAAATAATTTTTAAAAGAACAGCATTTATTTGATTTTTTTTTTTAGTAACACTTACCTTTCTGCCACTTTTGAATGGTCTAATGCACCGTTGCCATCCATCCATCAATACATTCATGAATGAAATTGATGTGTCCATTCTTATAGTACATTCAACTATACTATTTTGAATTAAACTTTATCTATGTCTGTTGTTGATATGACAAATTATTTCCAAGCAGGGCCCACAATTAACCTTTTGGCCTGTCAGGCAATGACTAGTAATGTAACAGAGTCTACGTCACCACCACACGACATTCTCGGACTAAACATCTTCGGATTTCCACGAAGTCTTCCTCTTCCTCTGGATCATCCCCAGCGCGAGCGTGAACTGCTGGATCGTTCCATTACCCTCTGCAAACACAAAGAAAGGACTGTAATGTATCAAGCTATGTTACCTGTTTACTTCCTGGATTATGAACTCACCATACCAGACCTGTTACCTGTTGAATGTCTGCTTGTTATCAATAAACACCAAACTAAACCTTATTCCCTGTGTCCGTGTCTGACAGTAAACTGCAAGAAGTCGTAAAAAAATTGGTAACAATTTAAGGTTCATTAACTAAAATATATATTAACTAACATGACGTAACCATGAGCTTTACTGTATTTACTAATCTTCTTTAACATTAGTTAATGAAAATACAGTTGTTCATTGTTCATGTTCACAGTGCATTAACTGTTAACAAGATTTTAATAATGTATTAGTAAATGTTGAAATTAACATTAACAAAGCACTTTACAATAAGTTTCATTAGTTAACATGAACTAATAATGAACGGCACTTCTACAGCATTTATTCATCTTTGTTCATGTTGATTTCAACATTTACTAATACATTATTAAAGTCTTGTTAACATTAGTTTATGCACTGTGAACTAACATGAACAAACAATGAACAACTGTATTTTCATGAAGATTAGTAAATATAGTATCAAATGTATTACTCATGGTTAGTTCATGTTAGTTAATGCATGTTACTCTAATGATTTAACTAACAAACCAAATGTTTAACTAACAAACCTTCTTGTAAAGTGTTACCACAAAGAATTATAAATGCTGTATAAGTGCAGTTCATTATTAGTTCATGTTAACTAATGTAGTTAAGTTATGTTAACTAATGAACCTTATTGTAAAGTGTTACTAAAATTTCTTACTGGCTATGGAACTGTAACATTTATGCTCTGTGTCTTGATGTTTTCTTCATTCAGTTTGATTAGTCATTTCTTTCTTTTGTGTCCTGTCAAGTACCTGGTTAAGCTCCCTTGTTTGCTACGTGTATTTAGTCCCTGTGTTCTCCCTCAGTCCTCATCTCGTTCTCATCTATGTATAACGTCAAATGTGAGTGTTTCTTAAAGTGATTGCCTAAGTTTCTGTTATTAAACCTGTTTCCTGTTATTCCTCATTATCGTGCGAGCTCTTGCCACACCGTTAAGTGACAGAAGAATGGACTTAAACCGAAGTTTATTTTTGCGGCATATATCCTCATGTTGCTCTGTAAGGTCAATTTAGCTCAAAAGGAATTATTCATTCATTTATTTGGAATTTTAAAAGAGTCCCTTATTTTATGACTGAGCAAATGAATCGTCCATCGTTCATATGAATGGGCCATAACTATCAGATATGATTTTCCAAACTATAGTGAAAGCTATTTATTAGCAAGGTAACATAGATCAGCAGCATTAGACATAAAATTCATAAGCACATAGCCCAAGACACTTCTCTTTAAAAATATAAATGAGACTTTATTGATTATTCTAACACACAAATCAAAATCTAACACAAACACATGCACATTCACATGAGTTGCAGAAAGAAAGAACGTGGGGAGAGAATGAGTTTTAAGGAAATCCCAAGTTTCGAACAATATATGCACTTCAAAAGATCTGATCTGAACAAACCATCAATCATTAAGTTAATCTTTCTATCGCTTCCAAGGAGGGGATATTAGATGTTATATTTATGCACCATTTCAGCTACAATCTGGAGGTATATACATGTGTCTGTCGTTTGTGTCTATAAATGGGAATTCCTTTGTCAGCGTCTTTGGCTTTTGTGAACGATTGGAAGTCTAAGACTGTTGATTCAACTTTGCAGCAAAACTTCACTTAGAACACGAGACTCGCAACGGAAAAGAAATGACACCAAGTAAAAGAAAAGTAAGCGAGACAAGACTAGTTAGATGGCTTGAATGAAACTAGTTTCATCTGATCTTGATCTTCTGATCTACTCGTCATTGTCTGCCCATCATTGTCATCTCTCATCATCGTCATCTTCTCGTCATTGTCTCATCTGATTTTTTTTGTTCATGTCTTGAATTTTTAAAGTCAGATGTTTGTCCAAAATCTTTGAGGAGATCTGATCAATTAGGTATCGTCTTTGTTTCAGAGGCTTTTCTCCTCCTCTCACCTTAAATTACATGTCATCAGCTGGTCTCTTATCTTTCCTGCTCTTAACAGAGAGTACAGTTTAGGCATGATTTCTCTAAAAAGAATGCAATATATTTTACACAGATTTCATTCATATAATAATTAACTGAATTGTGAGTGGTCTTAGCATAAGTCACAAGTATAGGTTTTAGACATTATATAGAATTATGCAGTTGAAAAAAGTTTGATTACAAATTGTTTTCGGACAATTTTATGCAGTTTATATGTAAAAAAAAAAAAAAAAAAGAAAAAAGTCTCTGTCGATTTTCCTGTGGATTTCAACTCTGTGTCACTCAGAGGTCATTCAAAGGTCCTGTAGGAAAAGAAGGTCCTAAAAGATATTTATCTGTCCCTGGAGATCAAAAGACTCTGGAGTAAACTCTTTTCGACCATTAGTCATGGGTTTACATTGTCAACAGTGAAGTTGACAATGTTCTTCCATAACTAGGAAGTATGCATGACTATTAAGTACTAAGCTGGGTTTCCCAGACTGAATGGCATCCCGAATGGAAGATCCTCTGATTTAGGGTATTGAGTGTTGATTCAGAATTGTATGGACTATTCTGTTTGAACTAATCATCTGCAAGATTCATTTGTGTCTGGTTCACCCTCAAAATACTACAACAGCAACACTAGAACTGTAGGATTTTGAAGAACAGTTATGGTTAAGTATAATTAGGCTGGAAGTGAGGGACGATTACCAGTTTCAGCATATAGCATCAATCATATGAAGCAAATACTTATACAAGAGCCCTGAGTGTACATTGACAAAGGTGAATGATGTTCTAAGTGATTTTCAGATTTTGTGTTAACAGCCATGAAGTTTGTCCATCATTTTATGATAAATGAGAGTCTTGCTAAGTAAGTATTTAAAAATACCTACAAATATCAATACGTACACCCTGGAAAGAAGGTGTATTACTCAGCCTTCTGAAAAAAAAATGCATGCTTGATAAATACTACATATACATAATTAGTTGTAACAAAAGAAATAAGTACAATAAATTTAGGCACCGTAGTGAAACTTATTGCTCAGAATTCATGTTAAATTTCTCTGGTGGTTCTTCATGAATAGTGGCACTAGAGTCTAATATCTCATTACTACAATGAAATTACTCCATTTTCTAACCCTAATGCACAAATAAGACTTTACGAATTTAATTGTGTCTCCACTGTCGAGATTGTCAACTTCTGTGGGGTTTAGTAGAAATGCTCTAAAATGTTTCATAATCTGCAGAAAGCTATGGATCAACAATATGGTAGGTTGGGTCCATACAGTAAAAATTAATTTAAAAATAAATAATAAAGTTAGTTAACCCCTTATAGAATGAAATACTGGAAGAAATTAATACTACAGGTTTTTATGTAACTTTTTTTGCACAAAGCACTGGTGCTATGGATGTTGAAAGTTTTCTAGCACAGGCCACACAATTGCAGAACAAGTATAAAACATCTCCTGCCCTCTCTGAAACAAACCACAAGCAGTGCACATTAATGTTCCTTAGAGAGCACATAAAATCCAATCCTTAACAAGAAATGTTTTCAGACATTTTCTTTATGTACCACAAAAATGACAGACTCCAGGAACATAATACTCTTGCTTGACATTGTCAATTTTCTTTATATAGCCCAATATCACTAATCACAATCCAAACAACATCCAACCATCCATTTTGTTTGAGCAATTGACTCCTGTACACATTTCTGGAGAAAAACGTATGGATTTGCGTAAATTTATTTCATTTTCTCTAGAGAAAAGTGCAATTTTTCATATTTTTACCCAAAATAGTATGGATAAATGAGTATAAACACATGTTGTACTGTCTTTTTGGAGGGTGCCCTCGTGTAGAAACTCCACAAGTGAGACTCAAAGAAGTCATAAAACTGATGACATTCCAGCTGTCACTGTAGCTGAATAAAATGCACATAGAGATGTTTTGCCATTAAATGTATCTTTTGCTGGACAACAGGTTTGTAAATGCTTCTCATTACAGGTTTGTTTGGTGAGTGTTGCTTTTTCAAATGCACAATTTAAGTGGCGAAACTAACAGCGCATGCATAATTATGGAGCAGCATTTACTGCAAACCAATTGATCTGCTCTGATCGCAGTGCTGTGCTTCACCATGAAATATACTGTGCATATATTTATTTAATAAAAAATTGCAGCCTTTGAAATTACTTTTTCTATGCCAAATCACGATTTCGGTTTAATTTTGGTTAACCTCACACAAAGCGTCACTTTCTCACACACATGCAAAGCTGTATCACACGCCTGCTAAATATTCATTGCACAGACTGAATTTTTCTTAGCAATTTTCTCAAGCCATATACAGGTGCTGGTCATATAATTAGAATATCATTAAAAAGTGGATGTATTTCACTAATTCCATTCAAAAAGTGAAACTTGTATGTTATATTCATTCATTACACACAGACTGATCTATTTAAAATGTTTATTTCTTTTAATTTTGATGATTATAACTGACAACTAAGGAAAATGCCAAATTCAGTATCTCAGAAAATTAGAATATTTTGAAAAGGTTCAATATTGAAGACACCTGGTGCCACACTCTAATCAGCTAATGAACACAAAACACCTGCAAAGGCCTTTAAATGGTCTCTCAGTCTAGTTCTGTAAGCTACACAATCATGGACTGCTGACTTGACAGTTGTCCAAAACAGGACCATTGACACCTTGCACAAGGAGGGCAAGACACAAAAGGTCATTACAAAAGAGGCTGCCTGTTCACAGAGATCTGTGTCCAAGCACATTAATAGAGAGGCGAAGGGAAGGAAAAGATGTGGTAGAAAAAAGTGTACAAGCAATAGAGATAAGCGCACCCTGGAGAGGATTGAGAAACAAAACCCATTCAAAAATGTGGGGGAGATTCACAAAGAGTGGACTGCAGCTGGAGTCAGTGCTTCAAGAACCACTACGCACAGACATGGGTTTCAACTGTCGCATTCCTTGTGTCAAGCTACTCTTGAACAACAGACAGTGTCAGAAGACGAAGATGAAAAGGACTGGACTGCTGCTGAGTGGTCTAATATTATGTTCTCTGATGAAAGTAAATTTTGTATTTCCTTTGTAAATCAGGATCCCAGAGTCTGGAGGAAGAGAGGAGAGGCAAACAATCTACATTGCTTGAGGTCCAGTGTAAAGTTTCCACAGTCAGTGATGGTTTGGGGTGCCATGTCATCTGCTGGTCTACTGTGTTTTCTGAGGTCCAAGGTCAACACAGCCGTATACCAGGAAGTTTTAGAGCACTTCATGCTGCTGACCACTATCAGAGCAACCTGGGCTCTCATAACACCTGAGCAGTGCCACAGACTGATCGACTCCATGCCACGCCGCATTGTTATTTGAGGGTTATTTGCAATTGAGGTTGTGATTGTGTGTAACACAGCATGCCTTCGCAGAACTAGAAAGAAACTAATCAACAGAGTATATTGTTTCTTGTCACATTATCACATTTCATGTCTGCTTTGGACACAATGTTATACAACAGAAAAAAAAAAACTGGTTAATTTATATCAATGACAAATGGCTAATTCAAAGCCTATATGCAATCTCGTGGCGAGAACTCATATTTTCTTTTCCCCAGTCTGTTTATACACTGTTCCAGTATAAGAAATGTTTATTAATATCTGCCTTTCATTTTCTATTACCTTTAAGAGAATTCTGCTGCAGTGGGTGTTTATTGATTTGATTTAAATAGCTATCTCCATGATGCCTAGGCTGATTTCTGTACTCATTCATTTTAATAATGCCTCAGCCCTCCAATGCAAACATCTGTTTATGGCTTGCCCTATTGTTCATATGTCAATATCTATATTTATGAGTAAGTCTGTCCTATGCACTTTTGCATAACTTCTTCCCCTCTCGAATCCTCTAAGGTTCAAGTTAATTTTAATGCATATATATATATATATATATATATATATATATATGTCACATGTCTGTTTTGGACTGTTTGTTTTTCATTTGTCACATGATTGTCTTTGTTAAATTTTTCCCGTCATTATTTAGTTGTCCTAGTTACTGAAGGATTTGAGTTTCAGTTCAGGTGTGTCTTGTTAATTATCTCTTGTAACGCTCTTTGTTTGTCTTGTATATATACCCTGTGTTCTCCCTAAGTTTCTGTTGGTTTTCGTTTGATTTTGGATGTGGATACTTTTATGTTTCTCCAAACTAAATTGAAAATTTATAGAAAGCATTGAAATACATTGAAAATTGCTGCATTGTATCTCATGCACTATGCACATGGCAGCGTGATTTTTTTCTTGGGTGAATTTAATGTCATTTTCCCCAAAACAGGCTGTGGTGTGTTAAAAACAGAAAGGCTGTGCTCTTGAATCACTGGTTTCAAAGGGTTTAAATCCACTGAGAAATTTTACCATCAAGTGGGATTACTTCTTGAGCCAGGAATGAGAGAATCCATAAAGATTTAAGCTCTTTGGAGTGGAAGTGCGGCTCTATTTTTGCAGGGTGCAGGTCAATAATGGCACTCAGAAGAAAGACTGAGGGCATATCATTCTGAAAGAACTTATGACAATATTCATGCTTGCTTTGTAATCCCACAGACCTTTTAATGCACATGTTTAATAATTAGAACTGTTTGTTCTAATTAGCATTACTCTTGCTTTTTTGTTTTTTGGAATATAAACAAATTGCTGTGCCTACGAGTTTGCTTAAGACAGCACAAAAGTAAACAGATAAGTAAATTGTGGGCTAAAACAGAATTGATTTACACTCAGCAGGGACAGAAACAGTCATTCTGAAGGCTGACTAATTTCAAATCCATTATACTGTGCTTGTTATGACCATCAGAAAAGTCAAACAGACAATTAGTGAAAGAAGGTTGAACATAATGAGTTTTCATTAGATTGGGATTTCCCCAAGTGATGGCTGCAAAAATGATGCACAAAATGCCAATGAGTTCAAATTAAGATTTAGAATAAAGTTTGAATTTTTCTCAGTTTGTTTTATTCATATTTTGATATAGCTGCTGTTCAGCAGAAACCTTGAATCTCAATTTTTTGTCCCCCCGTCTTTAATATCACACGAGTTTAATCAAATGAGAAAGAAGAAAAAAAACAAACAAACAAACAAACTAAACCTGAATGGCCATAAAGATACAGCAAACTTTTTAACCTGTAATTTGATAAATGTAATGTGATGCACTTGCTACCGCAGATACAGCCATTATAGTGACGGACAAAGCATGCATGTCTGAAATTCTCGAAATTCGCAAATCAAAAACCTTGTCATTCTATTTGAGCTTGATTTTGGTAAAATGATGATGTAATTTGATTTATTTTATTTTAAGCAATACTTTTTAATGGGTTTAGTTGTATTCATCCTGTATTTCCATAATGCAGACATTTTAACAGCCTAGAGAAGCATCAGTGAGGATTAGGTAGTAGACAAATTGTAAGGTCTTTCTGGCTAATCGCAGGCGCATATATCACTCACCAGACATCGTACGAGCACTGGGTTAGATCTAAAGCAGGTTAGAATTGAGATGAAAATGGCTTGTAAATAGTGTGCAGTATATCACATATGGGAATGACTCCATTATGCTTGCAGGTCTAGATGTATTAGTAAATATGCTCCAGTAGAGGTCACAAACTAATGGCACAGAGGTCAGTATAATAAACAGAGGTCAGAATTTTTGCAATTTGCATCTTTGAGGATATGATTAGATCCTCTTTCTTATAAATCTTTTTCAACATAAAATGACAGTATATTCAAATATAAAAAAGGTATACTATTTAACAGAATGCATGTATAGTATAATTACTAGTGCTGCATGAGGAATGTTTCTTATACTTAGTAACATTATTTCATCTCATCTGAAGGCCACAGACATTCTACTGTTGGAGGAGATGTTTAATATTTATAGTGCCACTATAGGTCTCCAGAGGCCACATGCGCTAGGGTAGAAAACCCCTACCTTGAGATCATCCTTTGAGAAATGGCTCTCTCTTGTACCCATAAATTTCTCCTTATCCTTCAAATCAATATGGATAGGCCAAGAGCAAGATAGCATATATCACATAAATGTGAGGATGAGACCTACTGGTTATGAAGTGCTGTGTATTGTGTGCAACATCTTGCTGTAATTTAGTTTTGGTGATGCGATGAGTAAGCTTTGAACCTGGGATTGATGACTATTGGCATTTTTCTGTTATATTTCATATATCATTAGCATTCAAAAGTTTGGGGTCAGTTTTTCCTTCTCTGAAATAAATTAATAAAGCAAGGATGCATTAAATTGATCAAATATTAAGCAGCAAATCGGCATATTAAAATGATTTCTGAAGGATCATGTGACCCGTGGTGGATGAAGTACACAAATCAAGTAAGATACCCAAATAAAATATTACTCCAGTTAAGGTATTACATTATTTTTTCATCATTTAGCAGACACTTTTATCCAAAGCGATTTACAAGGGGAGCAATTAGGGGTTAGGTGCCTTGCTCAAGGGCACTTTAGTCATGGTATCGAAGGTGGAGAGAGTGCTGTTTATTCACAATCCCCACTTTCATTTCCTGCCAGCATGGGAATCGAACCGGCAACTTTCAGATTACAAGCGACTCCCTCACCACTAGGCCACGACTACCCCACTTATTAGGGTATTTACTACTCCCTTTCAATTTTACTTGAGTAAAAGTACAAAGGTACTTGACTTACTGTACTTATCGTAAGTATTAAAAGGAAAAAGTATAGGGGGAGCGGGTGCAGCTCAGAGTGCAGTATAACATCATTATTAATTACTATGAATTTTCAAGTATAGAGTACCAGTCAATAAGGAAGATTATGCGCAATTAATATCAATCTGCAAGTATATACGAAAAAGTTTTGTTTTATTAATAAACTTGGGCAACACAGGGCAAAATGTGTTAACATTTTAAGAAGTGTGCTGGGCAAAGAAACTAGTTTTATATCATTTGAATCTGCAGAGGCGGTGAAGATGAATGCGCCTTAATGTGCATTATTTTAACGTTATGGTTAGTTTTTACTTAAAAATTATCCTGTTCAGAAGGTAAAACACAAACTTGGACAATTTGTGCATTCAAGCATTTCATACAATGGGATTAAACAGCTTGCCCTTTTAAAGCAGATTTGGTTTATAAACAACCGACAGTTGGGACCTAATTGTGGTTTTAATAATAAATCCTACAATTCGGCATTAGTAACTTACTTTTCAGTCGAGATACTTGAAAAATGTACTTTTACAGTAAGTAAAAGTAAAGTAAAAATACTTTGTTACTGTCCACCACTACATGTGACACTGAAGACTAGAGAAATGGCTACTGGAAATTCAGCTTTGCCATCACATGAATAAATTACATTGTAAAACAGTTATTTTAAATGGTAATAATATTTTACAATAGTGCTATTTTCACTGTATTCTTGATCAACTAAATGTAGTCTTGGTGAACATGATACTTCTTTCGAAAATGTTAAATCTTACCAACCTCAAAAGTTTGAAGTGTATATATTTGCTGTCATTTTAAATTGCCATTAGGTATTGCTGAGGCAAAATTTATCCTACCACACAGGCTACCTAACATTAAAGAAACAGCAATTACACTTTTTACAAGGAAATAATACACTGCATAATCACTTATTCCTCAAATAGGGGGTTTATTTTAATTTCTTTATTTTCAGTGTTTTCAACATTCATCTAACTTTTGTTGTGTGATTCTACTCTTATGAAACTGTTTTATGATGTATAGATGGCAGTACTTTTACCAATGACTGTAAACAGACTAATAGTAAGTTGATACAGTATAATATTTTCTTTTAAGTTTGAACTTTTAATTCCACAAGAGTACTGTAGTTGTACCAATAAGGTATGTCATCACCACTTTCTCTCAGTCTCTTTCTCCCAGTTTAAAATATGCCAAAAGTGCTTGTGATTAGTTGTGTGTGATTTTTGGTAACCGGTGTGAGCTTGGTTTCTGAAATGGACTTAAATTTGAACAATCATGTTGCCCAGTCGTTTTAAAAAACATGTCACTTCTAATCGTAGGTTCCCATCCAGTCGGTCACGTTTTACATACCTCGGACAGAGTGACAAATGGGAATCTCGCAAATGCACTCTGATTGTAACTAAAATGAGCCAATGCACATTGTCATGCAGTCATTTGCAGCAGCTGCTCTGCAACGTAGCGAGGGTATATAATGAGCAGCAGGTGGAATGGATTACTTAGCTTTTCGCTTTGGAGCCGAGCAGTTCATGTCTTCTGCTCTTTCCATAGTGGTGTTTCTAAAAAGAGGAAGGATCTCTGATCGGTGTTGGTGTTGGTGTTCAACTTTGTTTTATTTTTTGCCTGTTTAACTGAGCAAAAGGCTGATTTTGGAGCGTTGAAAGGCTTCTCTCACGGCCGGTACGGTGCCCTTGAAAGAGCAGTTCTCATGAATGGTAAGAAAGCGCCTTCTATGAGAAAGGAAGCAAATGACAGGCAGCACACAATTCCCTGTCTGTGTCTCTGCAGCAATTCTCCTGTGTGCTTCAGCATTTAGAAAGAGCAAGTCCCTGAAAGAGACTTACACAAGTAGAGTTTGAGTCTTTTTAAAGATGGTAGTTACTAGTTGCTAGTTACCTGGGACTGTGGGATGGTACGATCACTGTCTCGTGTCTGGGAGTCGAGCATGCTGAGGCAGCATTCATTGATAAGTCATGTACCCATTGTGGGAAGATTACCATCTCGGAGTTACGGTTGACACTCCAGCTCCAAAAAAGGGGTGGAGACCTGCCACGATCAGTGATGCTGGTGACCTGAGGATTATGGGGAGTAAGCTTTCTTTGGGGTACCAACCCCCTTAGAACCTTCATCCCTCCTGCACACCGCAGCCAGTAGAGCTGCCGAGGGAATGTTCTGGACCATCTCAAAGGTGTGTACCAGCCATATCCTTCGGGCTCCACCCATCGATATCGATCGCTGCATCGGAGGGTGAACCAGACTTTTCTAGAGATGACAATTCATGCCACCCCCCCCCTTCTATCACCGGTGGGCAGCAGCACAAGGTTTGAGAATGTAACCAACCCCTCTCCTTTGCTGCCTGCTCAACCGTGGAACCAGGTTTGTGTTGCACAACATACTTAGACTCTGCTACTGCCTGCCTCACACAGAGGCTAGCGCTTCCCAGTCCGACTCACTGGCTCATTTGGACCGTCGAGCTCAGCTATGCGTTTCATTTTGCCCGGTGTCCCCTTACTTCAGTCCTACTGGTGAAGGATGTCATAGAGTCGGTCCCTCCAGCTGATATGAGGTCGGGGTTCTACAGCATCTACTTCATTGTACCCAAGAAAAGTGGTGGGTTATGACCATGGATCTCTTTCCTTCCAAGTGCCAAGTGGGTGGGCACGGTTTCCCATTGCGATCCACTATGTGGGTTATCATGGAATAGCAGTGGTTGTCATTCTCTGTGTAAGCCCTGTCCCATTGTCCTATTAGGCAAGGGGGAGCAGGAGGCTTGCACAGAGGACTGGAAGTGGGCAGCAGCTGTGGCGCTTTGACAGGGATTCCTATTTGTCGGTCTGTCCGACGTACGTCTAATGTAACCGACTGAATGGGAACATCTTGGTTACAAAGGTAACCCTCACTCACTGAAGAAGGGAACAGAGACATGTCCCGTGACCATAATCGCTGTACCCTACTGTGCGGTCGGCTCACCTGCTCGGCTCCTCAGCAAAAACCTAAGAAATGCATTGCACCTGCTGCTCATTTTATGCCCTCACTGTGTGGCAGAGCAGCTGCTGCAAATGATTGGGTTTTAGTTACACTCGAGGTGGATTGGCCTCTCTAGCGAGATTCCTATTCGTCGGTATGTCTATTCTGTGGGTGTGTCTCCATTTCCTCCTTCGGGGAACGAAGGGTTACCTTTGTAACTGAGACATTTTACTGTTTTACTTGTGAATCGGGGTGAATATAAAGTCCATCACAATCCTATTCCTTGAATAGCATGTTATTTTGTAATTTTAGCAACTATAAAGCTGTTGCCCTTTTCTTTGAATTGAAATACCTGAAGTCAGTGGAGGTTCTGCTAATAGCTTTTGTCATCCACATTGCTAGCTTGTTCTTTCCAAGGCAATGAATCACCAAGGTACATTTTCCTGCAATGCTGGAAGAACAAAGGAACTCCAAACTCACCCTTGGCCTTACTTTTTAGTAGTTCATTTCAACATTCAGTGTCCCCCCTCCTCCTTTCAACCCTATTTCACAGTTAGTGGATGAACATTGTCTCAGCCTCAGACAGCACTGCCACAGACTGCCCACAGTCCATTCACCATCTGATGCAATTTGCACAGCAAGTACTGACTAAAACATTTATTTTTACCAGTTTTTGTAAAGGTGATGGGAGCTAGCAAAATAGATATTCACAAGCAATACCATTCAAAAATTTCAGGTCAGAAGGATTTTTATTTATTGAGTCATTTTCAAGATTTACATGATAAAAAAAAACAGTAATATTGTACAAGTTTATCAAAATTTACAATAATTATTTTCTATTTTGATATAATGACATGTAATTTATTCCTGTAATGGCAAAGCTGAATTTTCATCAGTAATTACTCCAGTCTTCAGTTGAAAACAGTTGTGCTGCTTAATATTTCTGTGCAAAACGTAATGCATTTTTTTAAGGATTCTTTGACGAACATGAAGTTCAAAAGAACAGCATTTATTGTCTTTTAGTTTTATGTTCTTATTTTAATACATCCTTGCTGAATTAAAACATAAATTTTATTTTTAAAAATGTTATTATGAACAAATCAAATTATTATTTTTTTCATTATAGCAACACATCGTCTTACTATAATAATCAATAAATTATTTAATCAAGAAGAAGTACGCACAATAGGAGTAGAAGGGATCTTTCTGCTGCTGGAAAAGCTCATCCTCTGGACTTCCCAGGCACTGTGCCCAGCGCTGGCGGTCCACCACACAGTAGTTAATTCTATGGCCACCAAGCAAGCCCTTATTTAATGACTGGAACTTATATAATTACAATAGGGGCACAAGACCTTGGCAAGGTCACTATCAGTTACTGATGATATTTTATTCTGCCAGTATGGAGATGAAAAAGTAAAAGACCTACTTTCTCACCTCCTCCACCTCTAATTTTTCCTTTGCAGCAGCAAAATTGGAAGACAAGACTATAGTAATGTTCGGTTATTAATTTCACCATTACAGTTGGTTGCGCATTGAGTTTTGATTGATCCATACACTTTGCAATGATTTTCCTAAAATAATCTCTCATTACACTGCTTTGTGTGTGTGACTTTGCAAATAAGTGTCTGTAAAAGTGCTTTACTGTGAACAGCAACAAAAAGAAATCAATAAAACGTCTGCTTCATGAATAGAACCCCTTTTCATATATTTACACACTAGAGACAGCTGTTATTTGAAAAGCCATTCATTTCCCTCCTCTGCATTGCAATGGATGTAGTGGAGTTAATCAGGGATTTCCTTGGTGCATATGGAGTGGCCAATGTTGTTGTTTTGTTTTCTTATTTATTTGAGTGGAATAACAGTTTTGTGGTTGGATTTGCTTCCAGGGAAGAAAATGAACACTTTCAGCTCCATTTGAGAGCTGGCATCAGGCAGGAACTCAGTGGGACTTTTGTCGTCAGTTTGAGTGCCAAATGCATTTCTCTACTCATCAGATCAAGTGCACTTTGCTTACACTAAGGCGAGACGTTTACAGAGTTCAAACATCTCTAGAAGCGACCATGTGTCTTACTTCACCAGATTTACATTCCACCCAGGATGAAACCAAATGTTTAGAGGTCTATGAACTGTTGTTGTTTTTTTTATTTGATTTTTTTTTTATTGTGCTTAATATCAAATATAGACAGAACTTGCTAATGTATGGCTCCCCCTCAGAGAGATGCTGATTTTTCTCATAGTTTCCTTGCAGTTTGTCTAGAATATCTAATGTACAAGGCCAAACAACACATTCAGTGCATGTTTTCCAATAGTCATGAGGTGTGCAGAGGACTGCAGACAGGAGACAGGTTTCTTTCTTTTTCCTTCGCTTCCAGAATTTTGTTTGAGGTTAACACAGAAAATAACACTGCACTTCTAACACTGCTCATCTTCATGTCCATTACAAATTATGTGGTAACAATTTACAACATGGTTTACTTCATGGACAGCTTCAAAGTAAAAACACTGTTTATTGTTAGTAATTATTACTGTTAGTATTTTAGCTTTCATTAATTAATATTAATGTGTAGAACCTTATTTTAGTTACAAATTTTAAATTGCACTGTCCTATCAGTAACTGTAACTTTCACAATCATTCCATACTGTTGAACACATAATGGAAAAAAAGTTAATTCCAAAAGTAAAAGTTACAATTCCAGTGCTGTATCACAGCTTTCATTTGCATTCATCTGCCATCTGAGTGATTACAAGATTCTCTAGAGAACATTGGTCTTCGATCTTATACCGCATGAGGAATTCCTTACTGGCCATTTATGCTTGGCAATATTTAATTGATTCAAGCTTCCTTTGATCCTGGAAATTGTCTCTGTCAACTCCCACTGAAAGCCACTAGAACCACAGCATCCTTGACAACTAATCAATATCATTTGATGTCAAGAATATTAATAAAATTATAGATTTTCTGAAAGTTATACAGCTTAACAGATGAATGTTTCACTTCATTGTCTTTTATTATGATATATTTCAATAATGCAGTGCTAGTCTTTAAAAAGTCACTGTTTTTATTGATAAAGTGCTTATTTTTATAATTAATGACTGATGTTTCAAAATACATACTATTCCCATCAATATTGTGAAGTTTAAAAAGGGAAATATGCAGAAGAAAGGTGCTTTTTTATCATTGTATTGTGGAGTAGACTAATAATTCATTGATATGTAACAGTGATTCAGTAAACCAAATGTGGATTTAGCAGTTGATCTATCATATTCGTTGTGCTTGTTCAGGGAAGGATTCATCTGGCTGATTCAATCCATTAAGTGTTTTTTGACTGATTCATTAAAATAACCAACTCATATGTTATTGATTTCTGAATCAGACTACTCCGTGTTTTCTAACAAAACAGTTCAATGATTCAATAACTCTCATAACAAAATACGTTCATTTGCCATTTGTTCACCTTATTGCCATTAGTTCACCTTGTTACATAATTCACATTGTAACATGCACTGAATGAATGTGCTTTCTGATTTATTGATTGACTCCTCTCCTGTCAGAAAACAGTAAAATGCAAACTCAGAAATAATTAAATGTTAAATAACGTCTCGGTTACGTATGTCAGAGACGTACATCAGAACTGAACCGACGAATTGGGATATCGCACGAGAGCCCTATCACCTTCAATATGTAAACCAAACGAGACAATGCATATTGGTGTGCGAGCTTTGCATGACGCGCCCGTTCAGGGAACGAAGGGTTACATATGTAATCGAGACGTTCCCTTTCAGTCAGTCACGTTGGACATACGTCAGAACTGAATCGACAAATTGGGATGCCTAATAAAACGCCACAGTTACTGACCCCCTCCAGCGCCCAGCATAAGCCACAGCATCCCGGCGTGCACTTGGGACGGAGAAGGGACTCTACTGGAGCATTAGATTCATATATATATAGCCCAGCGGGTGGGAGTGGCGTATGCAAGCGGACACTACAAAGGGTTCTTCACGCTCCCGGCCAGTAGGAGTGAGTACACGGGAAGATACCGATTCTACACAAAGACTATAGAATCTAGCGAACGTGTTGGGTGTAGCCCAGCCCGCAGCTCTACATATATCTGTCAGTGAGGCGCCGTGTGGAAGAAGCTACTCCTCTTGTGGAGTGAGCTCTCAACCTGAGCGTGCAAGGCACGCCTTGAGACTGATAAGCCAAGGCGATGGCAAGAAGGCAAGAAGCACTAACCTGATCAAGCAAGATCGGGGGTTCTCCTGGTGAGGAGAACACTATTCAATGAACTGGTTCCACTTTAAAGCATAGAGGTGCCTCGTAGAAGGAGCTCTAGCGGAAGTGATGGTGTCTACCACTGACTGGGTTAGGCCACCTAGAACCTCCGCGTCCCGTCCATGGACCAGACGTGGAGATTCCAGAGGTCCAGACACGGGTGCCCCATCTCTGAGTCAGAAGGTCCTTCCTCAGAGGAATGGGCCAAGGAGGTGCTATAGTGAGAAGCATGAGTTCCAAAAACCAGGTCCGGTTGGGCCAATAATGCACAACAGGCAAGACCTGCTCCTCGACCTCCCTGATTTTGCACAATGTCTGTGCAAGAAGGCTCACTGGGGGAAACACATACTTGCGAAGGCCCCGGGGCCAGCTGTGTGCCAGTGCATCCATGCCGAGGGTGCCCTCGGATAGGGAATAAAACACTGGCAATGGGTCGAGTCCAGGACGGCAAACAGATCTATCTACCTGTGTGGTCCCGAAGCGATGCCATATAAGCTGGACCGCCTGGGGATGGAGTTTTCCAGCCTCAGCTTCTGGGAGAGCTCATTGGCTGCATGGTTGAGCACGCCTGCTATGTGAATGGTATGAAGTGACCTCAGATGCTTCTGACTCCATAAGAAGAGAGGCGAGGCGAGTTGTGACATGCGACGGGACTTTAGACTACCCTGGTAGTTGATGTACCCAACGGCCGCAGTGTTGTCCGTACAGACCAGGACATGCTTGCCTAGTAGCAGCCCCTTGAGGCGGCCCAGCGCAAGATGCACTACTAACAACTCGAGGCAATTGATTTGCCACTGCAGTTGAGGCCCCGTCCACAGACCTGAAACTGCATGCCCGTTTTACATGGCTCCCCACCCGGTGGAGGACGCATCCGTGGAGACCACAGCATGCCTGGACATCTGTTCCAGGGGAACTCCAGCCTGCAGGAATGAGGAGTTGGACCACTGAGTGAGGGTACAATGGCAGCTTGGTGTGATGGCCACACGGAACGTGCCACATTGCCACGCCCATCTCGGGACTCTGGAGTGTTGAAGCGGCCTCATATGAAGCAATCCAAGCGGCGTGACTGTGGCTGCGGATGCAATATGCCCCAGGAGCCTCTGAAATAATTTCAGTGAGGCCGCTGTCCTACTCTTGAGTGTACTCAGGCAGTTCAACACCAACTGGACGCACTCCTCGGTGAGGCGCAACTCCTCTGGTTGACCATGTCCAGTTCCATACCGAGATAAGAGATCCTCTGCCCGGGGGCGAGTTTGCTCTTGTGCCAGACCTGAAGACCCAACCGGCTGAGGTGAGCTGACACCAGGTCCCTGTGTTCGCACAACTGCTCTCGCGAGTGAGCTAGGATCAGCCAGTCATCGAGATAGTTGAGAATGCGAATGCCCTGTTCCCTGAGAGGAACAATGGCCGCCTTCGCAATCTTGGTCGGGTGACAGGGCCAGCCCGAAGGGTAGGACCTTGTACTGATATGCCCAACCCTCGAAAACACTCTTCACACCGGCCCAAATTGCAGCCCTTCTCTCTCTCTCTGCTCAGAAGTGCTGTGATAACAGCAGTTTGTTGCTGTGACAACAGCAATTAACTGTTGCAGTGTGAACGCGGTCGCCGCTGTTGTTCCCTCACACACAAACTCAGCAAAAGGCTCTCCAAGTCTTCTTCAAAGGTAAAAAATTCTTTTTTTTCTAAAAGAAAGCACTGCACGGCTCCGAATCGCAAGACAAAGTGTGAGCGCTGCCGCTTTCTTATTTATACCCGCTTGCGGGGGCGGGGTGCATTGGCTCTTGAAGGTGATAGGGCTCTTGTGCGATATCCCAATTCGTCAGTTCAGTTCTGACGTATGTCGAACGTGACCGACTGAAAGGGAACACTAATGTACTTCATAAACAAATGTCTTTGCTGCTGACCTTCAATGGTCCAATTCACTCACACTAATAAGCAAAATGACTTTAAATAAACATCACATTTGTGTTTCATTTAGTAAAAAGGTGCTGTGATTGAAAATTGCCCCTCATTCATATACCCTCATTCACCATTCCCTACATTTGTCCACTAATATAGTCCACTTGACGGAGTGAATGAAAACAAATGAATTCGGACACTGAGTGCGGGAAGTCTCTTTTGCATAGTTTATGCTTGATTTAATAATAACTTTAATAATTATTTTAATAATTAATTAAATAAGTAATGAAAAGATTTATTTTGAGCTCCTTATTGCGTTGCATTGTGGAATTGAATGAGTACTCAGTAACATCTATTATGGTTTTGGACACCACTACAAATGGCTGTCCCCTCAAGTACTGCACTTTTAAGGGGTAGGGGCAATTTTGGACACAACTTTGAACTTACTTCTCCTGCATCCTATTGATCTGTGTTCCAGAATGGCAGCACAGCTGAAAGGTGTTTGAAGGTGATTGAATTTGCATTTCCTTCTGCCCGAGGCTTCTTTATTTCACTTTTAGGGCCTTTTCATTGGCCAATTTTTTTTTTTTTGTAAGCATGCTCAGATGTGAAAAAGTAACAAAGTAAAGTATTATTATTTTCCAACTAGTGATGCAACTAGTTACTTTTTTTTACAGAATAATGTGAAAAATTATTTTTAAAAGTAACTTTCCCTAACACTGCTGGTCACGACACAGATTGACAACCACTGGTATAAACAATTTATTTCATTTCCAGCAGCAAAAATACAATCTGACCAAAATACTCTTCAGATGCAAACCTTTTGTTTAACACAAACATTAGAGGTCAAATGCATCCCACTCACAGGAAACCTTCAACATTAGCATACAGACTATCGAATAATTCCCTGCTGTGGTGCATTTGTGTAATTATATAAAAAGTGTTTACTTTATTCTTGTTTGTGACCAATAGGACACTTATGTGTAACAGTTTGTATAAATTGTATTTACCCCATTATGGTTTCAGGATGTGGCAACACGAAATAAAGCACACTCTGTTTGTCATTTCTACTGAAACACAATATAAAATACTCTATCTGCATGTTTGACAATGTCACAGTGAAAGTCACTTTGTACTGTGTTAACATATCAAAGAGAAAAAACAAATGATCAGATCAACCTCCCATCTTTGGCAAACCCTGAAATGACTTGTTTGTGATGAGTTCTGTTGCATTTAGAGGATGTTTGCATGTTTTCTATTTCAGTTTCACACAAGGGTTAAGGGGCATTATGATCACATCAACATCAACAAGGGAAAATTACTGTGTTGTTCAGTGAATATGATTACAATGAATTGAATTAGTACATCTCTAGGTGAGTTCTACCCGAAATCCTGGTGGCTTACATTTTTGACCTTTGAATAGATAGATAGATAGATAGATAGATAGATAGATAGATAGATAGATAGATAGATAGATAGATAGATAGATAGATAGATAGATAGATAGATAGAGAATACATTTTATCAATATTTCGTCAATACAAAGTTCAAAAGAGCAGTGTTTATTTGAAATAGAAATCTTTTGTAACATTGTAAATGTCTTTACTGTCACTTCATTATCCTTGTTGAATAAAACTATTAATTTCTTAATATATTAATTTATTAATTTAGGTCAATAATAAAAATGTTTTCAATTAACATAGCTATAAAGCTTTTTTAAGATCTTAAATTTAATAAACAACATGTCCTTTAGCCTGTTGTGCATTTAGAACTATTGGTTAAAATCTGTAATTATATATGTGTGTATATATATATATAAAATGTATATATGTATGATTTCTTGACATTTTTGCAGATTTATTAAAAAAGGAAAACTGAAATATCACATGGTCTTAAGTATTCAGACCCTTTGCTCAGTATTTAGTAGAAGCTCCCTTTTGATCTAATACAGCCATGAGTCTTTTTGGGAAAGATGCAACAAGTTTTTCACACCTGAATTTGGGGATCCTCTCCCATTCCTTCTTGCAGATCCTCTCCAGTTCTGTCATGTTGGATGATAAACATTGGTGGACAGCCATTTTTAGGTCTCTCCAGAGATGCTCAACTGGGTTTAAGTCAGGGCTCTGGCTGGGCCATTCAAGAACAGTCATGGAGTTGTTGTGAAGCCACTGCTTCATTACTTTAGCTGTGTGCTTAGGGTCATTGTCTTGTTGGAAGGTAAACCTTCGGCCCAGTCTGAGGTCCTGAGCACTCTGGAGAAGGTTTTTGTCCAGGATATCCCTGTACTTGGCCGCATTCATCTTTCCCTCGATTCCAGTCGTCCTGTCACTGCAGCTGAAAAACACCCCCACAGCACGATGCTGCCACCACCATGCTTCACTGTTGGGACTGTATTGGACAGTTGATGATCAGTGCCTGGTTTTCTCCACACATACCGTTTAGAATTAAGGCCAAAAAGTTCTATCTTGGTCTCATCAGACCAGAGAATCTTATTTCTCACCATCTTGGAGTCCTTCAGGTGTTTTTTAGCAAACTCCATGCAGGCTTTCATGTATTTTGCACTGAGGAGAGGCTTCCGTCGAGCCACTCTGCCATAAAGCCCCAACTGGTGGAGGGCTGCAGTGATGGTTGACTTTCTACAACTTTCTCCCATCTCCCGACTGCATCTCTGCAGCTCAGCCACAGTGATATTTGGGTTCTTCTTTACCTCTCTCACCAAGGCTCTTCTCCTCCGATAGCTCAGCGCTAGGAAGGGTTCTGGTCGTCCTGAACGTCTTCCATTTAAGGATTGTGGAGGCCACCTCTTAGGTGCTCTTAGGAACCTTAAGTGCAGCAGAAATTTTTTTGTAACCTTGGCCAGATCTGTGCCTTGCCACAATTCTGTCTCTGAGCTCTTCAGGCAGTTCATTTGACCTCATGATTCTCATTTGCTCTGACATGCACTGTGAGCTGTACGGTCTTATATTGACAGGTGTGTGGCTTTCCTAATCAAGTCCAATCAGTATAATCAAACACAGCTGGACTCAAATGAAGGTGTAGAACCATCTCAAGGATGATCAGAAGAAGTGGACAGCACAAAATAGTTCAATATATGAGTGTCACAGCAAAGGGTCTGAATACTTAGGACCATGAGATATTTCAGTTTTTCTTTTTTGATAAATCTGCAAAAATGTCAACAATTTGTCAATATGGGGTGCTGTGTGTACATTAATTAGTAAAAAAGAAAGAACTGGATTGATTTTAGCAAATGGCTGCAATATAACAAAGAGTGAAAAATTTAAGGGGGTTTGAATACTTTCTGTACCCACTGTGAGTATGTATGTATGTATGTGTATATGTGTATATATATGTGTGTATATATATATATATATATATATATATATATATATATATATATATATATATATATATATATACATATATATATATATATAACGAAACCAGTCGACCCTTGTTTTCTCATTCCTCAATGGTATTGTGAGAAACCAAGACTGACACACCAGCTGTGCATGAAAACGTCAATATCTATGCATGTTTACGAAAGCTTCGATTGTAAAACAAGCAAATAAGGATTGCAATGTTTAATCAAACCCTGGTTGACTCTGTGAATTGCTTATGCTGTCTGATTAAGACAGGGTCTCTCCACACTAATCTCACACGGTCAATTAGAAACACTCTAGACAGATGTCAATAGTGCCTTAGAATGCATTGATTAGCACAACATATGAGTGAGGCTCTAGCAGAGCTCTGTGCATGTCTTCATTGTGGAGTGAAAAATACAAAGTGGAGGTATGTGGTGTGTATATTTGAATGTGTTCCAGGGCAAGGGGATTTAGAGGGGATAGCAGTCATGCAGCATGTAACTGAGGGAATCATAAGGTTTCATTTGAATGAGCATAATCTTGGGTGTTATTGTTAATGTCTTCAACCTCTGTAGATCAGAAACTGAGAGCAAGTTCAGTTTTTTTTTTTTTTGTTCAGTTTTTTTATAACTCTCTGAGAAGTAGAGTGCAATCTGGTGGTTTTCCATCCCATTGATGTGATTGGTTAATGGCATCAGATATAAAAACACTGTATGATGTGACTTTATTTTGCAATCTAAAATGTAACTTCAACCCAGTTTTTATTGTTACAATGTCGATGATATATGTAAATAAACTATTTTTACTCGTTCTCTGTGTTACCTGGACTTAGAAATTCACATTTATTTTTATTTATTGTTTGAACTTGGACTTTTGACAGCTTCAAGGCTTTTGTGAAAACTACACATTATACTTCTGCCCTCCAACAGAGGCTTATAGACTGGAGTAGGTGTGACTCCAGAATTAATTTGCTGCTGATACCTTCGAGATTTTCCTTTTGGGTGTTATAATGTTTTTTTTTTTTGTTTTTTTTGTTACATTTATTTGTAAAATAAACCTTTGTGGACATGTCACGCCAAACGCATGAAGAGTTGGCAACCCGGATATTTACGATTTTTTAGCAGCCTTTCGCGACTGTCTTACAATCCTTTAGTGGAACTCAAAAGTAACCCATGTTAAATGTTTACTCTTTGAATTCTTGCTTCTGGGAACAATGAAATTGGACAGCATTATGACTAAAAGTGTGCTAAGAAGTATTTCCTATTAAAGGAAGGTGGTATTTGACTTTGGTAAGCGTATCCATAACAGAGGAGTGGCCTTGGATGGCAACATGCAAAGTGCATTATGGGAATTTTTATTTTTCGTATTTTTTTGCCTTCAGACAAGTTGTATTGAAAGCAGCGAAATATCACTTTTAGTGCATAGCAGTGTCTTAAAGATTCACCGATTATATTGCTTTGCATTGTTTGCTTTCCAAAGCTCTTTCAAAATGATCATTCATTGTGCTAAATGTTAAAACATATCAAATTGCAATAACTTACATAACTGAAAAATATGAATATTTATATATCTATTTACTTTGGATCATATGTCCTGTCAGTTACCAAATACATGCATATATCCAATACAAATTCTAGTTACTCATTTTAGTAATGCAAAAGGTTTTGAATATCCCAAGCAGTGGCTCAGTTACTAGAAAATTAACGATAAAACAGCTTTACAGTTCAAAATTGGACCACATGGTCATTCAGACATATTGTTTTTACTGGCAGAACAGGCTGTGTTGAAATCTAAAAAATGCTGCCTTCAGAGGACACATTCCAATGTAGGAAGGTAGTAAAACATCCTGGAAGTTGAGGCTGGAGGTCAGTTTGTGTTTAAATGTTTGTTTCTGACCAATGTTTTCCACTTTTAATGTCATTTCTAGTGAGAAATTAGTATTGTATCACATTTTCACATTTTTGCTTAGTTATCACCAAAGTTTGCTCTATTTTGTTGTAGATATATACCGTTATGCCACCTCAGAAGTTGGTCCCAAATCAGTTTTATGAGGTATTTTTGTGCTCAGACGCTGCCTGTGACGTCATTGCCTGATAGGGCAACAAGACCAGTCAGCTGCTAAAGCTTTCGGACACAGCCGTAGTTTACATCCTAATTTTTAATAGAAAATTTGATTCCAGAGATGGTATCAATCAAATTAAGTACTTTACACGTCATTTGAAGGCGACATTAAAAAAAAAATACAATGGTGGTCTCACTCATCTAACACCTCTGTAAACCTTCATTATAAAGTCTATATATATTCATAGCTATCTTTTTTTTTTTAAAGTAAGAAGAAGAAGCTGAAGAAGCTGTGGCTTCCTTCATTGTATTTCACACCAGTTCACACTGTTATAAATGTTCACACCATTGGTGAAGAAGCTGCTACAGCAATTTGCAAGTCTCATGGCTTATTATTGCCTGAAAGGGATAGTTCACCCCTAAATTGCAATTATGTCATTATTTACTCACTTTCATGTCATTCAAAACACTAAATAAGATAATTGAAAAACAGTGTATCTGTATTTTTCTTCCATAAAATGAGATTCAGTTCAGTGTAATTTTAGCCTAACGTATTTAAAGAAAAATCTTTTGTGTTCTTAAAGAAAGAAACTTATGAATAATTGCAGAACGTACGAATATTTGGTTGAACTCTCCCTTTAATATAATGTCTCTGCTTGGTGAACCTCCAAACTACATCAGAGTTGAATCAGAGCTGTACATTAAGGGTTGTGGCTTATTACAAAAGCGCATATTTCATGCAAACTGATTCAGTGAAGCAGGAAGTTTCAAGTAAATGGTGTTAAATGCAACAAAATCCCAGAATAAATTCTACAAGACATTCTATTGGATATTTAAATACTATACGAGTATTTAGATCTTGCTTACAGCAATTTACGACATTTTGTGACAAATGATGCAGTTTGAAATAATAAATAATTGGATATATGTCACACTCTCCACTAAGCTTGTTGCATTATTTTTTAACTTCTTTTTGTAAAGACCTGAGCTCCTTACATGCATTACCTCTTTGATTCAATCATGATGTTTGGATGTTTGCCAAGCAGACACATTATATTAATGCTGCACTTTCAATCACTACAAATTGTGGAAGAGAATTAGAAGCGGTAAGTGAAGTCATTATTTTGTACACTGAGTTCAGAGTCTCCATTAACTCCTTCACTTTAAATTGTTGAATGCAAATTTAGCTGAAGCAAATGATTGTACAATTCAAATAAGCAAGGCATTGCAAATCCTAATGCTCTTCTTGTCTTGTAACCTTGCAGAAAGCATGCACTTTGATTTCTTCAATATGTGACAAGCTGTTTCCCCAAGCAGATGAGCTTTGCTAATGAGCTAATGAGATCTGGTTTGAGAAATGTATAATGAGACCTGGCTGCATGTGATTACAGGTGCAATAAAAAAGGCCATTATGAAAGAGGCATTTCACTGCTTAATAGTGCTCTTCTGGAACATTTCTCTACCCCTAAATTTCTTATTAGTCTATAGTTGTGACAGACCTCTTCAAAGATATGATTTGCTTGTTATTCTATAACAAAATCTAGCAGAATTAACAAGATTACTCAGAGCGCGGCTAGGATCTGTCGTCAATAACATTAATCTCGGATCAAATTGTCAGACTCATTATTAAAATTAAACTCTTTCCAAATGAAAGCTATTACTTTTATAAAGCTTTTCAAAGATGTGGAACATTTCTTCCCTGGAGAATGATTTTACAAGATAGCAAACATACTTGTCAGTGTTACTGATATGAACATCATTTGCTCTCAGTTGCTTCAGTTGTGATGTCATCTCATTGAGCATTGTGCACAATTTCTAGTGATCATAGCAGTGATGCATCAAATGATGATAGAGAGTTTATAACCAGGTATATATCCTTTCATGTTTTTGAAAGAAAACTTTTATGTTTACCAAGGCTGCATTTACACACACACATACACACACACACACACACACACACACACACATCCACACACACACACACACACACATCCACACACACATATACACACTTCCATTGTACTTTTTCCCCCTACATTTATATTTACATTTAATAATTTGGCAGACACTTTTATCCAAAGCGACTTATAAGTGAGGAAAACAAGCGATTCTTCATGAAGAGGCAAATAGACACAGGAAGTGCTCACAATACAAGTTTCAGACATTGCTAAGAGTAATATAAGCTAGAGTAGGAAGGGAAAATGAAAGGATGGATTTTTTTTTATGTAGGGTTAAGTGTTCATGGAAGAGATGAGTTTTCAGCTGTCTCCTAAATATTGCCAGGTATTCTGCATACCTGATGAAGGTAGGGAGATCATTCCACCAGCAGGGAGCAGTGAAGGAGAATGTTCTGGAAAGTGATTTTGTACCTCTCTGTGACGGTACCACAAGCCTTCACTCCTTTAGTGATCGCAGGCTTCTGGTGGGGACGTAGTGTTGTAGCAGTGTGTGGAGGTCTGAGGGTGCAGAGCCTGTGGTGGATCTGTAAGCAAGCATCAGCGCCTTGAACTTGATGCGTGCAGCGAGGGGTAGCCAGTGCAGAGAGATGAAGAGGGGCGTGACGTGGGCTCTCTTAGGCTCGTTGAAGACAAGACGTGGAGCAGCGTTCTGGATCATTTGAAGAGGTTTGATTGCACTTGACAGCAGTCCAGTCGGAAGAGCATTGCAGTAATTAAGCCTTGAAATGACCAGGGCCTGGATGAGAAGTTGTGTTGCGTGCTCAGTCAGGAAGGGAAGGATTTTGCTGATGTTGAGTAGTGCAAATCTGCATGACCGAGCTGTCTTTAAGATGTGGTCTCTGAAGGTCAGTTGGTCATCAAAGATAACTCCAAGATTTCTGGCCGAATTTGATGGGGTAATTGTGGATGTACCTAACTGGATGTTGAAATCATGTTGTAGGGTTGGAGTGGCAGGAAAGACTAAAAGCTCAGTCTTTGCCAGGTTAAGCTGCAGGTGGTGTTCTTCCATCCACGTCGACATGTCCGCCAGACAGCTTGAGATCCGTGCAGCTACTGTGGAATCATCTGGTTGGAAGGACAGGTAGAGCTGTATGTCATCAGCATAGCAGTGATAGGAGAAACCATGTGCCTGTATGATGAAACCCCCTACTATGAAAGTCAGTTGCTACTGTCAGATGTTTGATTACCAACATTTGACATTCATTAAAATTCTTCAGAAGAAAGAAACTCATACAGGTGTGGAACAAATTGATTTATTTTAATTAAGGCAGCAATTTGAGTTTAAGTTACACACAATATTAAGATATTGTAATGATCAACATTTATGTCAACAGAACTTAATAAAATAATGATTGCAATAAACCATGCATTTACTTGCATGGATGGATGGATGGATGGATGGATGATTTATTAGGAATTTTGCTTCAATGCATTATCCTTGATTAACACAAGGTATTTCCTCACTTGTTCTTTTTCTCACCCACAAACAACAACCATCAACACAGAAATACTGAAAAGCATGATTGAAACAGAGACTAAATGTTTTTACCCTGAGCAGTGCTAGCTCTTGGCATTATTTGAATTTTCAGTACTTTGCCTTCCCTCACATGAGAGTTCAGCAAAGTGACTTAGGATTTGATTGGTCCTTAGGGACACAAAATGCTTCTTTGAATTCTTATCTTTTGTCCTCAGTAGTGCTTAAAATGAGCTCAAGGTTTTTTCACCATCTTATCTGAAATATGTTCTGTGACTCTCTGGAACTAGAAGCACAACTGTAAGTCACGTTGAATACAAATCCACTTTATCCTTTGAAGAAAAAATGCTACCTGCAGAATTTCCAGACTGAACAAAATTGCCTGAATGAAGCAGTGGCTGTTCTGCTCTCAGCACTAAGAGGAGTGAATATTGAGGGTAAAAGTTTGAGCCTATAAGATAATTCTAATCAGATGAGTCAAACATGTTGTCTTTGATGTTCAAGTGTTCACTTTTCGTTATTCAGATACAGTAGCTCTGTTCCAAAAGTTACTGAGCGGCCTACATACTATAGACAGCATTTGAAGTCTTTAGTCACAAAGACATTTTGTCTCCCTTGTTGGATACTTTCTTTTGACTAGATTGGAAAACAGCATATCTTCAAGTTGTAATAGTACTTACTTAATTATTTAGGCCTACTTGCTGTAGTCACAATAGAGCCAAACGTGACTCTCAGGATTATTACTTTTTTTGCTGATAACCAAATACACAATTGATGGTTTTGGTACAGAAAGCTTTGTATTATTTGATCTACTTATTTCTGAACTGAGTACTAAATAAAAATAATAATAAATAATAAACTAACTAAATAATAAAAAAAACAGACTACTGAATGCAGATCTTCTGCCTTTGATAAACACCTTTGATGCATAAAGAGGAAATGTCCTGAGATCATGAAAGCGTAAAATGAAGTTTTTACTAGCAGAAAGCCTGGCCATTTACTTCATTATGTATCAAAGCACTCTCTAGTATTATCAGGTACAGGGGAGAGGGTGCAGACAGGATCGGTTACATGACAGTTAATGCAAGGCGATTCTTCTCTGATACTGCGGGAGATATTACTCGTGATAAGCCCATTGGAAAGGTCAGAGTAAAGTTTAGCAATCAATCAGGGGAATCTGGCATTTAGACAACTAACTATCCACATTGTTTATCGACATGGATAAAGGAATAACATTAATGTAGATTCAAACCTGAGTCTGGATAAATAAAATAAGCTTTTATACCAGAAGGTGATCTCATAGTTGAAGTTCAAGTTGGAAGTGTGTATCCATTACTCAATTCTAAGATGCCATCAGATGACTTTCATGAGTGCAAACATGCATTTTGAACATCCGTGTAACTTGTTATAATGAAAGCCGTGTTAAGAGGGTGTAAATTGAATCTAGGCGAAGCACTGTTGCGCACCTGTAGTAATGAAAAACAAGTGAAAAATAACTCATTTCTAATCAGTGGGTTTAGAATACAACGTGCTATTCATGAAAACTCTAGCGTAAATTCTGCCAGGAAGACTCAAATGTTACGTCACCCATTACCTTTAGATCTAACCAATCATCATCTAACACTTTGAGTATAAAAGATCAGTACCTATACATGTTTGAGTTCACAGATGCAGATGCCAACATTCACCCCCATCCTCCCCACCACCACCAGGATGGTCCCTGTCCATCTTCAGGCAGGAAATGCAGAGTCTGCAACCCTCTGGATGTGAGCTACGGACAGGGCCTGCACCAAAGAACTTTATCATACAATATTTTGGTTTCATTTGCTGGTCTGTTAATATATAAATGTCATTGTCACGTTATCTTGCCTCCTGAGTCTTTGTGGGTGAAATATATATATATAATTTGTAAATTCTTCTGCATTTGAACATATTGAGTCACATTTTCATCTATTAATATTTCTTAAATTACCTGACAAGGGGCAGATGATCTCTATGATATTTGGACATATTTTTGTCTGAGAAATGTTGTGGGTGCAGATTCTGTGGGGGCCTGTTCATGTGATGAAAACTTTGCATCTTACAGTTTAAAACATTTATCATTGCATAGTTTCATATAATATTGGGAAAACAAAATAGCAAGCATAATATACTTCACAACATGCCAGTATTTCTTTCTAGCCATAACCTCCATCTACTGATCTCTTCCACATTCTCTGTCACAACAGGAATTTAATGAGTTGTACATCGCGTAGTTTCACTGTGTGCGGAAATCTTTCCAGGGCATGCTGGAGAAAATAATTAGAGGGCGAGATTGGAAAACGGCTGCTTCAGTTGCCATCCACGCTGCGCTGCCAGACAGAGGTGTTCTAGGGTTGCTGTGTTCCCTCGCTCTCTCCTAGGTAAGTGCTTGAGAAAAATGGACATTGTCAGCAGTGGCAGTTATTGTCTGGTGGAATGAGAGCAGGGGGGCAACTCTTGGACACTTCGGAAAGCTGACCCTCTCTGCCCTAACTTTCAATGGTTAATATCCCACTCCAGTATCGGAGAGGCAGGCTGGGTAGCACTTCTACACCTTAGAAGGAGTGTAATTTCAAAGGCCGTCTCTTCCTTATTTCTCGGAATCATTTTCCTCTGAGAACAAAAGGTCAGAAGGAGACATATGCGGCTACCGGCAATACACATTTTGTATCTGGGGATCAATAATTTACTCTGTAGTCTTAGAGGAAAGTGCTGTCTTAATCGAGACTTCTCTGTACTCTCCTATTCAAATAGCCGGAAGGATCTACAGTTATTTACCTCAACCTCATGGCCACTGACTCAGCAAAGTGATTTAAATGGAGCATTAAGATTAAATGCATATAGCGAGCGAGTTGTTGTGCATTTCATGTAAAGTATTGGTGTCATATCAGTGACTGCTTTTTTATAATGTGTGTGGCTTGTTGCACAACACAAATGGCATCAGGTAAAAAGACCAAGATTAGCCTGAAACACATAAAAATGACTGACTCTGAGCTCTTTTTAAAAGGGACCGTTCATCCAAAAATGAACATATCGTTGCAAACCCATAAGACTTGTTCAGAACACAAATCCAGATATTTTTAAAGATTTCTGTCTCTCCACCGAAAGTCTGTTCACCCAAAACTCTGACAGTTCAAAAAGTTCCTAACGAGATCAGAAAATAATCCATATGATTCGAGCGATTTAATCCAAATCTTTTGAAGAGACGTGATCGCTTTATATGATGAACAGATTTAATTTAGATGTTTACTCACATATAAATAAGGTTTATATGTGAATTATATCTCAATTATATTTCACCCTCAGATTTTATTAAAAATATATTCAATTGTGTTCCAAAGTTGGGAGAATTTTTTTTTTAGTTTGTTGTGTGTACTTGTGACACTTAAGTACTGTAATTAGTAATGTGAGAAAGCATAGTCACACAAGATGTTGTCACATGGATGTTTTCGTCATGTCTAGTGTAGTCGTCACCATGTCCTATTAGTTATTGTCATCACCTGTTGTCAATTAGTAATCACCTTCAGTGTATTTAAGTTCCTGTCTGTCCGCTTATCATTGTCGGTCGTTGTTTGTGCTATGCACTGCTGTACGTGTCTGCCCTGTCTTTGGATTAAAAACCTATTTGTTATTCGTGAACCTTGTCTCCCGTCTTCCTGTCTTCCGCCGAGCGTGACAGAACGACCGACCTCTCTACACGAGAAAATTTAGAATGGACTTACCCGCACTGAACTACCTGATGAGCCCGGAGGCTCGTCCCCACCTACACTACTGGGCCTGGTGGTGCAGCGGCGAACACTCCGCCTCCGCCTGGCAGCCCGGGGTGCGCTCCGAAGCCGGAGCGGACTACGACGACCTCGGAGACCCGGTGGTGAAGCGAGCGGAGCGGTCCATCACAGAGCCAGGAGTGGTCCACAACACCTTGAAGCAGTGGGCCGCGGATCCTTTCCCCACCCATATACCCGCCCGTATAACCTCGTCTGCCCCGTTCCAGTTCGGAAATCTGCCAGTCTCCCCGATCCCGCCTCCTCCGCTGATCCCAGTCAGCCCTCAGGATCCGTGGCCACCGCTGCCAACGACCAGCTCCTCGGCTCTGTCCCCGTCGCTCGCCCCGGGCGGCTCCTCACCAGCACCTCGGGCTGCCCGTTCACCAGCCAGGCTCGAGGCGGAGTCCCCGGCTTCCCTCCAGGCCTCCAGGCCCCCGTCACCTTCTGGACCCTCCAGCCCATCACCTGCACCTCGTCACACAGCTCCCTCATCACCTCCTCGGCCCGTCAGCCCGGAAGCTCCGCTGGGCTCCCTCGATCCTCCAGTTCGGCCTCCGGGGGTCGATGCTCAGCTTCCGCCACGGACTTCCGGGTTGGCGGCTACACCTCCACCCGTCACCCCTACACCGTCAGCTAGCTCCTCCCTCCCTTCGACCTCCCTATCGTCCTCCGTCACCACACCGTCACTCCGGTCATCCAGACCAGCATCGGCTCCTCGGTCACGCGTGCCAGCGGCTCGGCGCCAAACTTCCGAGTCGGCGGCAGCTCCGAGGTCCGTCGACCGAGGAGCTCCGTCGGTTCCTCCGCCCACTGCCATGGTTCCGCTGCCATCGATCGGCCCCAGCACGTCATCCCACCTCACAGTCTGGACTCCTCCCTGGCCCCTCCCTCTGTCAGCGTCACCATGGCGGTGGCCACCTGCCCCTGAACACTGCCCGTCTCCAGCTCCACGCCCTCCTCCTAAGCCTCCGCCTCCTTCTTCTTACGGCGCGAGGACGCGCCTTTCCGAGGGGGGCGCTATGTCACATGGATGTTTTCGTCATGTCTAGTGTAGTCGTCACCATGTCCTATTAGTTATTGTCATCACCTGTTGTCAATTAGAAATCACCTTCAGTGTATTTAAGTTCCTGTCTGTCCGCTTATCATTGTCGGTCGTTGTTTGTGCTATGCACTGCTGTACGTGTCTGCCCTGTCTTTGGATTAAAAACCTATTTGTTATTCGTGAACCTTGTCTCCCGTCTTCCTGTCTTCCGCTGAACGTGACAGATGTACATTTGGATGCTTCCTCAAAAGTACTAAAAGAATCATTAATTGAATCGCTAAAGCTACATTGTCTCTATTGGCCCTTTAGCAGTTAATAAAGGAGATAGCAGTTAACTATTTGCAGTTAATACGAGGAAGAACATTGGTTGTGCTTCGGCTCTGATCTGACTGCTTCAATTAATCTGTGCTGTTTTTTTTTTTGTATTTAGTTAAATATATTGTTTGTACTCATTAATAGCATATTGTTTTTTTTGTTTGTTTGTTTTTTTTGTAGAAGTTACAGCTTAAAGTGGAATTGCAACCACAATTGCAAATGTTGTATTATTCTCATTTCTAGATGTGGATGATGATGACCTTTTTTCCCTACAATGTCATTTCTCTATGTTACCGAATCAAGAACATATCTTTCATTCAGCCTTTTTTTTTCCCACTTAGCTGTCAGTGAAATATTAAAAACGTTCTACCTCCAGTATTTTTTTCCATAGCTTGCTCTATTTTTAGCACCAGGGAATACGCATTCGTCGTCTCAGACGTTATGCATTTATTTTCCATGTTCTTCTCCTTGGTTGTCCTTTTATGTGTGAGGCACAGTTCCCATGTGACATTTTCCATCATGCTCCATTGTTAATGGAAGCTGACCTATTCCTGCCCTGCTCTTTGCTCCTTACAATTCAGTGAAACGGATCCTGGAGTTACGGGAGCACTTTTTAGGCTGAGAAATTAGTCACGTCACACATAACAGATTGCCTCTCGGCTTCCTGCACGTCTCTGAGTCGAGAAGGTGATGAAATCTTCCATTCTGGATGATGTGTGAATGTATCCTGTGTGATCTGCGTGTGAATGCCACAGAAAACAAGACACAAAACTTTACTGAAAAGTCTGATCTTGATTCTGTAGATTAATTTTTTTTAAAAAAAAATTTTATTAGAGCTGTTGCTAGTAAGAAGTTTCAACTGCACTTCTAAGATTGCTCTTCCTTGCATTTTGTCTCTGCTCGAGAATGACACAGAAAGGAAATATTGTTGAATAAAGTCATTATTTTTGTTTTGTTTTTTGCACACAAAATTCAGGTTGAACCCCTGCAGTCACGTCGACTGTTTTAACGATGTCTTTATTACCTCTCTGGACCTTGGAAAGTGGTGGTTAAATAGCTGTCTATGGACAAGTCATATACCTCTCGGATTTCATCCAAAAATATCTTAATTTGTGTTCAGAAGATGAACGGTCTTACAGGTGTGGAACGACATGAGGGTGAGTAATTAAAGGCAGAATTTTCACTTTTCGGTGAACTAACCCTTTAAATCAGACTCTAATTTGCACCTGGTAGATTGCATTGGTCATTATGGAAATGATCCGGCTGTATCTGTGTTCTTTAATTTGCACATTGTCAGTAGATCATGTGCAGTAAATCTTGCACTGAACCTCAATCCATGTCATGGCCCCTTTACTTATTTTTAATTTATTTAGATAAAAGTATATCATTTTAATAGAGGCCATTCCTGAGCTATTGGGTGTAACATGAAATAGTATCAGTATCAGACATAATTTTAATATCGACCCATCCCTATTTATTACTTAAACCGAGAAGGTGCCTATAAATAAAAGGTCAGGACCATTCAGATCAGCCCCCTTTTTTATTAATTCGGCTGGGCACTTGAGTGCAAAGGAGAAGGTAAAAATAGCTGCCCTCTGTGGATAGGAATAAATAAACAACAGATGTCCATGTTTCATCTGTCCCAGAAAAATCCATTTGTGTTCTAGGGCAGCTCAACATTTAAACCCTCTAATATCATTAGCATCAGAGGGAGACATACGTAAAATAATAGAATGGCTGAGATAAAAAGGCTAGATGGAGCTCTGATTTAGTAAAGGTGGTTAGTCCATCCACATCTCTACAGTTCCAGTTGATCCACCGCCATATGTCATGATGGAGCGTGCTGTTGGAAAGCCCACACTAAACTATGATTTAATTCATTCCGGTCTGAGCTGGACAAATGGCTCTGAGAGCTAGATAGTATGACACAGTTTTGTCATTCAGAACACTAAGTAATGCAAGTGGACTCTTAGAGGTAAAAAAAAAAAAAAAAAAAAAAAAAAAAAAACTAAAGAAGCATGATTGTGCATTAAACTTCACATATGAATTCTAGATGTAGAAAATCAATGGATATTTACCCAAAAATGTTATATATATTTATATGTTAAATATTAAATTATCATATGTTTGTTTCATCAAATGTGTAGGATAAAAACATAAAATATGGTACTTTGAAAAATGTTTCTCTCTATTTTGAAAAAATAAATAAATGAAAAATAAATGAATAAATCTTTTTTTTTTTAAAAAAAAAAAAAAAAATCAGTACAATGTCAATTAAATGTGAAGTCAATGGAGTCCAATTTTGTTTGGGATCTTTTTGACTTTCATTCTTTGGAATGTAAAGAAGAAAGTCATACACTTTTGGAACAAATTTAAACACAAACTCTCCAAAGTTTCCACTTTCATTTCCACATTTTTGTTTATTTCTAAGTAAATAGCTCCAGTTATCACAATATCAGGTATGTGTTGTTGGCAGACAGACAGACAAAGACTCAGAATGATAAAATTCCAATGTGAAATTCAATTCAAACAGGCAATAATCCAAAAAGGGCAGAGAAACACACTTAAAGGATTAGTTCACTTTAAAATGAACTTCCATACACACCATCTTAGGTGTTTCTTTCAGATGAAATTGTCAGCGTTTACTGAAAATAACGGACCCAAATGCAGTTTGAAATGCAATTGTTTTATTCAATGATGATATTAAACTGCCAAATTCCAGATCCCGATCCAAGAGCTCAATGAATAGAGTCCAAATAGAGCTAAATACCAGGCAACCAGTAATCAAACAGGCTATTGGTCATTAAAGATGATAGCCCAGGTAATCCAGAGCAAAAGTCCAAAGTCCTGATGAATAGACCACTGGTCAACCCGCATAAGTAGTCCAGATATCAAAGGAAATAACTGGGCAGAAAAGAAAAAAACAAAACCAATAACTCATGAACCGAAGCAAGAAGCACGTGAAAAGTGTAAACGAAAAGACACACTGGCAAAGACAAAGGGAAAACATGAGATGTAAATAAGGAAAAAATTAATAAGGAAATACAGACAGCTGTGAACTCGTGCACAACCGCGCTGATTATGAAACCCGATCAGCTGAGTGCGGCCAGCATGCGCCAATGAAAACAACAAACAGCTGCACGTGTACAGCCACGCCGATCACGATCGGTCAATAGCGGTCAGCACGTGCAAACAAAAACAAAGACTCATGCAGGGAAAAACAAAAGCAGATCAAACCAGAGCCCTGACAGAAATTGTTTAAAAATGGCATGTATGGAAACCACCCGTTTGAAGCTCAAAAAAAGTGCATCCATCCATCGTAAGCATACTCCACATGGCTCCAGGGGGTTAATAAAGGCCTTCTGAAGTGAAGTGATGCATTTGTGTAAGAAAAATATCAATTTTTAACATGTTTTAAAGTAAAAATAACTAGCTCCCACCAGACCGTCTTCTTTTTTCAACTAACAAAGTGTAACGCCTCTTCGTAACACGACGTCAGTAATCTCATTAATTTTGCAACACTGTACTACATTGTACTGCATGTCATCAATATCACTTGTCTATTTTTTTATTTTAGGAGAAACATTTGAAACCAAGTTAAATGAACCATAAGTAAGCTGTGAAAGAGCAACTTCTGAGCAATAGACATTAGCTTGTTTTCTCCACTGAATAACTAAAATTAGTTAAACTAAATAAGGCAATTGCAATATTTTGTCTTACAATTCTGACTGTTTTCCTCACAATTGTGAGTTAATAAAGCTCTCACAATTCTGAGATTTGTATTGCAATTCTTTTTCATATATATATATATATATATATATATATATATATATATATATATATATATATATATATATATATTACATAATTGCTAATTAAAATGTAATTTTTTAAAAATATATATATTTTTATTCTGTGGCTGAAACAAGCTTCCATTCCAACTAGATTGTATTTGTTGTACCCACAAGAAAAGATAATACTGTACATAGTGGAGAGGCCCAAAGCAGAGGGCATTTGTTTTCTGAGGCTCATTAAGGAAATAATGGCAGTGGGCTATTTTGTGGCATCAGTGTGGGGCTCATTTAAAGCTCTAGAGGGGATGAAACATAATTATGCAAATTAGTCATTCATTATAACACACAGCAGTGTTATGAAGACAGGTAATCAAGTGAACATGGTCATCCTGTAATGCTCATTGAAGGCTTCGTGTTGCCACTTAGAACTTTGAGGTTCTTATAAATGTCATATTTCAATTTTCAGAAGCACTTTTTTTCTTTCTTTTTTTTTGTAGATTGTGGATTCAGCATATCCAAATTGCATCATTTTACTCTCAATTTCACCCTCCTGAAACATTAGCAATAGCGATTCAACCTAATGTTCTACAGGCAGACATCGATTCCAAAGCCGTTTTAACATTTTGTCAGGCTGGTTATATTAGAGGTCCAGCATAAAGAATCTGATGGGGTGCTCAATTCATCAGCCATGAGTGAAGCTGAACAGTTATCTATCCATTTGTGTCTGAAGCAGAAAACGAATCAAAGTCTTTCAGAGAGGAATGAAATTGTATCTGTAGAGGTTGTTAGAGCCGTGGCACGAAGGTGGAAATTCTTCAGTCAAAGTCATTATATTTCAGGTCAATGTTACTTTGCAAACAGCATTAGAGCTAAAAAGTTTGGTCACTGACCTGTAGGCAATAAATCTGATATGTGACAGATAAAATAACCCCAATCTTTCATCTTATAGTCGAATTCACCTCTGTAAAACCTTAAATTTTACACTTCAGCCAATCAAACTATTCTCACAGCCACTTATTTGGTCACCCACGAATTTACTTTGATCCCTAGTTCAGAAGTCTTGAGCCTGTGAATAAGGATTGGCTGATGCTTTTGAACAGGGAAGCACACATGCCACTTAAAGCAAATACTAGAAAACATCCACACTAAAGAGTAGAGCTGTTTCATTTTCTATAAACTACGGTGTGAAATTTTTGCAGAACTGCTGCATGTCATAATACCTGTTAAAACCCTGATTCATGAAATGTCTAGTGAAATAAACAAAACATTTGACAACCATCAAAATTACATACAAGCAAGATTTTTTAATGCTTTTGAAAAAATTCCCTCATGCTCCCCAAGGCAACATTAATCAAATGTACAGTAAAAACTGTAATATTGTGAAATCGTTGTGTATTATAAAATTACCATTTTATATTTAATATATTTTAAAATGTAATTTAAAATTTTTGTAATGTAAAGTGTCTTCAGTAAAAACATTCTAATATGCTGATTTGATGCACAAGAAACATTTGCTATTATTATCAATTTCGAAAACTGTTGTGCTGCTAAATATTTGACTTTTTCAGGATTCTTTGTTAAATATAACGTTCAAAAGAACAGCATGTATTTTAAATCTTTTCTAACATTATTAATATCTTTACTGTAACTTTTGATCAAGTAAATGTATTCTTGTGAAATAAAAGTATATTTTTTTATATAGATAAAACATATCCTAATTGACTCCAAGCTTTTGAACTGTAAATATACAGGTAGGTCCATATGTTTTTGGACACAGACAAAATTGTCATAATGTCGGCGCTATATGCCACCAGAATAGAATTAAAATGAAACAATCAATATGAAATTGAAGTGCAGACATTCTTTTTAATTCAAGGGATTGAACAAAAACATAAAGGTTAGGAATTGCAACCATTTTTATAGACAGTCCACCTATTTTCAAATGTAATCAGACAATAATGTAATCCTAAATAAAAGTCAATTTTTAATATTTTGTTGAGAATCCTTTGCAGACTGAAGTCTGGAACTCATGGACATCACATGGACTTTGCAACTGCCTTCAGTTGTTTTTCATAAGTCTTTTTGCCTGTAGTTTTGTCTTCAGCAAGTGAAATGCATGGTCAATTGGGTTGAGATCTGGCCAAGACTCAGCCATTGCAGAATATTCCACTTCTTTTGCTTCAAAAACTCCTGGGTTGCTTTTGCAGAGTGATTTGGGTCATTGTCCATCTGCACTGTGAAGTGCCATCCAATCAACTTTGCTCCATTTGGCTGAATCTGGGCAGACAGTATATTTATATACACTTTTGGAGTTTGTCTGGCTGCTTCTGTCTTCTGTCACATCATTAATAAACTCCAGTGACCCAGTGCCACTGGAAGCCATGCATACCCTACGCCGTCACACTGCCTCCACTGTGATTTACAGATGATGTTGTATCATGAGCTGTTCCAAGCCTTCTCCATATTTCTTTCTTCCTGTCATTCTGGTACAGTTTGATCTCAGATTCATATATCCAAAGAATACTTTTCCGGAACTGTTCTGGCTTTTTAGATGTTTTTGGCAATGTCTTATCAGGCCTTCCTCCTGGAGAGTGTTCTTCACTTGGCTGGATGTTGCAAAGGGTTTTTTCTTCTTTATAATGCATTATAGCTATAAGGATCCTGCGATCACTCACCACTGTTGTCTTCCGTGGACATCCAGACCTGTTTATGTCCCTGTGATCACCAGTGCATTTTTTTTTTTCTCAGAATGTACCAAAACTGTTAATTTGGCCACTCAGCTATGTCTCTGATGGATTTGTTTTATATAACATTCACTACAGCATCCAAATGTAAATACCTCATTTAGGGGCCAACTACAAATTAAAAACTTTTAATGAATTTTTTTCCCTTCATTTACTCGCATGCGATTTCGGGTTCTGAACACGCAAATTTTTTGGAAACGATACCTTTATCGTCTCTGTGTAAACTACAAAAATGCTAATTTGTGAAAAATGTGACATCATGCAAATTATGTGTTCAGTCTATCCGAGTGTGGTGTTTCTTTACAAGGTGACCTTGCCAACTACTTGGCTAGCATGTACATGAAAAATGCAAAGAGAAAATTTCACCTTTTGTAAATGTGTCCTTAGAATCAACACCAAAGTAATAATGAAGGAATAGCTCAAACCCATCCATGTTACGGCTTTTGAGTCAATTGTCCAATTACTTTTGGTCCTTTTGGATGTGAATACCTTCAAATTAAAGCTGAGAGTGTTCACTTTAAGCCTGTATTATATAACTGTAACTTGAATATCTTTTGATAAACAGCTAAAATAGCAAAAAATGTGCTTGAATAGCTAGCAGCAAAGTTAACCTAAAATAAGATGTGGGGACTAGCTTCATACAATATTATATATATATATATATATATATATATATATATATATATATATATATATATATATATATATATATATATATATATTCCATTGATAAATGTTGTGTTGATTTTATAAGACATAGCAGTATTTTTTCCCTAACAATAACTTTGGTAACAAGGTTGAATTATTGTGAGAAAAAATGGAGAGAGATGATTTACTTGTTTACCAATGAAAGTGTGAAAAAAATGAAGTTATTTCCAAATGAAGTTATTTCCCATGTATCAAAACTATCAAATTTTAAAGGAATGACCATACATGCATTGAACAAGCAGTGTGGAAAAAGGGTGGGTGGATTGTTTTTGGTGAAGTAGTTAAAAAGTGACATTGATCTTGACTACAGTAAAAAAGGCCAAGGTGTCTTTTAAGATCCAGGGATACTTTTAGGATAAGGAAGTAGGCTAGATAAATTACAGTTATGAACAAGCACTCTGGGGGAAAAAAGAAAGGAAGAAAAAAGAAAAAAGCACTGTGTATTCACAACTCCAGAGAGCAGAAAGACAGATTCAGAGATGTGGGCACAGGAAAAGCATTCTTCACTTTCTGACAGAAACTACCTGAAAGGAGTCATCTTGGCACGAACAACACACAGTTTCCTAGATTCACATTACACCTTTTAAATCACACTCAAAAGTATTTTGCTGAGGTTTTTCCTCTTCAGTTTTTACTCACACATTGCTACGGAGTCTGTTGAATGTTTATTTTCATTTGGAAAATAATAATAATAATAAAAAAAACATTTTTATATATATTCATCATCCTCTCTTTGTACTCAAATATGACACTTAAATTGTATATGTATATGTGTGCGTGTTTGTTTATGTGTAAAAAATACTATAATGATTATCTTCTGTTAGGTTCTGTTTTGGCTTAGTTTCATTGTGTTTTAGAGGCTGTTTACATGACTAAAAGGAAAACTTTTCATGCTTTTTGACTGTTGATTTACACCACAACAGCATTTTGCAGGCCTGAAAATCCAAACTTTTGAAAACAGGTTTCAAAGTGCATGTTTAAAAAAAAACAAAAAAAAAAACATTATCATCTCTGTGTAAACAACAAAAAAGCGGGTCTGTGATAACGTTTTGCGCAAGTGCTCTGTAAAAGATTGCGTATGTGCGCAGGCTCGTAGTCTTCCATTACAAAGGGACATCACTAACTACTGACCTGCATGGTTGTTTAATCGTCTTTGCAGGTTTGTGTGAATGATGGCATATAAGTTATAGATATAATGCTGAATATGTTGAGAAGGCGTGGATTCTGCTCTTGGCCTTATATCATCACAAACTCAGGGGTGTAGAGCAGTGGAGATCATCTTCATTAAAGGGTTACTTCACCCAAAAATCTCAATTCTGTCATTTATTACTCACCATCATGTCGTTCCACACCCGTAAAACCTTTTTTTTATTAATTTACACTTTCAAATACCCAGAAAGGTACTAAAGATATATTTAATGTTTCATGTGAGTACAGTGGTTCAACTTTAATGTTACGAAGCGATGAGAATACTTTTTGTGCTCCCAAAAAAAACAAAATTTGATTTCGAAGCACTACTTCACGAAGCTTTACGAATCATTTGTTTCGAATCAGTGGTTCCGAGCGCGAAAGTCACTTGATTTCAGCAAACGAGGCTTCGTTATGTCGTAAGTGTTTCTAAATTTTATTGGTTCATGTGACTTTGGTAGTTTGAGACACGATCTGAAATATTGATTCGTGAAGCTTCATGAAGCAGTATTTTGAAATCACCCATCACTAGATATTGTTGTATCAAGTCGTTAATTTTTTTGTTTTGTTTTGTTGGTTCACAAAAAGTATTCCCATCGCTTCATGAACTGTTTTAAATATGTTTTTAACAGCTTTCTGGACATTTAAATGTGTAAATTGTCTTGCTGGCAATGCAGGTCTCACTGAGCCATCGGATTTCAACAAAAATCTCTTAATTTGTGATCCGAAGATGAATGAAGGTCTTATGGGTGTAGAACGACATGAGGGTGAGCAATAAATGACAGAATTTTTCATTTTTGAGTGAACTAACCCTTTGAGATAATATTTTCTTTTCTTTGTTTTCAGGACTACACTTGCTGCATTAAATATTAAAGCAATATTCCAGGATTTCGATGTTATTTTTAGTGTCTATTTAAATAAAGTAATTTCCCGGTGGTCCTTAAACCTTGATGTTATAATGACACTCAGCACCTTGTCATCCTGTCTTCCACTTTGCTTTGAAACGCAAAACGCAAACAGACAATATATTTATTTAATTGATATCGCAGCATTTTGATAAGGGCACTAGCTTTCCCTTATTTCCTTTTTTTTTTAAAGTTTGTACAAGAAAAAATAGAACTATCTACATCAATATAAAAGAAAATTGGAATTGAGTCTTTGCAATAACTACAGAAAATTGTGTAGAAGAAATTAGATATTGAAAGATATTGTCTGCGTAAAGTATAAAAAAGCAACAACTAGTATCTTGTTTACATTAGTGCAGTTGGTCATTTTGTGTCAAATCAGATACGGTTGTTTGCTGCAATGAGTTAGATTTTGCTCATAGCTTGCTTATTTGTTGTTGGTGACCTAAAACTGAGGCCTGTAAAATATTTATTGCAAATTTTAAGTTTTTATTTTTTTTTCAGTCACCTGAAGTATTCAATATTTCCAGATTCAAAAACATGTTTTTATCTCAAGAATTGTGATTTTTGGTCTTGAATTAGTACATACATAGACAAATGTGTTCCCTTAATATCCAAATAGTACTCCTCGAGTTAAAAATATTTTTATAATTGGCCCCTGAAGTTAGAAAAAAAAAAGTGAAACATTTCTACTAGATATGGGTGGTATTCGAGCCTTAATTAACGGCCAAAGATACTAATAAAAGGGGTTTGATCTCAAAACAGGCTTTGGTGTCTTTATGCGGATTTTGATAGTCTCTATCATTTTGACATTTTAGTCATGTATAGTACAATATTTTCCTCATTTTCATAGAGGACATTCTTGAAAAAATATAGATATAGGCCTTTGTAGCCGCTTTTCTACCATCGGGACAAACCAATCTCAATGCTTAACTGTTCAATTCCTTGCCGATCTGGCCATCATTGTTTCAATTTCCACTCCAAGCTCTTTGGAATAAATCACTCATTGCATTGGTTTACAGACATATGAGATGTAAATTGCAACCTCATTATGAAAGATATTTCTTTTAATTTTATTGTTAACTTACGATTACGTCGTTCAAATAGAGTGGTTGGTCAGCTACAGAGAAACTGGCAGCCAGGCAACAGACAAACGACCAATCCTAAAAGGTCATGTCACTACACTCTTTCTACCAGCACAGTTAGTCAACTGAATTCCAGGCTGAGAACGGTTTGTAATTGTGTTGTGCCAAACCAAGCTAAACTGGAAATAACTGGAACTGTTCCTCTCCAAAACATTTGGCCCGAGAGTGGAAAAGCCGCTTATGTGCCCATATATGTAATGTGCTAATTCCACTAATGTCAGTATTTGTGGGCAGAGTTACAAATAATAGCCCCTCCTGAGAAGATTTAATTGCATGTAGCATAAATAGGCACTTCCAAAAAGTTATGAATTTATTTTTACTGTTGCCCTGCGGGTACTTCCGTCATAACCTGAAATTCCGTTAAAGCATAACACTGTCTTACAACTCTTACGCTAGTGCATTGAGCAATCTGGCACTGATATGTCGGTTTGGACAGTCGGTAGAGGACTTTGTGTGGTCATTACTTCCACTATTCTGATTCTTTGGGGAAAAAAAAAAAAACAGAGCTCGCTGTCAGTCACTCGGCTCACTGTCACCGCTTGCTTGAGTTGGTGACACAGATTCTGCATGGTGTGTGTTTGTGTGCTTCTCTGTAGTGTGAAGGCATTGTTCTGAGTGAATGGCTAAGGTGAGACACTGAGTGGCAGGGATGGGGGTGGGTATGCATCATGTTGCTATGGTAACTGTGGATAAAGAACATCTGTACTTCACACTGCGCCTGCATTAATTCAATATGCAGGTATGCACAACAGCCTACAGTACTCCCTCACGATAAAATACAGCATTATCATGCCATTAACATTGAGTCCGAAATGCATCTAACTTAGATGGTACTTGGTTTCAAAACATGATTTTAGAGCTGCTTGTATTCTATTATTTATAAGCAAGCCAGGTCCAAGATTATATGTTTATCTGGTTTTGTTGACAAAAATCAGAAGAACCAGATGGTGTTTTTTTTTGTTTGTTTTTTTTTTAATGGATTTTAGTATGGCTTTACAATTTGTTTGGTTACACTTTATTTCAATGGTCCAATATAGCTATAAGTAACTTTGCAACTGCATGTTAACTAACTCTCATCAAAGTTCATATATATGTCCGTATAGTCAGTAGAATGTCTGTTGGGGGACCATCAAAATAAAGAGTAAGCAAATATAAAGCAGACAATTCTCTAATGAGAGTTAGCTGACATGTAGTTGAAAATTTGCATATAGTTAGTAGAATGTTCATTCTCATGAGTTCAGGCTAGTTCTCATGAGATTTTGTTTGATAATTTCAGATTTCTGCAACAGAAGCATGTTTTGCTTAATTATAGGCTACATTTTATTTTCAACTTGGTATAATATTTAATACAGTATATTTCTATCCATTACCATTATCTGTATATGTATCTGTTGGAAAGACACAATTATTTGAATTCGGACAGAGCTAGAGATGAGCAATGAATAAAGTGGAAGTGACCAAAACTGAAGGATATTTTTAGATTACATGTAGCAAAGATTCATCATTTTTATTATTATTATAATTATTATTATTATTATTATTATTTTTTACATTACAATATACACTTGTACACTGTGACCTACTTTTCTAGTCTGTGTCATCTTCATTAGTTCCATATGTTCTTGCAGTCCTGGGGTCTGTTCTTCGTACCTCGGTTAAATACATCTGAGGAGATTTGACAAATGCCAGATCTTCTAATCGTGATAACTGAACACTGGCTAATTTGGTTCTTCAAACCAAATTGCGAATTGGATTAAAATATCTGGATTATGTTGTCTGAGATTCCTGTGCATTCTTGTGTTCCTCAAAAAGGGCAGATGTATCGATCAGCAATGCAACGACTGGCTGCCGACAGCAGACGTAGTGACAACATATAATTAAAAAAGACAGAAATCCTGCTAATTGAAAATGAAATCCTGCTAATTGAGTAATCCATGTGCGAAGAACAGACCCCCGGTCCTGTCTACGTCAATGTTAAGGTGTTGATCCTTCAGTGTTCCAGAGTATTTTTGCATTAAAGGCACAATATGTAATTTTTCACTGCTAAAGATTTTGATGACTTCTTGGAAGGTGTTGTCGTCACCTACAGCCGTTCGAGAATCCAAACATATCTATATATCTATATCTATATATATCTATATATCTATAGTCACAAGTGTGAACTTGTGAATTAAACAGTAAGACTGTGTTGAGCTATATAACAATGATTAGTTTTCTATTGATTAATGTATTCAGTTGCTCACCTGTCTAATAAAAAGCATAATAAATTGAAGCATTTTTGGAGTTTCCATGGTTTCTAAAAAAACAGAAATCGAGGGTATCGTGGGTAGGATGTCATTGATAGACAACGCACGGACATATTCTTGGAAACATTTGGGAGAATGCAAGTACACAACTCAACAAAATATATAACATTGTTCTAGTGGTTTGGGGATATTTTAATCTAGAAATCGTACATATTGTGCCTTTAAAGACAGGACCAATTCAGTTTACTATAGTAGCGTTTTATGCTAAGGGAGTTATTGTGGAGTTCGAGGGCTTGGAGGGAAGCCCCACTCACAACCCCGCCATGGGAATATGGATTATATGGCCTCTGGGAGGTTATTCCCCTGTTTCTCAAATCCCCGCTGGTCCCACTGAACGTCTAGGTTACTAATGTAACCCCCGTTCCCTGAAGGAGGGAACGGAGACGTTACGTCGGACTGACGTCATGGGATCTCGCTTGGGAGCCCAATCACCTCCGCATAGTAGAAAACAAGCCAATCAGAATTGGCTAGTGAGATTTACATGCCGGGCCCCTCCCCCGGCATCCGGGTATAAATAGAGCCGGCATTACTCACTTCATTCATATTTTTGCTGAGGAGCCGAAACTGATCTCGGCCGCTCAGCGGTGACTCTGTGCTATGGCAGGGGACGTAACGTCTCCGTTCCCTCCTTCAGGGAACGGGGGTTACATTAGTAACCTAGACGTTCCCTATCAGTCAGTCACGTTCGACGTTACGTCGGACTGACGTCATGGGATCCCGTGGAAAACGCCATAGCAACCGAGCCACGCTACGAGCGTCGGGGAAGCAGATGCTGGCAGGCCGAGGCGTGCCACCTGCAAGTGCAACCTCGAATGTCGTAACCCTCCAGCGCCCGGAGCAAGCCCTACAATGTCTTCCATACCAGCGGGATGGAGAGGACAGGATCTTACTCAGGAGGTGGTCGAAGCTGTTGTTCCTTACCTCAGGGGAAGAGTGCTTCGGTGACTCAATTCCCACGTTTTTCTCAGCTGACCAAAAACGCCAGGAAAGCGTCCCTCTTGGGGAAGCTACGGAGACCACACCCTGCCCGAAGGGAGGTAACGTGTGGAGCACATATGCACTGACCCGCGGGGCAGTATCTGCATATGGAGAGCTCCCTGAGGAAGGTCCTACCCAGGCTTGGGGAGGAACGCTACGCCTCAGGGGCAGGGGCTGGTCGCCCAGGGAAGACACGGGTTTACCATCGGGGAAACCGTACCGTGGACCATACACATATGGGGTTACCCGCAGGGAACCACAAACATATGGGCATCTAGCCCAGTACAAGGACTGACCGCTGGGGGCATGTACACGAGTACTGGACCTAGCGTCTGACGCCTCCGCCGCGTCTGACTGCCGAAAGGATGCAGGAGGAACTCCACAGGGTTCACCAACTGGGGAACTGAACTGAGGAGTAGACAAGCGCTCGCATCTCCTCGTGAAAGGAGAATGGCGCAGCAAGCGGTCTCTCGTGGCTATCTTGAAGACAGCACACGAGAGGACACCGGGTCCACTCGGAGGTTATAAAAACCTGGCGAATGTGTTCGGTGTCGCCCAGCCCGCAGCTCTGCAGATGTCTGCCAGAGAGGCGCCGCGCGCCAACGCCCAGGAGGAAGCAACACCCCGAGTGGAGTGTGCTCTCACCCCCAGGGGGCATGGCTCGCCTTGGGAATGGTACGCCAAGGCGATGGCATCCACTATCCAGTGGGCCAACCTCTGTTTGGAGACAGCCTTCCCTTTCTGCTGTCCTCCAAAGCAAACAAAGAGCTGCTCGGAGCTTCTCAAGCTCTGCGTGCGGTCCACGTAAGCGCGAAGAGCACGAACAGGACACAGCAACGCAAGGGCTGGGTCTGCCTCCTCCCGGGGCAGCGCTTGCAGGTTCACCACCTGGTCCCGAAAGGGAGTGGTGGGAACCTTGGGCACGTATCCAGGCCGGGGTCTCAAGATCACGTGAGACAAAGCCGGCCCAAATTCCAGGCACGCCTCGCTGACCGAAAATGCTTGCAGGTCCCCTACCCTCTTAAAGGAAGCGAGCGCCGTCAGGAGCACTGTCTTAAGAGACAGGTGTTTCAGCTCAGCTGACTCAAGGGGCTCGAAGGGAGCTTTCTGTAGCCCAGCTAGGGCGACAGAAAGGTCCCAAGAGGGAATTACGGGAGGTCTAGGCGGGTTTAGCCGCCTAGCACCTCTCAGGAACCTGATGATCAGATCGTGCTTTCCTAGTGACTTGCCATCGGCCACATCGTGATGTGCTGCGATGGCGGCCACGTAGACCTTCAAGGTGGAGGGGGACAGTCTCCGCTCCAAGCCACTTTGAAGGAAGGAAAGCACTGAACTGATCGGGCATCTCCGGGGGTCTTCCCGGCGGGAAGAACACCAATCAGCGAAGAGACTCCACTTCAAAGCATAGGCGCGCCTCGTAGAGGGAGCTCTAGCCGAAGTGATAGTGTCAACTACCGCGGGCGGTAGGCCACTTAAGTCTTCCGCGTCCCGTCCAGGAACCACACGTGGAGGTTCCAGAGGTCGGGACGTGGGTGCCATATGGTGCCCCGTCCCTGAGAAAGCAGGTCCTTCCTCAGGGGAACTCGCCAGGGAGGGACTGTCGCGAGGAGCATGAGTTCTGGGAACCAGGTCCGGTTGGGCCAGTACGGCGCAACTAACAAGACCTGCTCCTCGTCCTCCCTGACTTTGCACAGTAGCTGCGCAAGAAGGCTCACTGGGGGAAACGCATATTTGCGTAGACCCCGGGGCCAGCTGTGTGCCAGTGCATCCGTGCCGAGGGTCCCCTCGGTCAGGGAATAAAACAACTGGCAGTGAGCAGACTCCTGAGAGGCAAACAGGTCTACCTGTGCGTCCCCGAATCTGCTCCATATCAGCTGGACCGCCTGGGGGTGGAGTCTCCATTCCCCCGGGAGCGTGAGCTGTCGTGAGAGCGCGTCGGCCGCACGATTGAGCTCGCCCGGGATATAAATGGCACGCAGTGACTTGAGTCGCCGCTGACTCCAGAGGAGAAGGTGGCGGGCGAGTTGCGACATGCGGCGTGAGCGTAGACCACCCTGATGGTTGATGTACGCTACTGCCGATGTGTTGTCCGTCCGGACCAGTACATGCTTGCCCTGCAGCAACGGTCGAAACCGGCGCAGGGCCAGCAGTACTGCTAGCAACTCGAGGCAATTGATATGCCAATGCTGGTGGGGTCCTGTCCAGGAGCCCGACGCAGCATGCCCATTGCACACAGCACCCCAGCCGGTGGTGGAGGCATCTGTTGTGACAACAACATGCCTGGACACTTGTCCTAGGGGCACCCCGGCCCGTAGGAAAGCAAGGTCCGACCACGGGCTGAATGTTCGGCGACAGCTCGGTGTGATGCCCACACGGAGCGTGCCACGGTGCCATGCCCACCTCGGGACTCGGTCGTGTAGCCAGTGCTGAAGTGGTCTCATATGGAGTAATCCGAGCGGCGTGACCGCGGCTGCGGATGCCATATGCCCCAGGAGCCTCTGAAATTGTTTCAGTGGGACCACTGTTTTCTGCGAGAACGAGTTCAGGCAGCTCAGCACCGACTGTGCGCGCTCGTTGGTGAGACGTGCTGTCATGTTGACCGAGTCCAGCTCCACACCGAGAAAAGAGATACTCTGTACTGGACAAAGTTTGCTCTTTTCCCAGTTGACCCGAAGCCCCAACCGGCTGAGGTGCGTGAGCACCAGGTCCCTGTGTTCGCCCAACTGCTCTCGGGACTGGGCCAGGATGAGCCAGTCGTCGAGGTAGTTGAGGATGCGAACGCCCACTTCCCTGAGAGGGGTAAGGGCCCCCTCCGCGACTTTGGTAAAGACACGGGGGGACAGGGACAGCCCGAAGGGTAGGACCTTGTACTGGTATGCCCGACCCTCGAACGCAAAGCGTAGAAACGGTCTGTGTCGAGGGAGGATCGAGACATGGAAGTACGCGTCCTTCAGGTCGATTGCTGCAAACCAATCTTGTGCGCGAACGCATGCGAGCATGCGTTTCACGGTGAGCATCTTGAACGGGAGCTTGAACAGGGCCCGATTCAAGACACGCAAGTCCAAGATTGGTCGTAACCCTCCGCCTTTCTTGGGTACTATGAAGTACGGGCTGTAAAACCCTGACTTCATCTCGGCTAGTGGGACCGGCTCTATTGCGTCCTTCGCCAGCAGGACTGCAATCTCCTCCCGCAAAACAGTGGCATCTCTGCCCACCACTGGTGTGGATAGGACGCCACTGAATCTGGGAGGACGCCTGGCAAACTGGATTGTGTAGCCGAGTCTGACTGTTCGAATGAGCCAACGGGACGGGCTGGGAAGGCCTAGCCAGGCCCCAGATACCGTACGAGTGGCACCATCCGAACACCAGAAGTACCCGCGGGGGGGCAGCATGGAGCACTGGGGCCCAACCTGGGAGGCAGTGCGTCCCGAGGTAGAGGCAGCGAGTGATGTGAACTCACTTGGCTCCGTGTGTCCCGTGAGGGACAGAGCAGGCGGGCGCGGGGAGGCTGTGCGTCCCAAACACGTCCGTGACCTGCTCGTGGCGACTGCGGGAGTGGTTGAGAGTGAGGAAGCGGTGCGTCGCACACTGACAACACAGACCCTTTTTGACTCAGAGATAGTGGAAATTGCTCTTTTTTTGAGGATGTGGGTACCGCTGACCCGGGGGTCAGCGGCGGAACAAAAAGAAAAGGAAACGGAAGATTTACCCCCCGGCCCACTCCGGGGGGAAGGAGCGGTGCCTTCACCGTCTCCTGGGGGAGAGCAACTTCCACCATCTCTGGGCCACCCCTCTCAGGGCCGCTTCTTCTGCTTTCTCTTGGCAGCTTTAGCGGCCTGAGCGGGTTGCGCCGCCTTCCTGCGGGAGGCTTGCAGGGGACGGGATTTCTCCGATCCACCTGAAGCCTGTGCAGCCGCAGGGGGGCGCCCTCGGCGACGAGCAGGCTGAGGGCCAGTCCTAGGGGGGACAGGAGTCGCATCTCGCCGGGGCAAGATGTGACTGATGGCCTCAGTCTGCTTCTGCACTGCCGAGAACTGCTGGGCAAAGTCCTCGACAGTGTCGCCGAAGAGGCCGGCCTGGGAAATGGGGGCGTCGAGAAAGCGAACTTTGTCGGCGTCCTTCATTTCAGCCAGGTCCAGCCAGAGATGGCGTTCCTGGACCACCAGGGTGGACATCGTCTGGCCCAGGGCACGTGCTGTGACCTTGGTCGCCCGGAGGGCGAGGTCAGTCGCAGCACGCAGTTCTTGGAACACCCCTGGGTCGGAACTACCCTCGTGCAACTCTGCAAGAGCTTTCGCCTGATGGACCTGGAGAATGGCCATGGCGTGCAAGGCGGAGGCCGCCTGTCCAGCGGCAGAGTAAGCCTTAGCGGCGAGAGCCGCTGTCGTCTTACTCGCCTTGGACGGGAGACGCGGACGATTCCTCCAGGTGGCGGCCGACTGCGGGCACAAGTGCACCGCAATCGCCCTCTCCACCTGTGGAATATCCACGTACCCCCTGGCGGCCCCACCATCGAGGGTAGTGAGAGTGGAGGAGGAAGAGGATCGGTTTCTGGCAGTGTGGGGTGCCATCCACGTCTTCTGAACCTCCTCGTGCAGCTCGGGAAAAAATGGCACTGGGGCGGGCCGCGGCTGTGAACCGCGCCCCGTCCCCAGAAACCAATCATCAAGCCGCGAGCGCTCGGGACACGGTGGAGGGTTCCACTCGAGCCCGATGCCCGCGGCGGCCCGAGCCAGCATCGCTGTCATTTCTGCTTCAGACTCAGCCTGAGCCACCACCCGGAGGGCGGAAGTTCGGCTTCATCTTCGTCAGAAGATAACAGCGCACTCTCCGATGCAGCGATCGACATCCGATCCTCATCCGGAGCGCCGAACGAGATGCGGGGAACCTCACGAGAAGGGCCCGCACCAGCGCTCGGCAACTCGACGGCACATGGCATTGCGGAGGAGTGGGAGGTTCGTGGGGGCTGACCCGACGAAGAAGCTCCCACTGTAACCCTCAGACCTCCCAAAGTGCTAACCATCCCTGCAGCTCTCCCTTGGAAAGCTACAGAGGCCTTCCGCATTGAAGAAGGAGAGGTGCTGCTCTTTTAGAAGTGCTCTCCCGCACCGAGGGATGGAATGCACGCCGGTCCGTTTCTCTCACCAGCGTCCGCTGCACCCCACCGCTGCTGTGTTGTCGCGCCAACGAGAGAGAACAGAGCTTTTTGAGAGAAAAGTACTCTATAGCAATTAAAATTGCTCTTTTCGGGAACTTGTCCCTATAGCAATTAAAATTGCTGTTTTCGCTCTTATTCTCGCCTTCTTGCAGAGATGAATGGCAGATCAGTGTCCCGATCGGCTCCGAAGCAAAAGTATGAATGAAGTGAGTAATGCCGGCTCTATTTATACCCGGATGCCGGGGGAGGGGCCCGGCATGTAAATCTCACTAGCCAATTCTGATTGGCTTGTTTTCTACTATGCGGAGGTGATTGGGCTCCCAAGCGAGATCCCATGACGTCAGTCCGACGTAACGTCGAACGTGACTGACTGATAGGGAACTATGTTTCTCTGGTGTGTTGGGGATTAAACAGTTTAGGACCCTTGACCAGATATGTCGAATGAAGACCCGGAGCCAGAAGTGCAATCAATTGAAGAAAATTTTACTGAAGAATATTTTGCAGTTTCATCAGCAGAAGCCAGCTTCAAGTCTCACAAGGAGCTCGTAGGCTCTCTCTCTATACATTCACATTTCCACAACAATTAAACTTTAACAGAGTTCACTAACTATGTCATTACTAAGGTTGTACAGATTCTGATTGGTGAAGAAGACTAGACATAATAGGTGATGTTTCACACATGGAAAGATCAGGAGCGTATCTTCAAGATGCTGATTCCTTGATTCTCCCTTTTCACATTTCATATAATTGATCACAATTCAGATAATTATTATTTTTATTGGATTATATTTCTAATCCAAAGTAAACTATTAACATCTTTTTATTATAAGCAAAGATTGACACTGTATTGTAGCCAAGAACTTTAACATTACAGTTCCTATTCATAATTTGTATTTCAATTTAAGACCTATAATACTGTTACTCTCCAACTCTGCTAATTTTGTCAGCAGCCTAATTTCACTGATTCGAACTTTCACTGATATTTTTTATCTCATTCTTTTCGTGTGGACTGGAGTACGATTAGTCATACTTTTAAATTTCAGTTTTAGCAATTATTTATTCAGCTCTGTCTCTCTCTCACACACACGCACACACACACACACACATACACACTATAGTCATCAGCACCAATTATGATTATATTTAACATATTTCTGCTTCAAATGTCAGCGAGTGGTGGTTCGTGTGGCGACAAAAGCTCATTAAAGTGGGATGATTTGATTTGACAATGCCGCACCGACTCTTATTCTACCTGGCAGAAATTTGGCTGTCCTGAAGACGTCGCGCTTTGACCAATCAGATGAAAGGGGCGTTTAAGCGCCAAGCACATGTGCGAATGAAATATCAAAGCCATAAAGCAATAAGTAAATCACACATGAGAAATCGGGCTAAAAATCATCTAATTTTACATTGGTTAAACTAAACAAAAATATGAATAAAAGCTGTTTTATTCAAACTTCATTCCATATTTTCAAAGTTTCATTACATATATTCAAGTTTCATTCCATTTATTCAAACTTTCATTCCATATATTCAAGTTTCATTCCATATATTCAGACTTTCATTCCATATGTGCAAGCAATCCTTTTATATATAATTTCCTGAACGGCATGCCATATTATATGTATTATTATATTTAACATTTAAGATATAAAACGTATTGAAGAGACGAGGGATTTTGATTATTCCCCTTCAGTTGATTCTGCCCAGCCCAATGTCACCTGTGCACCCTGTGATCACTCCCTCTCCCACCTCCTCTTCTTAAATCTGGCAGTTCCTCAGCCCCACCTCTCCTTTAACCCCTTTATATCTCCAACACAATCCTGTGAGGATCTGGTTTGGAGCTTCAGGTCACCAGTTCCTCCCAGTAAGAAAGATTCCCTGGCTCCGCCGGCAAACCTCTGAACCCTATCGGCTTCTCCTTGGCTCATCTCTTCGTCTGCTCCTCCAGAAACCATTTTCCTGCCGGCTCCACTGGGCTCCCTCACCCGTTAGCACCACCTGGGGCTTGTCCGGTCTGGACTCTGGACCACCATCTGGCTCCTCCTGCTCCTAGCTCTCCCCTGACTCCTCCCACAATCCACTCCACCATAGCCCTATGTGTTCCTGAGTATTTTTGTGTTTCTTTGCATTATTCCTGTTGTGAGCAACAACTGATGACAACACTATTTAAAAAAGCACTTTAAAGATAAAAAAAAAATTATAATACAATTTTGTTAGACTGTGACAGATTTGAACATATCATAAAGTTCAAATTTGTGTAATTAAAGTTTTGAAAATGTTGATTCTATAAATGATTTTTTCATTACAATACATAGTGTGTCATAGTTGTGTCTGTTTATCTGTTTCCCAGTCCTGTCTTTAGTCACATGTTCCTTGTTTTGAGTTCTAGTCCTGTCAATTGTCGTGTGGTCCTTGTTTTGATTCCCCGTTTGTCTTTAGTTGTCATTATTAGTTCATTTAGCTCAGCTGTGTCTTGTCTGTGATTATGTCTGTCACCTGTGCCCTGCTCATAATCCTCCGTGTTCCTGTGTATTTATTCCATCTGTGTCAGTCCTGTCATTGTTCGTTGTTAAAGTTGCGTGTAGTGTTTCTTCCTGCCTGTGATCTTTAAGTTAATAAACCGTTCTATGTGAAACCTTCTTCTTCGTGCCTTCCTCCAAGACTATACGTTACATAGTGTTTGCAATAGAGCTAAAAGGTTTTTGCTTGACTGCAACGCAGATACAAAATTTGAACTTGAATTGGAAACACCATATCATAAAGTCCAAATGTGTGTAACCCACTATTTTGGGTATGTTGATTTATAAAATTATTTTAATTTACAGTATAAAATATGTAAATATATAATTAATAATTTTATTATTTTGTTCTTAAGGTTTTGCTCAACTGCAACATGCATGGATATCTAATAACTTGAAACACCATTTCACAAAGTTCAATTTTGTGTAATATTTTCATAAATGTTTATTCACAGTTTTTTTCATATAATGTAAATAAAAATATAATAATCCAATGATATCAAATTGAAACACAATTTCATCAAGTTCAAATTTCTGTAATAATTTGTATATGTTCATAAAAATAGCTTTAGCCATGTGCTTGCTGGACAATGAGTCTAACAAAAGTTACATACATGTATATATATATAAGAAGATTTGCACCAGCAGGTTGCATGTCCACGTGGTGCCCTGAAAGCACCCATCACACCCAGATTCACTCATACTCAAAGGGTTCCAAACTGTGTCAGGTTTAATGGTCTCAGTGAAGGTCTTACCATCCCTCCTCTAATCAAAGATCCCGATGAAGTCTCAAAGGGTGAAATTGAGCCTCAGGAGAGTAATGGAGCCTATTAAAAAGGAAGATGAACAGAGCAAGCGAGCAAGTGGTGGAAAACCTGCTTAGTAAGGCTGCTCAGAGATATTTACAGAGTTCTGCGGGCAAAAAAAAAAGTGTTATTGAGAGGGTAACCAACCCAGAGATGGCTAATCTAGTCCTTGTTTGTTGTCTTGTCACTTACTATACAAATGGGAATTTGTGTGAATGCAAGTGAGGTTGGTACATGTGTAGATCAAGGCAAAGCGGCATTAAAATGAAATTAGTGAGGTTGTGTGACAGTAACATACGAAGCACGGACTTTTAGAAAAGATGTATATGTTAATGCATTGTTTCTTGACCAATGTGGTCAAGAAACAACAAAAACATAATTATGAATGTTTTTCTAATGCAAGACTTTTACTTTGAAAGACGTTTGTGAAAGCTGTTTTTGTCAGACGCAGTTGTGTTTTTGAAAAACACATTCTGATTCAGTATGTGCTGTCAGATGAAATGTCAGGCTATGTGTCAGTGTCATTATTTTAACGTTATTTTTCGTAGCGAAATAAGTCTCTCACCTCAGAAAAATGAACTTTCCTGTCCTGTCAAATGTTATACTGCGCTAGCGGCGCACACACTTCAATTGTGTATGTATGTGGAGGCATGCGCTGTATCACTTCACTACACATAAAGAGCAAATGAAATCACAAGCATGAAATATTGTAGTTGTGTGGACACTACTAAAAATTTACAATATATTACATAATTGGTTTTGTGTGTTAACTGGGGTGGAACTGCATGAGTCCGTTGAAGTTGGTTTTATGTTTGACATTGGTATATGTCAGCCATTTTTGTGAAATAGATTTGCTTTGTTCAATTTCCAAAAAAATTGGGTCACAGTTTATGACCATGGTAAAATGTAGGTCCCGTTGCCAAACCAGTAAAGAACAATGTCAATGCATCAAAGGAATGACACCAATCGATAACAGAAACTATTGTACTACACCTTGCAGATGTAAAAAATGTCTAAAGTGGATATTGTGCGGAGGAGCTAGATTCAGCTAAAAGATGTTTGGTTTGAAAGCCATAACAAGTTTATGTACGTAGAGTCTGAACTCTGCAGAAAATACTTAATCAGAATCTTGATCCTGCTTATTCAAATCAGTGTAAAAAACCTCCTCTTCCTTCTTAACAGTGATAGATGGAGCAGATGAAAGGCAGCCCTTCATATGAATGTCACATGTGTTCAGTTCTGTCTGCATTAGTCACTATGGTTTCTAATTAGTTAAGTCTTGTCAGCTGTTCCCGTTTAGTAGTCATCATCTGTGTATTAAAGTTCCTGCCTGTTTTCTATTCTTGGTCGGTTGTTGTCTGTGCTGTCACGTATCTGTTGTCTTGAGTTCTGTAATAAATCTGACATTATAGATTCTCCATTTTCTGTGGGACCAACAATGAAATAATAATAATGCAGTAAAGATGCAGAATTCCTTCTCTTCTGATGGCCTCTTCTTGAGGAATAAAGAAAAATGTTTTTATAATGTCTAGAATGTTGCAATGTGACCAAAAACCAAAATCCACAGGAGCGATGGGAATTCAGAAAAATTTACAGCTTTTTTTGTTTTTTAACAGCCGCTCTTTCTCTGGCTTTCCTTGATAAATATTTAATGGCATCTTAGAGTTTGCTCTCTTAACATGCTTGCATTGAAGGTATTTTCTCTTCCCTATCGGAAAAAGCAGCACAATTCTCTTCTATGGAATACGAAATATTTGAAACAATTGAACAGTTTAAACGTTGACATTGTTGCTGACTTTTATATGTAATGACATCTCAAACTGTGCGTTGTTGAGTTTAATGCATGTGTTTGGTTTCTTTTCAGGTCTGCGATTCAAATTGGCAGTGATCTTGACTCCTACATATCAAACTAGACCTCCTATTCAGATCATGTTTATGCATAATGAAGTATATACTTGCAAAATCAGCATTCTGTAATCAAGGACATGGTGTGTTAAGAATTGTTTGGTATTTTACATGAAGGCCGATTCACACCACACCGACAAATGCCAACAAACACCAACAAGCAGTTTGGCTGTTGGATTTAGAATTCTATGGAAAACATTGTCCTGTTCACATTGCCCCAACAAACACTGACCAACGAGTCACAGAGAGTGAAGTCTGACTGGGAAAAATACATGCAACCATGTTAACAATATTTTCAGGCAAGTTTATTAGATGAGTAATGTAGTATCATTTATATTTTCATTGTATTAAAGAATTGAGGAAAACATAGAAATACCAACCTGAAATCGATCTGATCCCTTGCGTTGGGGTTGGTATAGCCTACACAGTTTTTGAAACATTTTTATAGTGCGACCCTTTTTTATTGAAGTGACCCATCAAAGGCGTACAAGCATTTGTAGCCAAACAAGCCAAAACGAATTCATTTAAATCTAAGCTCAAACATGCGTTGCCCTTGCGCTTATACCTCTGACTTTCGGCGCAAATCAAAATATTTCCATTTTGCAAAGTATTTGGATGCTATGCTTACTATTTATTATGTAAAGTCCTTTATGTGCGCGTTCTAGTATCAATAGAAAAAAAAATCCAATCCTCTTAAAATGTGCAAAAATGGCAAACACCACAGTGGAGCAGCGCTCTTGCCGAACAGCACGGATTTCACTACGGACATTGTAACTTTTACATGTTTTGGCTGTTTTTTATTTTTATAATGAACAAACTGCGATGCCACGTTTGCACTGCGTGAGGCGCCGGCGCGATCAAACCGCAGTCTTTGCAAGGAACTTGGATCATCGTCATGGCAATGGTTCGTGGCCGGGTCAGATTACATCAGTTTGTTGGAAAACCATACCACACTGCTCAGACATTCCACGACCCAGCAAACAGCAATTAAACATGTTCAGTCGGCTGAAAACAGACTCCGACCAGACAGACGTGTTTGTTGACATTTGTCGGCGCAGTCTGAATTGGCCTTTACATGTTCACGCATAAAAGTTCAGATATTCACTGAAATGTACAATTATACACATGATAACAGTATCTAAACTGTTAAAAAATAGCTTTAGAAACTTCAGAATCTTTTATTACATTTATATCGAAAGTAGATTTGTATAGTTATTTTAAAATATACATATACAGTATTTTTTTAGACGATAATTAGTTTTAGTTACTTTTTGATACACATCTACAAATGTATTTATTTGAAAGCATATACATTTTCCTTGTACCTTTTTGTTAGCATTGTGGAAGAATACATCCCTAATGGCAAAAATCCTGTCCATGGGAAATCCAACAAAAATGTTTTTTAGACAGTTGGCTCCAGTACCAGACAACATGACGGTAATCACAGCTCATAACCTGTGGCACCTGCCACTAAATTCACATTTTGACAGGAAAAAAACAATGAGAGCTGTACAGTTTTGCTCATCAAATTCTATGCAATGCTTTTTATCATGTAGGGTTCCAAGTCATTGCTGAAGGTTCAAATTACATGCCACCCTTCCCGACGCTGGGATTCTGTCCGAGACTCGAGCATGCATCTATGCCAGTCTGCACTTCTTAATTTGCTATAATTGACATTTAATGTACCCTTCAACATGTTTATTAATTTCTCATCACAGAAATCAAATCAGTGGCAGGGATTTTCTGAAAGCAGTGACCTGACATGCCACTGCTTCTGGTTTCCCCTGAGGGCTTCAGAGTTATGCAACAGCCAAACCAGGTACAAATAACAAAGTTTCTTTTATAACATTACCTTTGAATTTACTCAACAGTTGCACCACTTTTGTGCAATGTTATCAGTGCAAAAGCCTGCTTCTTATTTACTATTATTTTAAAGTTGCACTATGGAACTTTGGCTTGTCTATCGCCATCTATGGTTTAAACATAAAACTGCAACTAACAGATTTTTTTTAGTGCTTTTGTATAGTAAAAACTTTCAGTTTTGGTGAGAATTTTTTTTGCATAATTCTTGCATAAATCTGCAATGAATTTACAGCAATGAATTTTCAAAACTTTTTTGTATCATTATAGCCAGGGCTCTGTTAAATATACACTAACAACCAAAAATGCCCCCACAATATTTTGAATTGTTTTGCATTTGATCATTTAATATTCTATAATTATGGGTATAAACACTCTACTGACCATTTCAAGTAAAGGTGCGTTCACACCATGTTGTAATTTCTGTAATTGCAAGATTCTAACTTGTGAAAAGAGTTCACGTCCTCATAGAACTCGTAATTACAACTTGTAACCAAGGAATTTTCTCCTACTTGTACCACCTGACCGCTTCAGATTCATTTAAGATAATAGCATTGCCATAGAAATGCGTAATTCCCAGTCACAAAAACGCGTTCTCAAAATTACGGTATTTACGACACGGCATGAATAAAGCATAAATGATATACATGGATCATGTCTTGTATTCCGTATGTATTTTTGTATAGGCTTCCTTAAAAGTAAAATGTGCCCCATGAACTGATTTATTAAGTTCTTGTTAATTTAAAAGGTTAAAATCTGACAAAGACTAGAACGTTACAACATTTTTGGATCATTGCAACTACAGAGACTAAGCTCTATTGCTTTACTTACCTAGAAGTGCTACAATAAGCTTATTTGCTTCCTTTGACTCTGGTTCTGCAAATATTACTGTATGCTCCTGATAGCACTGCTGTTTTCTGAGGATTGCCTGCTTCAAACCTCTTTCTTTGTTTTACTCCCGCTCTCTTTCTCATATCTTTCTCTTTCAATTCATCAGCACTGGACCTTTTCAGGCGCACGGCACCTGTGTTGCTTCTGTGTGCCGTGAGCCAGCAGTGATTGTGGGTAAACACAGGTCTATTGTTCGTGCTTCTCACGGGACTCTGTTTCCCCGCCCTTATCTGCCACCCCTCAGCTTCCGTACCTGCACACCATTCACACGTATTAATTAAACAACAATGTAGGGGCCGTCTCTGTGGGCAGAGGATTACACCTCTGCTTCAGCTCTGATGGAACCAGAGGTCATTGGCTCAGCCTGGAGAGATTTACAACTCTGCCTCCAAACACATCTGAGACCACTTATGAGCTTCCCATCAGCCACTGCTAGATTGGATTATGTTATATTGTTTTTAACCAGACCATCAAACAATGCGGCTGCTGCATGTTCCCAACTCAATAAGGAAAAAGAATTTCATTTGAATCTGGTGTGTTAATGAATTCTGTGAGCCACCTTGCTGGAGAAGCAGGTGGGCAGAACCTGCTGTGCCTTTACTGGACTCAGTCTTGATTACTCGCTGTTGCACTAATGAATATTCATTAAACGGCTTTCACGGTTTACTACAGGCACAAATGATGATTTGGGTTTTTTTGTTTTTGTTTTTTTTAACCATTTGGATTTACTGTACTATTTTGCGACCTCAAATACAACCTTTGATAGAACACAAACTTGATAAACATTTAATTGGTGTAATTATACAGTTATGCTCAAAAGTTTACGTAACCTTTGCAGAATCTGCAAAGTGTTAACTATCGTAACAAACTAAGAGGGATCATACAAAACGCATGTTTTTTTTTTTTTTATTTAGTACTGTCCCGAATAAGACATTTTATTTAATAGATGTTTACATATGGTCCACAAAAAACTGAAAAAAAGCTGAATTTATAAAAAAATTACCATGTTCAAAAGTTTACATATCCTTCATTCTTAATACTGTGTGGTGTTACCTCTGTGATTCACAGCCGTTTATTATTATTATTATTATTATTATTATTATTATTATCATTATTTCATGATGGTTGTTCTTGAGTCCCTTATTTTTCCCGAGCAGTTTAACTTCCCACTGTTCTTCAGAAAAATAATCCAGATCCCACAAATTCTTTGGTTTTCCAACAACATTTGCATATTTGATCCCTTTACTGCTTTGTGATTTTGAGATCTATTCACTCTGGACAACTGAGGGACTCAAATGCAAGTATCACAAAAGATTCAAACATTCACTGATGCTCGGAAACACGATGCATTAACAACCAGGTATTGTAAACTTTTGAGCAAGGATGAAGTTTTGTTTAAATATCATATTTTTTTCATTTAGTACTGCCCTTTGGAAGCTACAGAAGGTACTTGTCTCTCAGAAGACAAATTAAGTATAACTGACCTTGGTTTACAAATTCAAAAAGTTTACACCCCCTGGTTCTTAATGCATTATGTTTCCTTCTGGAGCATCGGTGAATGTTTGCACCTTTTGTAATACTTGCAAATTACAAGTAACTGATTCCATTCACAAACTAACCGAGATCCGACAGTGAACATAGGAAATCTTGCAAAATCTCTTTTTTTAGGCTTCTGTCTTCCATCAGCTCTCTTTCTGATTGGGTATCATTTCATTCCCGATGACAATCTACAGAGTGCCCATGTGTTTGTTCTCGGGAGTTTACCCACGCAACAGAAATTTCTGATCAGGAATTGAGACCCAAATTAGCCCAATTATCTTGTAGCGTGTGGGTGCTTTTAGTTGAATTTCTAAAGTGGACCATCAAAATAAAGCGTAACACAGTTGTTTACTGAATTTCTAAATTAATGAGCATTTTTTATACGTATACAAAATATATTCATAAAAATAGATAAATGCTGTAAAAATTCTTGCTCATTGTTACTTCATGATACCTAATGCATTAAATAATGTTAACAAAATTGAAACTTATTTTAAAGTGCTACCATCTTACCCAACTAATTAAACTAATAAAACGTCTTTTATCTCCCATTGTCACACATTTGTCCAGTTTAGTTTAGGTCTGTCTTGTAGTCATGAGTAATAGTTAATCACCTTGTCTAATTAGTTTAGTCATGTCAGCTGTCCTCGTTTAGTCCTCGTCATCCTTGTATTTAAGTTCCTACCTGTGTCCTGGTCATTTGTCTGTTGTTATCTGTGCTTATTCACACTGTGACTTCTGTTTCTTGTTCTATTAAATCAGTCTGTTTTGGAAACTCTGTCTTCGTCTCCTGTCGAACCACAGGGCGTTACACCCATATTCTTGAAGTGACGTTTTTTCAGAACACTCACATGACAGTTTATTAGCTATTTTATCTTTTTGTGGATAATTTATACGAATTCGTACATTCATACGATCTGCTTACACATTTTTCAAAAAAAAAAAAAAGTTTCACAAATTCATACAAAATCCTCGTAAAATAGTTTCCTTGTGAGATGCTTGTATTTTGCTTATATAGAGAATGCAGTATCTCATGTTTCGAAATTATTTCCTATGTCATACTTATTTCATCTTGCAATGTTCTGTTTTCTTCTTATTATATATCTATATTATTATTGTTTTAATCGGGACATATTGAGTTAGATTTTTTCCAGAATTTGAAAATGTGTAAACAGATCTTAATGTTATACATTTTTAAGGTTTTATGTGTGTGTATGTGTGTGTGTGTGTGTATATATATATATATATATATATATATATATATATATATATATTTTTTTTTTTTTTTTTTTTTTGGAGATAATTTTCACCCATTGTAACTCCCCTTTAATAAATGCAAAGGGAGGAATCAAATGTATTAAGAGAATAGTTCAACAGTAAATCACAGTTGAGAGAAAGAGATACAGCCCCTTTTACTGTTTATAACCTGCAGCTATTGTGTAAACACAAGAGGGTGTGTTTAATGGGCTCTTGCACATTGGCAGGGGTTGTTGCTCCGGTGCCGACAGGGGGAGAGCAGAGATTAGCAGGTAATGATGTGAATTAGAATAATGCAGCTTGTGACCGTCAGGCTGTAAACAGGCACATAAAAAACCAATCACATGTGGGTAGCCGAGATAAGGGATTTACGGCAGTACAAATTTGGTAATCCTATTAATGCGAAGCCCTTGACTCTTGCTATGGACTTCCTGTACCTCGTTCTGTAACACCGGGGAAAGGCTGTGAAGTTCGGCCAGAGAGTTGCGAGTTTTGACTATGAGAACGGGAGATCGGCTGGGGAGGGTTGGTGCTTAAAAAGGAAGAGGATTGGATTGATGGTTGTTGTGTCATCATTGTCAAACTGCCACTCCAGCAGAGTGTGAAAATATCTCTGCCGAGAGCGTTCACAAACACACACTCCCATGGCTCCCACCAGCGTGACAGCTACAGACACACAGATACATTAAAGCGGACAACATCTCCCAGCGACGCCAAGCCCAAGCGGGTTGGGAACGATGAAAAATTCTATGCTCTTTTGAACCGTAGCAGGCTGAAAAAGAGGTCCTCTTCCTTTCCTTTTCTCCGTCGCTACAGCCGTCACCTTTTAGGAGCGAGGAACGCAGTATCCTCTGAGAATTAACCCTCGAGTCACTCTTGCTACAGGAAGTGCCACCACTAGCATTTCTCATAAAGTAATTGACTGTATGTCAGTGCCTGTCAGAGAAGGAGCCTTTCCATTCTGCTGTGCCTTGGCAAGCTCAATAAATCTTCTACTGCTGGCATAGGTATGGAGATCCATTGTGAACAGCTAATCAGATCTGAAATCCAATTACTCTCGCCGTGTAGAATGATGGATTTTACACTGAATAAGAGGAGCGTGGGTTCCGTACTGGCATACGAGTAATAAATAACTCCACCTCAAAGAAAAAGTTTCTCTGTGAGGTGTTACAAAAGAGAGAGGATTCTTCTATCTCACCGTGTCAATTGTATTTGTGGTATGTGTGCAAAAATCCCCGTTAGAGGAGCTTCCTGTGAAATGAAATACATTTTATTTTTCCTTTGAATCTGGTGAAATTCTCACTGAAAAAAAAGTATCTAAAAGAATGTATGACTATAACAAAACATCAAAAGGCATTTGGGTTGAAGTCACAACGAAATGGAAGAAGCAACGGATATCGACCTAGATTATTGAAAAAGAACAAATGTACAGTAGCGTCAGGACTTTGGTCATCTGCGGCAGTTGTTGATTGGATTTTGAGATGTGGGCGTCGAACTCAAAAGTAAAGGCAGATGAACATGAGCTTGCATGGGCGGAGTTTAAGTGGACTAAATGATTGGAGAAGTCCATATGTCACAGTGCGTATGACATTTAGGTTTGAAAAAAATGATAAAATAATGCACAGAGGAATAGTTCAAAATAAGATCTAGAATATGCATTTAAAAAATGGTGATTTTTCAATTCATGCTGACTTTAAAGAAAGGCAATGTAAACAGGCTTTATACAAAATATTTCCTAAAAAGAATTTGGACATGTTCTGGTCAGCAAATGTTAGCGGAAAATTCATAGTTAATTAAACTTTGAGTTTGCACCTGTAGTTACTCTGTTAGCACATGCATCTGTGTGAACCGGAGGTGAGCTTATTTCACACATCCACTTACAATTAACAGTTGTTAAAAAGTAATTGCACAAATTGCTCAAAAAGTACGTTTTGGGAAAGTTCTGGCATCATTTGGTGTCAATGCATGTCATTTTAAAATGATTAATATTGAAGATAGAAACTTTTTCCAGTTCCAATAATTACTGCTCTAACTAGCAGAGGTAAACGTATTTACACCTGACAACTGATTTACTCGTAGAAAGAACATCTCGGTTATTCTAATGCATATCGAATTTTAGACAATTTCAAAAATTCCAAATAAGTGTGATTTTGATTACTTTAAAAAGAGATATTGCAATATGTTTCCTATATTAAGTCTCAGAAAGTCTGGAAGGAAGTATTGCGAGTGTTTGTCTATTATGTCCTATAACCCGTGATGTCTTAGTTACGATGAGTCAGTGTTTTGTAGGGAAAGCTTACTCTGTCTGTAGCTGTCTCTGTAAGAAATTTCATACCGTGTGAATTTGCTCTGAACTGCTCTGCTGTGACTCATGAGCTGTACATCTTGTGGATGTAAGCAGTTGAGTTGAACAATTTACACACTGGCATGCAGACGTTTGAGGTCCACCAACCAGCCCAGTTCATTAAATATATTGGCACTTCTCTGCCTACTGTATTTGAAATAAAACCAGCAGAAGAACTTTTACACGGTGTTGTAACTTTAGTCATTATTATTCATTGAAGCCGTTTTGACATCTCAGCCAAAAATAAGCGAGTATTGTACATGTTTTTTGACCGATATCAGGCCTTTAAGTTTATTAATCCTCTTAGTTTTGCCTGATCTTGAGTGGAGGCTAGTAGTTTTTGGTGGATTTTATTACCAACGTGACAGTTCTCATCCACTGCACAGCAAGAAGCTTTTACACATAGAATTCAAAGGAAAACAAGAAAGTACAATAGGAGAATGGTATTTGAAATGAGGATTTTTTTTTTTTTCCCCACCAGCATTAAGTGCATGTTGAATAACTGATACACCTGACTCAATTAGCTCAGCCTGCAATATAACTCCCTAATTAACCAATACTACCCTCATCACGGACAGATTCAGTGTTCTGCCATTCCACATTCCGTTGAAAACAAGCAACACCTTTTTTATTGGCCCTCAATTTACAATCTGGGCAATTCCAGAGATGGGCTAACCGGTCATTTACTATGGCTCTTAGGAATCAATGAACAGTTTTGCCACTGTGGAAGGAGCGGATCGTGGAATGGCTGTGCTGTGAATATCAATCTGATCAGCGTTGCATGGCAGAGGATGAAAACAACTCGAGCACGAAAGCCTGTAAATCACATTGTTAAAAGTTAATTAGCTTTAAATTAGACACAATATCATTAAGCCATTCACAAAAGTTTATTTCACTGATTTGTGTTTAATAGTTGTTTTGGCCAATGGGGTGTCTGAGGGACTATTTCTGCTGTATTCTACGTTTGTCTTTATTTCCATTTTAAACATGTTTAAAAAGTTTTATATGATATAAATATATTCAGGGTCACCAATTGTTTAAAAAAGTAAACTAATTAAACATGATATGTTCAAACAGACAGACAGATAGACATAATATATATTATAAAGATATAATTTAGCACACTCTAGTATAGCTTTTAAAGATCTTGAGTAATAACTGAAAGATTGTAGGTTCACACTTCATAAAAAGGGGATCATTGGACCATTTTCAAATTTCTGGGTTTAGTATGTGGTAAAAAATGCAGGTGCAATATTTACTGTTCCCTCAGCAGCTGAATGTAATGGCAATATTTATACGGAGCAGTTCATTTTGTCAACACTACTAAACATTTTAATGGTGCAATTTGCATATTGCAGCATTAAAGGCTACTGATTGATTCACTCAGCAAGCAAGATAACACAAAACAGTCACACTCTCTCTCCGTAACTGACGCTCTTGTAATCTCATTCGTAAAACGTTGTTGTCTTGTGGACTTGTGGTCAATGCACATACTGAACTTGAAAGACACAGTGTATAAAAGTGTTGGGGGTTACACATTTCCATGAGTTACACAAATGTAACACAAATATTATAAAGCATTACTTTTAAAGGGGACCTATTATGCACTTTTATATGGTGTTTAAACATTAATGTGTGTTGGCAGTGTGTGTACTATTGTTCTAATGGTAAAAATCCACCCACACTTTTTTTTTTTTTAAATCCCCATAAATCATAAGCAGTGTCTCATGTATTTGTCTGTGTGTCTGTCCGTCCCCCACTGATGTTTTATTCAACTTAATGCGTCATCATTTATCAGCGGCTCCATCTGCCTCAGTCAAAGTGTGGCCAACACAATGTCACTCAAACAGGTCACTCTGCTCACTCTGCTAACTAACCATGACTAATGCAGTGGTAGGAACTAGTTCCGTCTAAAGTGAACGTACATGGCAAACCTACTTTAATGCATCATGATTTGGTGAATGTTTTCATTTAGATTACAATCTCTGAACTGGTGCATTTCATGTGAGGCTTAAACCGTAATACTCTTTATTTTAATCTCTTTAGAAAGACACCTAATGCGCGATAACGAGGGCTATAATGACTTCACATAAAAAGATCTCCATCAAATATAATCTCCTAAAAGGTTTTTCATGTTTTAGGCTCAACAGCACAGAATTTAGAAGCGGTTTATGGCAAAATGAGTGATGGTTGTTTCTAGGAAAGTATGTCACAGATGGTTTATGGTTCATGTCTTTTACAAGCTGCACTTTGAAAAACATTTTCATCATTATATTTGCATACATACAATATAATTGGTTTGATGCTCCTTCAGTATCAGTCAAAAAAAAACCTCATTTGAACTTTTTTGATTGCTATATGATTGCTTTTTTCAGTTCAGGTGTCATCTGAGCCACTAGTACTGTAATGTCTTGTTTTTTCTCTCTCTCTTTGGCTTAGGTTGTATAAGGCACCACGCATAAATCAGAGCACCATTTTCTGCTCGAGCGTCTTCAATATGGTCTCCTTGGTGACCAGTTTAGAGTAGCACAAATAATCCCCTCTGAATAGTGTAATGAGATGTCTACTAACAGGAGCTTTCTCTCAGTCCTGCCTTGAACATGAGGGTCTGCATACCTTTCACTTTCCCTAATGACAATATCCATTCCCGTTCTTTGCTTTTCCTCTATTGCTGTTTAACGAATTCCTGGAGCTTTCCAAGCTCTGTAGATTAGATACAGAAGAGTATTTTTCCAGTCTTTTGGCCCTTGTGAAAGCAAACATCACAGCTCAGCAGGGTAGTTCTAATTAAGATGATTCTGAACACAAAAGATGTAATAGTCTTTGCTGTACGCTTGCGCCACAAATGTGTTTCATTGTTGGTTTCAGCTTGTATAATTGCTTTTTTTATTTTTAATCTATACAAGCAATTGCCCTCACATACACACATTAGCACAGTTACAAAAACTACTTAACAACATTCTTAGGTAACATCTTAAGCTGCTATTCACATGTTCCTGATGTGAAGGTCGTTCTCAACAGGAAGAAAAATTATGCTGCTTTATAAGCAAAATAATGTTTGCTGAACACCATCGTAGATAATGGAATGCACTATTTATACATATTCACATATGTATAATCATGTACACACACACACACACACACACACACGTTGTGTTTTCATTTTTTATGGGGACATTCCAAAGGCGTAATAGTTTTTATACTGTACAAACTGTACATTCTGTCCCCCTACACTACCCCTACCCCTAAACCTACCCATCACAGAAAATGTTCCGCTATTTTAGATTTTCAAAAAAGATAATTCTGTATGATTTATAACCTTCTTTCCTCATGGGGACCAAAAAAATGCCTCCACAATTTGGTCCCCATAACGTAGGGAATACCCACCCGCCCACACAAGATTTTTTTATCTTTATTGCATCAACTTTATTACATCACTTTTTCATTTCATCAAAGATTTACACAACTCTCCCTCCGCCACAGTATAGATGGCATCATTATAACACCAACAGATTCAAGATCATTCATTGCTCTATAGTACCTAAAATCTATTACAATCTTATTTGACAAAATCTCTCGACCATGTACAGTCTCAATTTTATTTCTCCTTTTATTAAGTATAGCAAGTTTTGCTTGAACCGCCAAGAAGTTGATTAACTGCCATTTTATCTTTTGATCTGTCATTTTATCCGGTTACATCGTTCTGACTGTAGCCAACTTCCAGAATAAAAGTACTCATACCTCTTCACATTTTAAAAAAAGCTTTAATATGTCAAACAATGGCATTACTATTCTATCTATGCCCACAAAAAATACACTTTTATCAACATTGTGATTACCAACTAAAAGCATTAACTGCCGCAATCTATCCTCCACTGTAAATCACCAACACGTTTTGTCAATGGTGGCTTATTCAGCACCCTCCACACTGGTTTTATTCCCTCATCTTGTGCGAGTTTACTTTTTCACACTCAATCAGTTCTTTTATCTAACATTATTTTATTATACACTTTCACAAAGCATTTGTAAATCAATTACCCCCTCTAACCATATCAAGTCTACTCCTTCAAATTTTGTCCTATATGGGAATGACACAGAACAGAAGTTGTTATTTTTGTACGACATGAGGGTGTTATGGTTCTTGCCGGCGAGAGAAGAGCACAACGACAGAGAGTCACAGGAACAGAGTTTATTCATAAGTAGGAGCGACAATCCACACAAGACACTAAACATAGACAACGATCGACAAAGACTGAACTGAAACTGAGGGTATAAATACACAAAGCAAATTAAACTAGTTAATGACACACAGCTGATGATGATGATGAAACAATGGTGATTAACGAGTGGAATGAACAAAACCAAAACAAAAAGCATGTGTGAAAAATGACAACAAACAGAGTCCAGAACTGACAAACATATAACATGAGTATTTAATAAATTTTCAGTTTTGCAGATATAACCCAAACTTGGTTCAGAGGCTGTGTTTTGGAAAAACTTTGATCCATCGAAATGAAAATTGGTTCGCTTTATCGGAACCATGACCTGAGGGTCCATGCCAAATTTGGGAACACCACCACCAACCAGTTTTCATGAGAACTGAAAAAATGGCTATTTTTGCTCATAATTTTTCTAGGAAATCATGACCTCATGACATAATTCATGAAGCTCTCGACTTGAAGCTGCTCGAGGCTCCACATATTTCCTGTTCGACGTTTCATTTTCTGTGCAATTAAAGTGCCCACCCAAAACACATATTCATCAGTTTTACAAACCTGCAGTTGTATTTATACGATTAAGAAATTTATTGTTTCAAAGCCATTTTCTGTTTGTAATTCTTGTCTCAGTTTATCAACAAACTTCCTTTGTTCCTGTAAATCTCTGTAAAAAAAATCTCCTGTAAAAAAATCAACATTCTGGACAGTTTTTTTTGTTGTTGTTTTTTTGCAGATAATCTATGATTTTCACAAACGAATATCTCTCCTCTGTTTTTGCTGTCAGTTGCCTCATCTGAATCATCCACCGTTTCGTTTTTGATGATTTTTTTCATCTAAATACTTTTGAGTCTTACGGCAATACTCAAAAAAGGCTCTAATTATGACATTTGTTCAAAGCTAAACAAATCTAGTTTCTATGGAAACAAAAATTAGCATATGAGCACATGGCTGATAGATTGGGCCACCCCAATTGGGTCACTAAGTACACTACTTAAGTAATTATGTATTTTAAACTACATTTTAAAAATGAATTTATAATACTGTTGAATACATGAATAGTTGGTGCTAAAAGTCAAAACTGATCAGTCCTTGCAAGCTGCCAGTTGTCAGCAATATTAGCAAAAATGCCATTTCCAAAACACGTCTTTACCGCAGCATTTTTGGGTGTTGTGGTAAAGACCTTGTGTTAGGGTAGAGACAAATTCAAGGTTTACAACAAGCATTGCTGCAGATGAGAAGCCTTTGCCAAGGGCCAAATGGTGATGGCAAGGAAACTGTATCAAAACAGCAGGTCTTGTGGTGTAGTTACGGTATGTAGTGGTTAGAACCAACCAAAAGTGGTGCAAGGAAGCCGCACAACCGCTGAACTGGCATCAGGGTCATGGATTTCCAAGACTCATTGATGCACATTGGGGGCAAAGGCTCACCTCTCTGGTTTGATCACACAAAAGAGAGCTACTGTAGCTCAAAAAATTGCTACAAAAATAAAAAGCCCATGATAGAAAGGTGTCAGAACACACAGTAAATAACAGTTTTCTGTTTGGCAGTAAACTCTACAAAGTGCCTATGATGATTACTGTCCACCACCGAAAGTGACTACAATGGGCATATGAGTGTCAGAACTCGACCACTCGACCAAGAGATAGCAGCAGGATGCACATGGGAGGAGGGCAGGCCAGCTGATGGAGTGTGATCCTCAGGACAATGCTCTTCTGGGAAACTTTGTGTCCTGGTATTCACGTGGATATTACTTTGACATGTACCACTTATCTACCTGAAAATTAATAATGGACCCTGTCACACTGCAAAAATTGTTCAGGAATGGATTGAGGAATATGAAAAAGAGTTCTAGGTGTTACACTGGCTTCAAAATTCCCCATATCTCAGTTCGATTGAGCATCTATGGGATGTGCTTGATGAAAAAATCTGATCCATGGAGGCCCCAACTTGCAACTTGATTTGACTTTGAGTTGGATTTGAATTTGAAGTTTTATTACCTGGTTAATAAATTGTTATGTTTGAATTTATTCTGATTCACTCTGAAATGATTAACTCTAGTAGGTTGCGTTAAGTCCTTAACAACACAAATCTATGCTCAGGAGGTTAGTAACGGACGAAAACTCAGTTTGTGGAGCACTGGGGCACATCAACTGAAGTTTTGGAGCTCTGACTAACACATTGGCATTAGTCACGTGTACTTGACTGTAGAGGCTAATAATGTTTGTTTTTTTTTTTTTCCGTACAGGCTTAATGTTAAGTCTCATACAGACAACAAACTAATACTAAACATTACAACTTTCAGCAGACTCAAGTGCAGTTTAGCATGATAGTGTAATGTTACACCAAGTGAAACAGCGCTGTGTTACCTCACATTTTTAATTCATCAAATAAACTGACCAGTATGAGTAGTATTTCAGCTCTTATGAGTAGTTCGGTAGAATGAAATGTCCTCTTTTCTTTAAATCCCCCAGGACTCGTGTGTGCCACTGATATCTGTCTCTCATTAGCTACCATGTCTGCCATTCTCAGCCACGTGCTGCTTCATACCACAGTCATGTTAAAAAACATGCATTCACTCATCCATAAACATTATTTACCCATAAACATTAGTAGATCCATCTGCATGACAACAAGTTCCATGATTCCATATTCACTGAGTCATCAATCTATGCCTTTGTAATTGTTTTGAATTGTTTTAGCAGCCCCTAGTGGACGAAAAAACTACATATTGCACCTATAAGTTTGATAACTTTATATTTACATTGAAATAAAATCCTGTACCAACTAGAGCACTGCTTTTATACATTTGACTGAACTGTTTGTGTTTATTTTCTATTTTACTTCTTATACTGTTATAATGGCTATTGTTGTTAATTCAAATATTATTGTTCAATAAATAATAAAATAACATGCTTTATCTTTTGGTAGTGATTTCGACTTTAGTAAAAGTCACACTGATACGCCATGAGATGGCAGCAAAGACCGTCTTTATGAGTCGCAGCCGCAAAGACTTTTATATTGAAATGGACTGAAACAAGTAAGTTTTTTACTTTAAGCAACATCTTACGAGATCCAACTGACGAATGCATTGACTAGCGCTGTCATGGGAATGTCTGAAATGTTAAAATGACAAAGACAAAGATCGTTTTCTTCAGTGGACATTCAAACTGATTTTGTGATTATGAATATAAGATTGACCCTGTTCCCTGGTTAAATAAAATATGTAATATATTAAAGTGTCTTTTGTGTTTCTATGGTATCTACAAAATAAAACCAGAAACTGAGTGTATTGCAGAGATGGCGCCATTATCAGGCGACTTCCAGACACGTTCGTATCCTTGGTTAAAAACGCGATTTTCTCACTATTTACAAATACTTTGGAATATTGTAAGTTCTCAATTGAACAAAATATATAACACTGGCCTAGTCATTTTTGTCAAAGTGCACAAGTACACAATTTTTTTCACCCACATAGTCACACAAATTCTTTATTTTTCTTTCTTTATTTTTTTATTCATGTATTATTTATTTATTTGATTAGCTAACTGTTTTTTTAATTGTTTGGATGAAATAAACATAAAATAACAGGATAGGTTCCATTTTAGTTACAGTAGGACACCACCTTAGATATTAGGCAGCACACAAGGGGTGTTCAACAGAGCTATTCTCTCTCCCTTATGCTGTCTTTCTCTCGACTTCTCTCTTTCCCTCTCATTCTTTATCCCCCTTTTTTTTCTTCTTTTTTTTCCACTGTTGGATAGAAGCGAGAAGTGTTTTTCATTTCCCACTGGCAGGTCCAGTGGTGCCGCCACTTTGCTCATCCTCCTGTGGAGCTTTTGACTCATCCTTTAGAATCCCCTCAGCAGAAGCCCAATGTTCTCGCTTCATCTCCGTCCCGTCCACACTGACTGATCCAATCAATATTCCTCACCGATAGGCTCGACTACCACACGCTCCAACAGAACTGATTTTTCTTTCTCTTTCAACCTTGACAACCTCTAGTTTTGCCAATATTGCTTTGAAGGATCTGCAGAGCGGGTTTGTAGTCATTTGAAAAATGTACTGCTCTCCTAAAGGAGATTCTCTATCATTATAATGTTTAACCGTGTTTATCATTGCAGTCTTTTTGTAAATTGTTGAGGATAAAAGCATGCCTTCAATTTCAATTAGATTTTTTATTCTACTCCAGCTTAAACCAACTCAAAATAGTAAGAGGTTTTAAATGGGTATTAGCATGTTGACAAACTTGTCTAAATGCTAGTGAGGAGAAAAGTAAAATACATAAATTTGAGGAAAACTTTTCTGCTCAGTTAAATTGAGCCTTTTTGTTGTAAAGTAATTAGTATGAAAGCATTTGTTCAAGTTTTGCAGTATGGACTTATATTGAATTAGTGAATTATATATTAAAACAAAAACATAATATTTTCCAATGCATCTATGTTCTGGCCCTGGTTGCATGCAATGAAATTGTTTTGTGATAAAATGTTTATTTGTGTGGCTTAAACTTAAGCTCTAATTACCTAAATTTAACAAACATCAAAAATGCTTTTTAATGTTTAATATCCATTGATTCATTGATTGATTGATTCATAACTAGTGAAGAACTGGTTAACAGAGCCCCTAAAGGGAAAGATAATATGAAATTATGTATCATATATACATATATATATATATATATATATATATATATATATGTATATATATATATATATATATATATATATACGTTCTCTCATATGTTCTTTAGCAGTTGTTTTGCTTTCAAAGAACTCAACATGTTTGCGAACAAATGCATTTTTTGGTTTGTCAGGGAACACAAAGATTTTGCAAGCAAATACTATGTTTCTCAGGTGAAGCAAAAAAAGGGAAAAAACTTTTTCTCATATCTTTCAATCATCATGTTCCTTTTAAGCACTCCGTAGGTTTACCACAGTTTAAAACACAGCTATACCAGTATAGTAATTTTTGGCCACCAGTATTAGCTTATTTTATTAGTAGAAATGTTATAGAAACTGTGACAGTTCAATGCCAAATGAGAGCTGGCTGTTGATTAGAGTGCCATGAATTGAAATGTCAAATTCCCATCTTGACTTCAAAAAAGGTCATTAAATATAAATTCCTGAGAGAGAGAGAGACGTTCACAGGTTGCCTGAGATGTAGTGTCTCAAATCCTTATCACAAGCGTAACAGCATGTCCCCTGTTCTCCTGGGTCTGCTTGATCAAAGATTACAAAGATGACGAAGAGAAATGCAATAGATTCAATAAACCCAGTGCAACATTTGCTTTCTATAGAATAAACCAAGACCTTTAGAGCATTTAGCTGGGAAACAATAATGATTCATAACAGTCAGAATACTTATATTGCAGCAATCACTCTCAAACCTCACAATACTATTTAAACAGATGTGAATACTTTCTGAAATTGTATAATGTTTAGCAAGATTACCAGTATTGCTGAAAAATAATCACTGAAAGTCATCAGTGAATATTCAAAGCATGCACCCCCACAATCTCATAAAGGTATTATGTCAGATGCACAGCAGCATGAAGAGAGCAATATCGCAAAGAAATGAACACTGTAATGAGTCAAATTTAGTCTGAAATTGCATACAATGTAATATACTTCCATTTAATGTACTTGGCTTACACATTAATTTATATGTAATCAGAGGAAAAATAATGGTAGTAATTACTGTTACTGTTGCTGTGTGTTCTTAGCCATAAACATATAAAAGAGAATAAGGTGAAATAATCCAATATATCATCTTAAATATGATGTTTAACTCTCCTGTGTGTGTGCATCTATGTCTATATATTGTGATTCCTTTTTCCAGGCATGTCACAAACCTCACGAGACAGGCGTATAAACATAGTTTGTTTTTTTTTGTAATCAGTTTCCTTATTTTTAGACATGCATTATACTCTCTTCTAGCATGAAACACACCTGTCAAGCGTTGAGAACATTTGAGAAAAGGAATTACCATAGAGGTTTGCAGCAATGCCTTTCTATCCCACTTATGTGTATCCTTTATTGGAGCAAAGTTTTTCTTTATTTTTTATTTTTTTAATCTCATCTTGATTTCCAGAACTTTTTAACTGCCTGTTTTCCAAAGCAGATCAATAGATGGCACTGTTTTCTTTTTCCAGGTGACCCATTGGTGTCTGATGCAGCCTATACTGGGTTTTGTTGGCTGATTGAACTAAATCAAGCCGTCTCCCATTTAAAGAACCAGCACATTTGATGTTTTTTTTTTCCTGAAAGTTAACCCTGTTTACCCCTCTGGAGGTTGGTAGGCCATTTATTAAAGGGGTCATGACATGAACTTTCTTTTTTATTCTAATTTTAATATGTTCCTTGAGGTTAACGTAAACTTTTTTTGGTTTGAAAACCTTATCCATATTTACGGACAAAGCATTATGAAATCATTTACATACTTTTGATGATGTAGCTGCTGTCAGATCCAATAAAGATGACAACCAGAGTTTCTAGGCAACCTCTCCATTACACTGTGCTTTGTTGACAAGAAAAAAAAGAGGCTCTGAACAAACAAATAACTGCCTGATGACAATGCGGGATACCATTAAAATACATCACCCACTTGTTGCTGATGCTGAAGATCCAAACGAGCTGTTTAAAATTGATGCGTCAAAAAGAAAGTTCTTTCTCTCTTCATTTGCCCTGTTGTCAACAGACTCAAGTGTGTGGAGTATGTAAGAAACTGAACTCGCATCTGTATACTATTATCCGGTGTAGACAGCATCAGTGATTATAATGGTTTCTATTTTCTTTTGAAGCAAAGCAATGCTCACATTCAGTGTTGGAAAATGTCAGCCGTTAAGTTACTGAATGCCAGTGGGTGGGGCTTATTGTGTGATGATCTATAACTATTCATCAATGTCTTGGTATAGGCATATGCATATATTAAAACTATGCATGTATTACCATTTGCCCACCCATATTTAAAATATCATCAATATCTGAGTGTTCTTTGATTTAGCCCACCCTGATTAAGGATAATGTAACCTATGCCTGTAATCTGAGGTTCCCTTTCAGTCAGTCACGTTCAGTGTTAACATCAGTGATTGACATATTGGGATCTCGCCTGAGTGTGGTAACAGAATAAGCCAATGCACATTGGCGAGTGCGATCTGCATTGCAAGCTGCTTCTCCGCTTCCAGGTATTAAAGGTAGCGATCAGATACTCGCATTAAAGGGATAGTTCACCCAAAAATGAAAATTATGTGATCAATTACTCAACCCTCAGGTTGTTCCACACCCGTAAGACCTTCTTTCACTATTGGAACACAAATGAAGATATTTTTGATAAAATCTGATGTCTCAGTGAGGCCTCCATTGACAGCAAGGTAATTGACACGTTCAAATGCTGAGAAAGGTACTAAAGACTTATTTAAAACAGTTCATTTGAGTACAGTGGTTCTACCTTAATGTTACGAAGCAACAACAATACTTTTTGTGTACCATAAAAACTAAATAATGACTTTATTCAACAATATTTAGTGATAGGCGATTTCAAAACACTGCTTCATGAAGCTTCGAAGCTTTGCAAATCTTTTGTTTCAAATCAGTAGTTCGGAGCATGTATCAAACTGCCAAAGTCACGTGATTTCCGTAAATGAGGCTTCGTCATAAGTGTTTCGAAACGTTTCAAAATTTCAATGATTCATGTGACTGGCAGTTTGATACATTCTCTGAACCACTGAATCGAAACAAATATATAGTGTTTCTTAATTGCTGTAAGAAAACGCTGTACTTATTATTATAAAAAAAAAAGTTCTTTATCCTTGCATTGCAAACAAGCAGAGAAGGATGTTATGAGCGGAATGGAGTTATGGGGTTTGACTGACGGTTTGAGAATGCAATGGAGTTATGAGGATTAGTCATAACCTCTTTTTAATACATTTCATTATTTAAATATTTGCAAAACCCACAGACAGACATAATGAGTGACCAACAGTTAGTATTTATAAATCTATATGTAACGAAGAGTCATCAGAGTGAGGATCCTTCTGCAGCTTTATTAGTTTACTCAGGGTCAGACAATGCAGGGTCGATACACGGCAGTAATAACAGAGAAGGCAAAACAGTGATAGGAGCAGGGACAGGCTTAGGTCGAGGCAGGCGGAAAACATACACAATCCAGTAAACAGGCAAAGGTCAGGATAAGCAGCAAGGGATCAACAAATGAGATAACAGTCCACAAAATAACGCTCAGAAATGATAACCATAGCAAATCAAGACTTCGCAGTAAGAAAATACATAGTGGCAGGTGTAGGTGTAATCAGTCCCAGGTATGAGGGCTTATGGGAAATGGAGTCCGAAACGGTCAATATTCAGGTGAAGGCGGAGATGCGGATAGAGAGCCTCACTTGTAACATATATAGGTTTCTGCTCAGAAGCTATGATATGAAACATTTGAATTGAATTGTTTTTCTTTTTTGTTATCCTTGTGTCCAAGAGCCTCCCAGCCATGCTCACTATGACTTAACGTTCCTAAGAATATTCCTTCTTTTTGTGATCCATGGAAAAAAATAACACAATTTGCACAACATTTGAATAAGTAAATATGACAGTCAGTGAGAGTGTGGAAAATTGTCAAATAAAACTAAATTATGAGTGCAAGAAATCACTGTAAGTTGGCAATAAAATGCTACAGGTGCATAGAACTCAGCCTTCAAGTGCAAGAGAGCAGACTTGTTTCCATCACAGGCTTGTGTTCAGACATGTCATTTGTCATGTAAATGTTCAATGTGTTTTGTATCTAAGCGTGATCCTAGTAGCAACAGAACCAGACCCTCGTACAAATTCACAACAGGCATTGCCAGTTTTGCTGATCCACAGCATAAACGTGTCCTTGAATCGGATGCACTAGTGTCATAGGGGCATGTTTGTTTGGGCTGCGAGGGGGTGGGGGGCTGTTGGTTAGGGGGAGGTTGTAAGGTTGCGATCTATGTAGATACATGGACACAGAAAGCAGTGATTCAGGCACACCAGCTGCACTCATCACAGAGAATGTGTCAGCAGTTGCGTGAGGTGTCAGCCACATGAAGAGAACTTGCGTCAGCAGTTTTTCACTCTCCGGGCCAGCAATGGCCCCGCACATTATGTCATGTTATGTATTTAGATCGCATTATAAATCAGTTTATAGTCGTGCATTTAAGCATTTATAGTTCAAACGAACTTCCATCATTGAATCTGGCGTGAACCCGTAAAGAGTATAATATGTAAAATAATTTGGAGGGCCTGGGGATGATGTTTACACATAAATTGGGTCATATGTTTTAAGAGATCTATGGTGATAAACCTCTTTGCCATGTAAATAAGCAACCTGCTTCATTTTTCTTTCGGCGCATAACTAAACAATGGCTGTAATTGGGTTTGAGAAAAACATGCATGGTTCCTTGCTCTCGTACAGACTGAATCATGCAATACTGATTTTATTGGACTATCGGGTGGAATAATTATTTATCACTCGAACTGGAACTTCTCCACCCAGGTCTTTAAATTGGCTGATTAAATGTGACCACCCGGAGTCATTTCCAAAGGATCGTTACAGTGCAGATATGATTTAAATGCATGAAATATGTCACCATGAATGCATCCATCAAATGGCGCCCTAGGAGTTATTATCAATACATCACTCAAAAGCCTTTTACATCCCTATCACCAATGAAACGTCTCTTGTGTGCTTTTCCACTTGGTTATGAATATGTGCACATGCATTTATGAATGACTATTTTCTCTCACCAAGTATATGTTCAGAGCGTTTAAAGGCAGAGGACAGTAGAAATCAGCAGCATTGTATTACTGGTCAAAGCAGGCTTTCACAATCTGAAGTGTTTTTCCCCATATAGCCAGCCTTCACTAAAATATACACACTGAATATTTATATCTGACATATGTGGATTTTTATTTCTGGACTAGGATGTGCACCATAACTAAGGCCAATGTGATATGCATCTCAATGCATAGCCAACAATACAATACATTAAAGATTCAAGAGCTTGAAGAGATTAAGAGATTGAAAAAGGTTAAATGAAATGTGTTGTCTTTTTTTTTTTTAATGATTCAGCGTGTCACAAAATGCATTCTGCTCATTGTGAAGTTTGAAATGAACTGTTCCATTAAAAAGAGAACCTATAATAAGAATAATTTATGTAAAAAGTCTGTGACGAAATTAGCATTGATCTCAAATATGATGTAAATCACAACACTCTATTTTAGCTCATTCTAGTATTTGGTTAGATTGTGTGATCCAGTCTAACCGAGAGAAAAAAAGATAGCAGGTCTTTGTGCTGAAATATGTATTAACATGATGCAACTGTTTAGTTAATTCATCACTGAGTTTCAGTAGAAAAGAAGGAAAACAAACAATATAAATCTGCTTGTACCGCTGGCACAAAAAGAACATGTGAAGAACCATGTTAATAATTGAAATTCCCACAACCCATAGCTACTAAGTTCAGTAGGGGGGCTCAGGTTTTGCTGTTATTTTATTATTATTCTTATTATTTTTTTAAATCTTTAGAGTTATCTGACGGTAAACATCTGGAGGGCTGCCTTTAGGCCAGGAAGCAAACGGTTGCCTAGATATGTTCCGGGGTGAGAAACCCTGAGCTGCTTCCCATCGGCAGAAACAGTGTGACTGCTGTGGGCCGTTTCACAAGAATAAACTTGCTAACAAGACTCAGAACGAATCATATTACAGTTCAACAAAAACACTGTGATTATTCTATCTCAAAGCTAAGATACTTTTTCACCTGTGCTATTTAAAACCCACTGAAAACCAGACTATTAGATTAATGGCAGAACATGACATTATTACAACAAAGGATGGATTGGGGCATTTGCCCAGTTCTCCAGACCAGCAGGAGGCCCAGATGAGTTACAGAAACAGTGCAACTCAAAAAGTATATAAGATAGATTTTATCCCCACCCATGATATAACGTGGGCAGGGATGAACACACTTCCTGAACTGCCGTTCACTCGCCATAATATGTTATACTTGTGCTTGAACTCGTGACTTGAGACAGACAAACAATAAAAAGGACATACGATTCATATAGAGCACTTGCTGACGACACAGAAACTAACTCTGTTTGGTCTAGGTGTACTTTATAGTTTCCTGGTTGAAAACGTCACCCACCTACGACGTTCCATCACGCCATTTGATTGATTCCATTTGTTCTTCATGACGCAATCACGCAGAGGCGTTCCCATAGTGTTTCGACACAGCATTTGAAAGGGTGCAGTATTATTTAAAATTGGTGCTAGTTGGTCTTTGACAACCAATCTACACTTAAAACGATGCGTCAGGACAAAACTGTATTGCTCTTATTTATTATAATCAATACATTCAGGCTCTATAAATTAGAACAAATTAAAAATAAATGTGATTTATAATATAATGCATGCAGTTCCTATTTCATACAGAGTCTAGCAAAGTACAAGAAGAGGAACACTTTGTCTCTAGCTTGTTATTTAATTATAAAGCAATGTAGAGAATTTATACTTCCCATACATTTCAGTTCTTTTGTCATGCTTTAAAAAGCAGGCACATTCATTATCATCAAACTTGAAATGATGCCCAACTGTGGCAACAATGGGAACAAAGTTATTTTATGGCTTTTTAATTTATTTTATGTCAGTTATGTAGGTAGTTTTTCTATACACTGTGTCAGAAAACCATCACAAAGCATACTTATCTGCATCACAATTGTCACTGTTAGTAAAATTAATTAGCCTCAGTTCATTTATGAAATAACAAGGAAAGAAAATCAACCTGTTATTCAAGTTATATTTCAGAACACATGTGCACATGGGTGATTTACTTAAATTATGTTAGTTTTCTAACACTGTTAAAATGGGTTTTTTTTTTACTGCTGAACAAATAAAATATCTACATTTCAAATGTAGATCAGTACAGTAAATGTTTTTGTAGTGTGTTTCAATATGTGGATAGATAATCATATATTTATGAGCTGAAAAACATGTTACAAAGTGTTAAATTCTCAGAGATTGGCTGATAGTGACATTTGCCAAGAAGATTAACAAAGGAAACAGGCAGCGGATGTGAATGTGTCAAGGAATTGTGGCATAGTCTTTCTGTGAAATCAACTGACTGAGGCTTTACAGGGAATAATGTGGCGAAGCCTGGCATATCTGAATTTCATTAGTGTTTGATGGGAACCTCGCTTTGACGGAGGTAGTGAAAAACACATTAGAGTAGAGACTGCTAGATTCTCCGATACCTGTGCTTTTCAGCCCGGGGAGCACACTCAGAGAACCCTTTCTTTCTCCCAAAATGCATTTGCACACAGTTTGTTCAGCTGAGAATGGGCATTAATTTCTTGTCATATCTTTGAGTAGTTTTTTTTTTTTTTTTTTTTTTTTTTTAATGAAAAAGGAACAGCCTTTAACCTGACTTACAGACAATAAAACTGATTAGGAAGTATGCATGGCTGCTCTCTTCCATTCATAATCAACATGGGACTAATTATAGAAATATAACCAAGACATAATCTAATTAGGTTTCTCATGGTGCTTCCATATTTTGATGAACCCACTCTCAGGAAAAACACGCAGCTTTCCTATTTAAAATGGACTCGAGGATGATGGTGAACCAGTGGTGTCATGCACTTAAATAACAAAACGTTACTCTAGCGTTCACTGTAATAATTACAGCAGTGTTATCATTTTACATTATACTTTTGAATGATCAAAGCCAAAATGTAGGCCTAAATTATTAACACATTCGCTATTCCAGAATATTAGGCCCATATGACCTGCATCGATTTAGTCTTCTACAAAATTTGTAGCTTATAGATACAAACTAATTTAAAGTACATAAGCACTGACACCACAAATCTCTGCATTTGACATCACATTTTGTGAATAAGAGGCTGTTCTTTGAAATCCTACAAACTAAACATCCTCTATAATAAAGTATAGCATATGCGGAAAAAAAAATGTTTATTTTGTTCATTTTTGGATGGATTCCATCAATCACCCGCTCGTGAAAAATCGATAGCTTCTGCACAAATCGCCTAGGCTGTGTAACATATTTCAGCTTAAGAAATTCACCAAAACTATTTATTTTTTACATACAGTACTCTAAGTGTTCTGTAACGAAGGAGACAGCAGGGTGAGATCCATTTGCAGCTTTATTAAAAGTAGACATGGTCAGACAGGCAGTGGTCAAAGATCAGCAAACAGATAATCAGGATCGAGGTCAATAAACAGGCAATAAATCCAAGGACAGGCAGAGAATGATCAGGAAAACAGGGGACAGGCAAAATCAGAACCAGGAAGACAATCACAGAAATAAATGCTCAGAATTGGTACATGGTATAACTCAAGACTTCGCAGAAATGTGTTAGTGCATAGTGAGATATATGATTAAATAGTGAGATGTGATTAGTGTCAGGTGTGAGTGTAATCAGTGAATGGCTAATGTGTTGCAGCTGGTGCAGTGATGGGTACGGGGCTTATGGGAAATGTAGTCTGCCTTGGTAGATGAGTGAGTGAGTGAGTGTGCGTGTGTGTGTGTGTGTGTGTGTGTGTGAGAAAGTCCTAGATGAAGTACTCTCTAGTGGTTTACACAGACACTTCAGCTGACAATCGTGACACTAAGATTAGAGACAACATAGTTGTCTGCACAATGTAGAATATCCATAAACCATGTAGTCAAATTATATTTTAAAAGGATTATTATTTGTGAATAGCACAGAAGATAATAAAATCATCACTTCCTGGAAAACTGGCCGTGAATTTCAGCAGAAACCATTGTATATAATAACTTTGTAAATAATAAGTGACTTGTGCTTTAGAGTGCAGACGGAACCAAAGACAATAGGAAGACGTTGCACATCTATTACTTATGAATGGGAGAAACAGCAACAAGCAATATGGCCCTCCTTTTAAGTAAAGGAGCCAATCGTTGATTGGAAAAGTCATTGCTTCTCTGCAGCTGCCGTTAGAGGCTCTGTTTCCCATATATAGAAACCTGAGACTCGCACATAGGACTGCACATGCACAATGGCTGTTCTAGCCTCAAAATAAGCTTTTTTAAATGTTATTTGTACATAAGAAAGAACCTTTATAGGACAGTTCATGTCAGATTTGGTTGCTGATTTGAAATATGTTATTGTGTTATTGAGATTTCAGGATTCTCTCGTTCAAATAGATAAGACTTGCTCTTGGATGCACCGAGACATCTGCCCGAAGGTGTTGCAAATATGATCGCTGAGCGAACAGTTCCTTGAAAGGAACTTTGACAAAACGCAATAAAGTTATCTTGCTTTCTGAGACGAATGCCTGCTGTTTGGGAACGCAGTTGTGTAAAATAGTTTGTAAAACAGTCTGAACCACTTTGACAACAGTCAAAGTCAGGCAATTCAGGCAACAGTCAGGCAATTCAGAACACCCCGCCCCCCCCCATGTAGTAATGGAGTTTCCTACATTAAGGTCACAAGCGAGAAAAAAATCATTATTCAGAGAGTCAAAACTTGTCCACATGGAACATGAACATGGAAAGAAAAATAAATTAACATTTTCTTGCTTGCACTGACTGAAACCATACATGAGAAATATGTAAATGAAAAATGTACATGAAAAATACATGTATGGTACAGGAGAGACTCTCAGACATTGCAGTAGGCTACTGAACATTGAACGATCCTTTCATGTGAAATTGGATAAAACAGTTAATCGATTTGATGCCGTGCCTGGTGGATGCCTTTCGGTCATTTTACAGTGAAGTATAGCAGACGGGAACAGAGAGCATATTAATTTATTATTAGTATTATTATTATAGTATAAACAAGTGGGCAAATAAACACGTAATAAGCAAATTTAAACTCGTTTGATGCAGGAAAAAAAAAAAAAAGCTGTAGATTTTTTTTTTCTCACATAAGGTTGACAGTTTACTATCCCATGAGGCCAAGGAAGAGGATTTATGAACAGAGGTGAAGAGGCGCAACTGACGGTGTAGGTCTCATGATAAATACAACGTGGTGGATGTCGCATATTTGTATTTCATTCATACTATATAGAATGTACTAATGACAGACTAATTAACGGTTGGGAAGTAAGTTCAAATTCAAATGTAGTACCTACTCATTTGAATGAGTAGGTGTGCGATTTCAGCGTATATTACAGTCCTAATATATTTCGAGAAAGCTTAAAGAGAATAGAATTTGGCAAAACATCAAAAACACCAAGCACATCCCTCCTGCCTTCATACTCTGTAATAGAAAGTCAATGTTTGCGAATGTTTTCCCGACTGATCTATCAGCTCTGAGCGAAGCAGAGATTATTACTACAAATGAAGTGTGGCAATCAATGGCATCCACAGTACACACTCCTGCTGTGCAAACACTGTAGTCATGCAGAACTGTAAACCGAATCAGAACGCTTTCAGGTTAGACTGTATGATTAAACCACTGGACCATAACTCCATTAATGGTGCCCCTCGACCTTGCGTGAATAAATACTTACATTTAATGAAATGGAAATAAAGCACTAATATATTGACAACTAAAACCATCTTTCACAATAATGATTTAGAATTATTCTCATGAGCAAACTCCATGTATAACAAACTCAATGAACTGCCTTTTTATTTTTTTTACTCATGAGACCCAAGGTGTGATTCTGCCCTAAAATTATCTCCAAACGGAAGGTGTTGGCTGAGCATTGTTGTGCTTGTTCACCAGGAGATAGATTTGAGCTGTGATACTCATGTGCTGAGAATCAGAGTTGCACAGGAACATTTCACAAAATAAAAAAGGTGCTGCCACACTACACTGAAACACATGGCAGCTCTCTATGCTGGAGTTCACTGCTCTTCTCTTTCATTAATTTACCTAACTTTCTCTATCCCAGACAGATGGCACCTCTGAGAAAGAATGGGGGAAAGTCACGTGAGAAGAGGCAATGCCTCTGTTGCGCTATGATCGGATATGATCGGTTATGATTGGTTGACGCGATAAATCCTGGCTCGTTTTCATGCGCTTTCTTGTTGAATCACCCTGAATGAAGATAATGATGGTGTTGATTGAAGATTTGGTTAACATTGGTGCAACATAGAATCATCAAAAAATGTCATGTTTGAGCCAGTACACAAACCCATGGTAGAAAACACAATAATTCAAATAATTGGACTTTTGAAATATAACCTTATAATTAGTGAAATGTCTATTTATGACCACTTCCCCCCTGTAACAAGATGTTTGGCCCCATATTGCCTACTGTTTGTCCTGTAAGGAAACATCTATGGTTCAAACTGTTTTTAAACCTACAGTGCCGGATTATCACTGTTTTCATGCTCACTAAACAGCATCCAAAAGCCAGTCAGATGCTTTTCTGAAACATGAGAAAAAAGTGATCGAGGAGTAAACATGCAATCAAAAAAGCAGGCAATTATACACACAGCATCTTAAAATTACCTCTCTATAGACCATCATAAGTCAGCAGATGATCCCATTAAGTCCAAGACCACGCTAATTAATGCAAGTGTGTGCTGACAGTCTGATGATTGCAATTACTGGATAAATGGGCATTATTATGTGAGTAATTATGTAGCATTGTTAAGGAGTTTGACTGCTGCGACTGCTGTGAGTTCTGCGAGTTTGAAGGAAGCACAGAATCAACGGAATATCAGCGAGTTCTTTTCAGAAACTGAAGACAGGCAGCAAAGATGGCAGTTTGCATGTGTCCAATAGACATGTACTGACACACTTAAAACCTTTTTAAATCGTTTTTACTTTCACATATATACATAATGCAATATAAAAAAAGGGCTGGGTTTACAGTGATTTTACTCTGGTTAATGACATTATGGTCGTGATTCTCATAGTCCTCATATAGACTAAATCAGGAGTAGGACACTCAACACGCAGCAAATCCCCACAAACCAGAGTGGAAAAAGATACAACTATGTACTGCACCTATGTTATAAAATAAAATAAAATGAATTAAAATAATTAATAAATAAAAATAAAATAAAATAAATATTTAGTTTACATATCAGTGAACTTGATTGGCTTCTGACAGGTAAATATTATTATTTGAACACTCTTGTATTATTATTATTATTATTATTATTATTAATGTTTATCTTTTATTTGTAAATTTTCAGTTTTCATTATGGTTCAAGTTTTATTAATTTTGTAAAGTTCATTTTTTCTATTTCTATAAAGCTTTAATTTATCTCAGTGTTGAGGCTGACGTGTTGTAGTCACTCTGTGTTGTAGTCTACGCATCGGTTTTCATTTATACTTCTGCGTCGTTGTCCGTGTCGACGTGCAATTACAAGTGCAAAGAGAGATTCTAGCAGACCAATCAGAGCACTTGTGGCACTTGTAGTAGAATTACATAGGTGCACGTCAGGCTGTGGCGTAGGCTGCGTATGCATAAATCAGCCTTCATTTTTAATAATTTCAGTACTTCCACTTAAGCTTATCTCAGTTTTATTTAAAATTGTTCATCTTTGTATTTTATTTTATTTCTGCTTTATTTCAGTTATACACAACTGATTTAGAAATAGTTAACTTTAACAAATATATATATGCTGTTTGGTTAAAATTGCAATTATATTTGAATATTCTCATTACTATTTTTATAATGTGGTTAAATTGGCAGCTCTGAAATATATTGCAAGAAACTCAAACAAATATTGTGGAAGATATTGTAGTTTTGATTTAGAAAATAATATCAAAAACACTTTTTGGATGACTTTTTGTTAATCATAGCAAAATATCATTCGCTGCCAAAGTTGTTGTTTATGCGTTCTTTTTGGTGACATCTTCTCAGCGTGTTACATCACACACAAAGTGTGACTCAAACATGGATTCTCACGCCATGCAAGGAGTCATGTTTGCAGCCACACGCCCCTCGATTTACAACTTTCTTTATGATGTAAACAGATCAATAAGGGCTTATTGAACATAATGTGATACTAATAATTGAAAGATTGACTGGGCGCTTTTGTGCTGCTCTTTAATGGTGGGTTGCATTTTTGCTGTTCCTTCCTCTCGAAGCTTCACATGGTGCTTTGGAAGCCGTGTGATTTAGACAGATGGCTCGTCTCATTTGAGCTGACTGACAGCTCACAACCTGTCAATCATTCCAGAGAAGATGAATGTGAGAAAAAGGAGGCCAGTGAAGTGAAAGGCATAAACACCTCCCACCTTCTTGCACAGGCTGCATGCTGGGATAGATTGTTCCTCCATCATTTGGGTTCTGAAGTGTCATGTATTCTCAGGTATTTTTAAACCGCTAGACTTAACCCATTAAACCGTGCCTTAAGCTTTCTGTAAATGTTCTCGAAGAATGCTGTTGATTTTCTGTGACATATTTTGTAGATTTTATTTTCACTTGCCTATAATAGTAGTTGCTCTTGTTGTTGTGTTGACCATAATGAGGGAACTTTTTCCGTTCACCCAAACCACCCACGTTGATATAATGTTAAATGTAATACTGATGTGCCCACGGTGGAGAACATTTATTCAGTTTTGAGAGGGTTGAGGTACCATTAGGACAGGCAGGATGTGTGCCATAAGAGGGATGTTTTATCCTCAGACTGTATAGAAGATTCTTATCGTTCAATCATTTACTTGCCACTTTTTCCAGCATGGGAAATAAGCAATCAGAGAATGAAAGAGGGCTCTTAAAGATTCAATATCTTGCAGTCTTCTTTCCTAATAATGTGTGCTTGTGGGTTCAGAGTAAACAATGGTGCTTCTGATGAAGGCAGCCAAACAATTTGCTTACTTGACTATAATATACTTTAATTGTGAAAGATTCATTGTGCAATCTATTTCAAGGTAAATTGCTTTTGGAGTAACATTATTACCATTTATTTATTTGTTAATCTTATTTTATTTTACTGTCTGCACTCAGTTACTATGCATTTAAAGTCATTGTTGGTTGTTTAAAATATCTGCTGGATGAACTCGCACCTCAGTTGGACTATTTATTAACACACTGTCAATTGTGATAAAACTTCCAGATGTTATGGACAATGCCATTTTTGATGCTGTCGCTGAATGCAGTCCTGAAAATGTGCACATATTAAGCATCTGCTGAGTTTTATTTTGTGTGAAATATAACAGGGGATTAGGGACGAACATAAACAGTGAACAATTGACATAATTGATTACGTTGATGTGTCGTTCCAGCCCTAGTTCCTAAAGTGACCCCACCAACTACTGACCTGGCATGTGTAACCCCTCTACCCAGGTCCTACTCGGCCCACTCCGAGCAGGCCTTGAACCCAGGTCTTCAGGCATGGGAGTCGGACGCGCTAACAAGGAGGCTGGGATCATCTATGCTTGAAACTTTTCAAAAATGTAAAGGAAAAACTTTCCATTTTTGGTACATCATTGTTATGTAAACATACCCTCAATGCTTGAAAGGACGCCCCGTGTATACAGGAAAACTTGACAAGTCTAAAGTCTGCTGTAATCAGCCTTCACTGTGCAAATATGGGGGGTTAAGAGACCTTGGCAGTGAGAACTTTAGTTTGCCTCTTTTTTCCTTGTGGCAAATTATTCGTGCTCTGTTACCGTCCATTCTTCTTAAATTTTTATAAGTGAATCTGAAAAGTACAGACTTTAATGTGGCATATGCAGAGATATAATGAGGGGGAGGTTTTAAGCAGAGCCCTTGGCACGATATACTCTGAACTGAGAATGTACTCTGCCCTCACACTGGTTCACACAGCGAGGTCTCTCTGCTTTTGCACGCACAGAGCTGCTTGTTTGTCTCCTTGAAGTTCAAAGGTTTGCATCTGTGTCTCCAGCCGTACGCCCACCCACCAAGGGCCAGTGGAGGCTGCAGGGAAAATACTTCCTCCTCCACACAATTAAAAAGACGTAATTAGAGTAAAGGGAGGTGATGGCAAAGGATACGAATATTCATGATGACAGCATAATTACTTGAGATGACCAAGTAGACCAACTGTCAGTTGCTTTGCCCATAAACAAATCCTCATAAATTATATTTGATCGGTGGTGCAATCAGAAAGGTCTGTGCACCATATGCAGCATAAAAGGGAAACAAGATAAAATTAACGCATTAAGAAATGACAAATGATAATTCTTGAACAGTATCATTGTATCCCATCTGCCTTTAGCTTCAATGATTCTGCAGATTTTGCAACAAAGAAGCTCATTTCAAGTGTTCTGCAGAGAACACAGAACAGAAAGAATACAGTTCTACCTGAAAGACTCAGGAGGCAAGATATGTAACGATGTTTATTAACAATTAGCAAGCAAAATATGGTAAGATAAAGTTCTTTGGCATGGCCCCGTCCATAGCTTACTTCTTGAGGTATGTGGACTCTTCATTTCCTGCCTAAAGATGAAGGCAGGGGCGTAGCCAACCCCCCAGAAGGTATGGACAGGGACCATCCTGGCGGTGGTGGGTGGAGGTAAAGGTTGGCGTCAGCATCCGCAAACTCAGACATGTGTAAGTACCGATCTTATATACTCTGAGTGTTAGATAATGATCGGTTAGGTCTAAACTAATGGTGACAGAACATTTGAGGCTTCCTGACAGATCTTGCGCTAGAGCTTCCATTTATCATTTAAGACAGTACTCCTGGTTGCTTTGGCCTGCAAGCGCTGCCTTCGGAGGGGGCAGACCAAGCTCTGTCTTTGCTCTGTCCCGTCCGCACTTTGCATCTGTACGTGGCCAGAACGCAAAGCTTTAAGACCTCAGATCAGCTCCTCATCTGTTACGGAGGCCAGCAGAAGGGAAAGGCTGTCTCCAAGCAGAGGATGGCCCACTGGATAGTGGATGTCATCGCCTTGGATTACCAGTCCCAAGGCGTACCTTGCCCGCTCTGGTTGAGAGCTCACTCCATGAGAGGAGTAGCTTCTTCCTGGGCACAGACAGGGCGCCTCACTGACAGATATACAGTATGTACAGCTGCGGGCTGGGAGACACCTAACAGGTTTGCTTGTTTCTATAGCCTTCTCGTGAAACCAGTATCTTCCCGTGTACTCGCCCTTCCTGGCCAGTAGCGCGAAGGACCTGTTCTAAGTGTCGGGTTGCTGGGCCGGATACATGCGTCCATTGTTCCAGTAAGTTCCCCGTTGGTGAACCCTGTTGAGTTCCTCTGACACCTCTTGAGGCTTCGGACATTGTGGAGTGTCTTTTGCTTGGCCAGGCACTGTTAACTTACCTGTGCTAGGCTGGGTGCCAAATGTTGTGACTCCTATGGCGGTAGCATATGTGTATATCTCCATGGTAACCTCCCAACGGTGAGCCTGTGTCTTTCCCTCGGCAGAGTCCGCTCTGCTGTACTTGCCAGATGTGTCCATATGTGTACTACCACAAAATACCTCCCTTCGGTTGGGGTCCATAGCACATTGTTATTCAAGTCTTACTTAAAGGGTAGTGTGGAAAAGTAGTAGACCCTCTTGGCCTAAGCCAAGGTGCGCCGGGATGCTGACGCTTACGCTGGGAGCTGGAAGAGGTCAGTAACTGTGGCGTTTTATTAGGGATCCCAATTTGTTGGTTCACTTCTGACGTTTGAAGGAGGGAACGAAAATGTAAGTCCCGTCGCCACAGTTCCTGTGCTGCCGCTGAGCACAGGCCACATACTCGTCTCCTCAGTGAAAAACAGAGTGCAAGTGCACCCGCATCCGCATTTATTCCCGCATTCCCGGGCGGGTCACGTGATGCAAGGCATTTAGTTTACACTCGAAGCTGATAGGGCTCTCATGCGATATCCCGATTGGTCGGTTCACTTCTGACGTACGTCTCCATTCCCTCCTTCACATACGTAACATTTACTTATACATTTTAAGCTCAATAGTTGTTTCTGTTAACATTAATGTACTGAGAATATAAATATTTTATTAACTAACATCAGGTTAATAAATTCTGTAAGAATATATTGATTATTGTTAGTTAACGTTAGTTAATGCATTAACTAATATTAACAAATGAGACATTGTAAAACTGGTGGCACTTTACAATAAGATTAATTTGTTAACATGAGCAATAAATGTTACTGTATTTGTTAATCTTTGTTAGCTAATAAAAATACAGCAGTTCATTGTTTGTTCATTTTACTTCACAGTGCATTAAACTAATGTTAACAAATACAACTCTTGATTTTAATAATGCGTTAGTAAAGTAACATTGACAAAGATTAATAAATGCTAGAAGTGCAGTTCATTATTAGCTCATATTAATTAATGTTAACTAATGAACCTTATTGTAAAGTGTTACGGTAAAATCAGCATAGTAGAATGATTTAATTGTATTAATGTATAATTATATCAATGTATTTTTCAAATAAAAAAAAAAAATATACCTTTTTTCTCTTCTCTTAATGGAAGTGTTTGGTCAGTGTGAATCAACAGTTAATGTTTGTCAGTGAAGAGATGTTGGATCACAACTACAAACAGCAGTAAAACAGTGTTATTTTGGAAGTGTTTGAAAGGAGTGTGCATCTGTGTGAATCTGAATGCCCTTAGATAGCCTAAAAAACAGTAAACAGGAGAAAAGAATTGTCAGTGCCCTTGGGGTCACTATGAACACTCACACAATAGTCTTTCTTGCTGTTTCTTTGGTCTGATGATGTAGCATTGTTGTAGTAAAAATCCCCTGGGACAGAATCAGCACAGTCACTCGCCCTATGAGTTGAACGAATCAATCCACCATGCACCAAGCTTCCTAGTTTGCTACATCTCATATATAACTCACTCGTATTCCCCATATCTTATTACAGTATCTTCCTTCATTTGTTTGTTTAATTAAAATAATGAATTTGTTATGAAACACAGTCAAGGACGGAAGCCAAACTGATAACGATATTTCACAGGTGATGGCACATTTATAATAGTGAAATGTTGTTCATGAGGTGTTGACAAAGAGGAAATTATTTCCAACCTCCACTGTCCTTCAATTAAGTGAGAATGAATTTGTAATCAACTACCTAATATTTTCCCAGTTTGTTTATTTGTCTATTTAGAGCAACATCACATACTGTAGATCATTCCAAATCAGAACTGCATACTAAGTACAATATATACAAGATTAGATCCAGTAAGTTTTTAGCGGCGTAGTGCAGTTTAAAAACCAAAGTTTCTACAGTAAACCAGTGGGATCTGAATGGTTGCACTGTTAAAAAAAGGGGAGTATGATGACATTCTATAGAAAACAACTGTGTACAATTGAATAAAGAACTTTATCAAATTTTCTTAAATGTTGCATAGCAAAATAAATACACTTATCAGCTTTTAAACAGCATATGATTCCCATATAATTGTCTAATAGTGTTGGGGAAAGATACTTTTAAAAGTAATGTTTCACATTATTGTGTTGCTCCCTAAAAATGAACCAATAGCTTGTTTGCAATCATGTGATTCTAATGACACGCGCAATTCAGATGGAGGGCTGGAAGCAAAAATTAGAATAGAAGAGATGGAGAAAAGTCTGTTCTGTGCTGGTTTAGAAAGGTATAAACAGAAAATAACATGGTGCACGTGATCTTTATATGAAGAGCGATTTATCTACAGAACTGAAAGACTTGCCTACCATGGAGGCGGTAGATATATAGAATCTGAAGCTGCCATCACACCGTGTTCTGGTTTGTTTATATTGTGCTGCTTTTCTGCTCGTGTGTGTAGGGCAGTTTTCTGTTGTGATTGTAAAAATTTTACCATTGTAGGTCATTCGTGCTGAATCGAGAATTGAAATCAGACATCTATATAAAAAATCTAATGATGCCACTGATTAAAACCATTGCCTACCATTCAACAAAATAATCACATAGCTGATTGTTTTTGAAAATGTTGTTTGGTTTAATAATTAACATTACATTTGCGAGTATGACCCTTTCTCGGCTTGTGAATGAGCATGCCCAGCACACAGCCACTTCAAAACTGTTCTCAAAAAGGGAACGGAGTCATGCGTCAGAACTGAAACAATGGGGATATCGCATGAGAGCCCTATCACCTTCGACTGTCTACTAAACAAGCCAATGGACTTGCGTCACACACTCAGCCCCGCAGTACGGGTATAAATGTGAATGCGGGTGCGCTCACACTCTGTTTCTCGCTGAGGAGATGAGCAGGTGGCCCGTGCTTAGCGGCGGCACAGGAACTGTGGCAACGGAACGTACATCTCCATTCCCTCCTTCAGGGAACGAGGGTTACATACGTAACTGAGATGTTCCCTTTTAGTCAGTCATGTTGGACTTTCTTCAGAAAGAAGAGACGAATTGGGATCCCTAATAAAATGCCACAGTTATTGACCCCTTCCAGCACCCAAGAGCATCTGCTGCTATTCCGCATGAGCCAAACAGTAAGACTTGGATAACACTGGGAAAGCGTGCACGAGGAAACGTTGCAAAGAGCTCAACCTTACTGAAGGGAGGTATTATGTGGGCAGCGCACATATGGAATTGGCTGGGATGGCTCCAGCCAACAGGGGGAGACACATGGTGTGATCAACTCTACATATATCTGTCAGTGAGGCGCCATGCACCAGGGCCCAGGAAGAAGCTACTCCTCTAGTGGAGTGAGCCATCAACCCGAGCAAGCAAGGCACGCCTTGGGATTGATACGCCAAGGCGATAGCATCCACTATCCAATGGACCAGGTCTAACCACTGTACAATTATAATGCGTTACCCCCAACACAGACTGTCACACATAACTACCAAGCATATTGTATCAATAACTTGCTTTCATCCTTCCAGGCCCTCCCTGACAACACTCTGCATCTTTGATTCCAGCTGTCCAGGTATTGCTTCCGAGAAGAAATGAAAAGTCGTAGAAGGGCTTCTATTTATTATTTAGTGTATGCTATTAGAAAACTTGCCCTAGTCCTCTCTGTTAATAATTTATGAACAGTTGTATAAGTTACAGTTAGCAGATTACCACCACTGGTATTGCAGAGAGAAAGCCATAATGCTTTTAGGGAGCTTAATTTCCACTGGATTATACATAAATAGCTTCTTTTTTCACGTAATTGAATTGAAGGATTTAACGGTAGCTCAAACTCCTCATTTCATACAAGTCTCTATGCAGATCAGTTAATTGTGGCACAAAGGACAAATAGGGCAAAGCTTCCTTGCAGATTCATCCTCAATTTAACAGAGATTTTTTTTTTTTTCATAACTTAAACAAAAAACAAAATTTCCCCATGTCAATCTTGTTTAATTTTTAATGGTACTGTATTAAAAGTGGATTTCCTCCAGACTTACCTGCCCAAGGCATATGAAATTTTAAACACACTAATGCATTATGCTTCCAATATCTCCACTCCCATTAATATCCATGATGCTCTATTGCACACGAACAAAGATGTTTACACTGCTTGAGAAAAGCTATAACTGAGTTGCATTTTGTCACATGCAGTTAAACGCATGATGGTAAATGTTACATTTAGAGTCATGGGGTGTGCTGAGGGCATCAAAATATACATCATATTAGTGAGATCTGTTATGTTTTGCCATTACTTAGTAAAAGATGTGTTAACTGATTTACCTTGCACTCCACCAGCTGTCGATCAGAGCAAGATAAATGAGCATTTATTTTGCACTTTTAAAGGCTGTTCCGTATTTCACAAAATGCACCACTATAGACATTTGAATTTAACCAAGTACCATTTGAATTTTTTTCAAGACCTATGTAGTTTTGAGGGGGAACCTATTTTCAATCAGAGAGTGGGGCAATCGAGTCTTTGGTGGTCTAAAGAAACGAGGCTGTGACTCACTAATTTAAATGCCATGAGTCTATTAACCCCGATGCTTCTGCCCTCTGGACTCGATGGGACATTGTCTCTCTCTCTGTGATATTTCATTGTCTGTTTGTGTCATGTGCAGGGTGAAATATCACTACTAAAAATAGCTTGAGTGAAAAGTGGACAGCTCTAAATTTGCATGCTCTTTTCAAATTCTGCATGATTGTTACATTTTTAGGAAGAAAATGCAAAAGAATCCAATTAGATTGCATTTCTATCTTAAATTTATTTCTATATTTACTATTTTTCTACTTATAATATTAATGGTTTTGGATGTCAAAAACAGGCAGAATTTATTTTTTCATAAGCTACTCAGTTTTTCATGGTACAATGACCCTTTTTACCTTTAAAAAAAATGTGATATCCATGTGGCATAACCTGCTTAGATGAAGTTCAGTCATCTTATAACTTCCTAACATCATATTATACAGGAAGTGCAAGGCTAGACACTTTTCTTGGCACAGATAGCTTGGCAGTGCTGCCCACACACACAAAATATTCTCCCATGTTGCCTTTGTAAAGTTATATGCTCATCGGGGACAGAATATCCTCACACAGAGACCAAAATAGCCTACTGGCATAACACTTTAGAGCTTGCTCATGGGAAGAACAGTCATGTGTTGCTAATTTGGGGTCTTAATATGAGGTCTTGTTGATGATGCTGGAAGGAATTGAAGACTATAGGGAAATGGTATGAATGAAACATTTCCTACTCAAAACTATAGCTCATTTGCAGTTATACTATATTACAGATATATAATATGTTACTATGTTATAGTATATCTTATATATGTGTGTGTCTGCGTATATATGTGTGTATATATATATATATATACATATATATATATATATATATATATATATATATATATATATATATATATATGTATACACACACACACACACACATATATATATATATATATATATATATATTTGTTTTCATGATTTGAGAGGACACAAATTTGTATAATGCAATTGGTATTACACTTGTATTATGACGTAAACGTGTTTTATGAGGACATTTCATGAGTCCTTATATTTTAGCTTTAGAACATACTAAACAACATATAGTTTTATTATATGTTAGTTTTAACATACTAAAACATACTATAGTTTTATTAAAAATATAAAAATGCAGAATAATTTTAGTGATGGGTGGGTTTAGAAGTAGGTTAGTGTAGGGAGATAGAATGTACAGTCTGTACAGTATAAAAACCATTACGCCTATGGAATGTCCTCACTAAGATAGCAAATCAAACCTGTGTGTGTGTGTGTGTGTGTGTGTGTGTGTGTGTGTGTGTTTGCGTTTTTGTGACATATGAGGACACAAATGTGTATAATGACATGGGTATAACATTGGTATTACAACTTCAACGTGAAATATGAGGACATTTCATATGTCCCCACTTTTCAAACAGCTTTAAAAACAATGTTTAATTAAAAATGTAAAAATGTAGTGAGGGTGAGGGTTAAGTTTGGGGGGGGGGGGGGGCAGAATGTACAGATATCCTCACTTTGATATCAAAACGAACGTGTGTGTGTGTGTGTGTGTGTGTGTGTGTGTGTGTGTGTGTGTGTTTTGCCCTAACTTTAATGACACAAGGACTAATCCTACAAACTTTCAAGCAAGGTAAATACTATATCATGATCATAAATTTGCAAACACAAGTCACACTGTCCTGAAAACATAGTCAACAAGTAAGACATGCTATTAACCAATCATGCATCTTACTACATACAAAATAACAGGGTTAAAATGCAAAGTAAAAAGGGTATTTTTAAATGTCAAAAGGCCTTATCTTTATTCTCCAGACTGTTCTCATTCCCTTTGTGAGTTTTCTCTAATGGAGTATTACTTGATAGTGGTCCAAAATGATTTTGCTTCAACTAAATATAAATGTCTATATTGAAGGTATATTATGGAACTCTCTAAAGAAATGCAGAGGTGCACTATTTGAAGATATCCTGTAAGTGAATTTAAATAGATTGCAGATATAGTTCCATTAATCATAAACCTGAATATTGTTTAGGTTAAATACAGCAATGTGCCAGGGCAGCACTTGTTCGGCAATAAATCTCACCAATAACGCACTTGGTTCAAACCCAAAAGCTGTTCTCATCATTTCAACACACAGTCCTTGTTAGAGAGCTCTGTTTCTAATCAAGAATGACTCTTAAAGCAAGCCCACACAGAAACTGCACCCACAGAAACTTCCACAGAATTGGAATGTCTGTCATTCAACGATGTTACATATCCTGCCCATTGCATTGTTTTGTTAGATAAATGTTAAAATAATGTGATCTGGCCCATACTCTCAGAGTTCTGAGTGTCTGATCATTATCATATCATATTGTACACACATTTTATTTTTTTATTTGTTTTTTTTTTTTTTTGGTAAATCAGTCTGCCAGGAATCAAAGTTATGTTAACCAGGGACCAACATTTTGAGGATGAACAAATTCCCTTGATTTACCAAAATTTTCCAGCTTGGTGGCTGATCACATGGCTGCCCCCATAGTTTGTCATAATAAACGCTGTTTGCTATTCTGTTTCTTTTCCAAGCACAATCATTTATCTTCCCTTTTGTTATTCCTCATTCTGCTAGAGGTTGTCATGGAAATCGAAGCAGACAAAGCTGCCAGACTGGGCTCCAGTGAGGGATTGTAGGAGTCTAAGGTTGAGCTCAAAGGAAATAAGCATCAGCAACATGTCTGTGAAAGATGAATCTAAGATTTATTCCCAGAATCCCTCCAATGGCATTTATAATGGGCACAAGAGATGGTGTGAAGTCTTTTTAATGGCTGTATTGAGCATTCCAGCATAATTATATGACATTAAAAATAAAATAAAATATACACACAATTTCATCATTTTTTAAACATTTTTGAAGCAAATTTAAAAACTGCTTGAGTGAGTTTCAACTGAACTGACTGCACTCCATGGGATTTTACATTTCTAAAAATATATTGTTATTAGTATTTTTTTATTTTTTATTTTTTTGCTAAACTAAGTTCAGTATTGTCAAATAAACCCAAACATCAAAACAGATTTGAACTCTTTTCCCTCCATTGATGGAAATTTTCATCATTTATGAGACAATGGCTGCATCCGAAATCTTAAAAATGCTGGTTTCGGTGGATGCATTGCAGGGTAGGAGGGCATCAAGACACATTCGAGTCCAATGTTAGCTTCACTTCCTATCTCCTAAGATAACTTCATCTGATCGATTTTTGAAGGCAGCATAGATGTATCCTTAGCTGCCTTTGACATCCCACAAATTGACAATCCTGCGCATTCCATTCCATGGCAGTTAAGCCAAAAAAGAAAGAAAGATGGTGTCTGAAAGTTATGGTTGGTGGTCAGTTTGTGTGTAAATGTACGCTTTTGACCTTTTTCTATCGAGAAATTACTATTGTAGTAATTTTATATTCACTTACTTTTCACCAAAGCTCTCAATATTTTGTTGTAGATCATTAAACCGTTACACTGCCTTTAAAAATTTGTCCAAAGTTTGTCGTAACGTACATTCATGCAAATGGAAATTCCAATTTTACAATTGGTTGCAAAAGAGATAAACTACTAAGCAGAAAAAGTTAATTTCTTCAAACAAATTGTTTGCTTATTTTTCGATAAATATAACAATGATTTGTCATGATTTTCAAACTTCAAGTATTATGTTAGAGCATTAATGTACACATCAGAAGAATTTAAAAGATACAGACAGTGAGGTACTTTTTTGAAACATTAAAAAAATGCTCTGGTGTATTTTCTCTTTGACTTTTAATACAAACTGCTTTTACTTTTGTATTTTGCTATAGTCAGCTCCCTACGCGATGTAATTCATTGTACGCGCAAATTCAAATTGCATTTTTAAAACTTATAATAAACCAGCAAATCATCTATCCACGAAATGACTCCAATTGACAGAACAAGTACTATTTTTAGAACACATTACACAATCACTCCAACAATTCACACAGGTGATGACAACTCACACCTACTTTCCGAACGGCACTTTCTTTGCGTGCCTGTTTAGCGTTTCAAAGCCCCCAAAGGATGCGTTAATTTTGCTGACAGTCAGCTGCAGAGAAGTTGCATTTTCGTACCCTATATTTTCATACTTTCAGAAGGTAGGACCTACTTTGAAATGGGGGTTTCAGTCCAGGTGAGTGACAATTCATCTAATATGGAAGAGCCTAGTATTTTGCTGCCTATTTTGACTAGTGGACTAGCTAATAGGGGGTGTTAAAGGAGGCCCTACAAACCTGAGGCCCTAGGCAATTGCCTAGTCTGCTTATAGGTACTGTAGCGCCAGCCTTAACTGTAGGTGTCAGGAGACTCGGAGAAGATACGGCGAGTAAACAATGAAAGTTTTACAGAGTGCAAATAGTGAATAAGTTTAACTCTAGGAACTGTGAGTAGGCCAAGGTCACAAGATTACTTGTCTAGAAGGAGTGTACAGGAAGCAAGTATCAAGGTGCCAGGTTATTGAGGGTTTTTCAGACAAATAAGATTTCAAGTATCAATTCTATACTTGACTGGGAGCCAGTGCAGAGACATTAAAATAGGTGTAATACAGTCATATTTTCACTTCCCTTCGAGCAGTCTAGTGGTTGCTTTCTGAACCAGCTGCAGACAAGAGATGGAAGCCTGAGAAATGCCGTAATACACAGAGTTAAAGCAGTCAAGACGAGATGTTACAAAGACATGGATTGCACTTTCAAAAACTGCTCCTGGATAAAAAAGGGCTTAACTTTACAGAGAAGGTTAAGTTGGTAATAACATGACTTGACTGCTGGAGTCAAATGGGATACAGGAAATACAGGTGCTGGTTTTTTATTTCACTAATTCCATTCAGAAAGTGAAACTTGTATATTATATTCATTCATTACAGACAGTTTGATATATTTCAAATGTTTATTTCTTTTAATTTTGATGAGGTCCAGTGTAAAGTTGCCACAGTCAGTGATGGTTTGCCATGGTTTGGTGTTGGTCCACTGTGTTTTCTGAGGTCCAAGGTCAACAGAGCCGTATACCAGGAAGTTTTAGAGCACTTCATGCTTCCTGCTGCTGACCAACTTTATGGAGATGCAGATTTATTTTTCCAACAGGACTTGACATCTGCACACAGTGCCAAAGCAACCAGTACCCGGTTTAAGGACCATGGTATCCCTGTTCTGAATTGGCCAGCAAACTATTCTGACCTTAACCCCATAGAAAATCTATGGGGTATTGTGAAGAGGAAGATGCGATATGCCAGACCCAACAATGCAGAAGAGCTGAAGGCCACTATCAGAGCAACCTGGGCTCTCAAAACACCTGAGCAGTGCCACAGACTGATCGACTCCATGCCACGCTGCATTGCTGCAGTAATTCAGGCAAAAGGAGCCCCATCTAAGTATTGAGTGCTGTACATGCTCATACTTTTCATGTTCATACTTTTCAGTTGGCCAAGATTTCTAAAAATCAAAAGAATTTGGGATTTTCCTTAGTTGTCAGTTATAATCATCAAAATTAAAAGAAATAAACATTTAAAAATTGGGAAAAGTGGATGGAGAACAGAGCAGAAAATGGAGGACAGTCCGATGACAGGTAAGTTGCACCACACACACACTTGAAATTGTCATTGCACTGAATCTGCCATTTTGTGTAATAAAGCAGTCAGTTAGTAGATTAATGTTGGTGAACTTGAACTTCAAAAATTGTGTGTACTCGCGTCTTTCCGCACCTGAAACAACATTCCTTCTGATGTTCTTTCATGTTTATTTGATGCTATAAATGAACTAGTATGAAGAGATGGTTGGTTCACGAGCCGCTTGAAGCAGCTACAGCGATCTGTCACGACACATTAAAGAGCCACTATACAGTATTTATTGTTTATATTTCTTTAAAAAATTACAATATTTTAAATATGAAACTGTTTCATACGTCTGTCGATGCGTTGTCAGTGTCCTCTGTGTGGCGTGAGAGCGCATGGCTTGTCGGACATAGCAACAGTAACTAAAGGTGGCGGGTCTATGCAAAGGATCAATTAAAGATGTTTATTTGTCTCTTACAAGTATAAGGAGGTGAGCACACAGGTGCTTGGAGGGGGAATCCGGATAACACATCAATGCAGAGACGATCACAGAGGTAAGTAGCTCAGGGAAGATGATCGTCAGATACTTTGGGAAGTCTTAGTCGAGACCAAACAAAGTGTGTCTGTGTGATGCAGGCTTTTATGGGGAGATGCTTAATGAATGAGGTGATTGGTGACAGGTGATCGTGATTCGAACTGGAGATGGTGAGTGTTGTGAGGGAGGGAAGCCTGGTGTATACGTGACAGTAGGCTATTTTACACTGTAAAAAGCGCTTCAAGGGTGTTGTCTGTAGGACTTTATTTTAAAAAGTATATTTCTTCCAATAAATTGATTCCCTTTTCTTTTTGTATTCATTTAAGTTTTACATAAGTAAAAAGTGTGAATGTTTTTGTAACTTATTATTACCTATCAAAAAATGATTTTACTGAACTCTATTTAAGTGTTTATATCCAAAGCAAAATGTCACGGCGCGCCCAGGCGCCCACATGCTGCATGACAACGTGATCGTTAATGGTCGTTGTCACCTGTACCGGACCAGTTTCGGATTTATGTGGAGTTTTTGAGGGCTTTATACAACGTGATTGCACTTTGAAGGTGTTCTATGCTGCACTTAAAGATGGTCAGAAGTTTCTGTAATTTTTAATGTTAAAATGTTTGCATTACCATTGTTGTGTTACATTAACATTAAAGTGCACCCAATTGTTTGTATATGGCAGCTGTTATAGAGCGTTGGAAACGAATACCTCTCTTTCCTTATTTATTAAAGTTATGGCAATGCTAACTAATTATTTCAAGTGCAAGAAGTTCACTAAACTTACAAAAATAGTTGGAAAATGTTGCCTTAATTTTTTTGAGTTGAATTTAAGAAACAGTTTTTACAGTGCATATTTATTATATTTTTACTTAACTTATTGGTAATGTCTTCATTATTTAATGTAGGCCTATGTATGAATAAACCTGCCATGAAAAGTTTATTGTTGTTTAAATGATTATATTTTTATCCAAAAAATAAATAAATGATATATAGATAGATATAATAATAATGTATATGCAGTTTAAAAGTATGTTAGCAGTTTTAGCTATTTGAGCATTGATTATTAAATAATTGTAAATAATTATTATTTATTAATACATCATTTATTTTTGGTTGCAGTTTTCAGCCAAGTGCATCCTGAATTGTCTGTTTTGGCCCAGATTTCCTTTTGGTATATCCCTATATTTCATACTCATGAACCCTCTGCCTACCTGGATAATATTCCGATCTCAGTATAAATACGGAGCAGAAATCATTTGACATCTGCCTTGGGGTAGTTTGTGGCAGACAGGAGAACATAATACAGATTTCTGCCACTGACCATTGATTTTGTGCATCAGACAAATTCCTGTTTAAATATAGGCAGCTTTCCTCATTAGACATCTATAGCACTGTCCTGTTTCCTTTTATATATAACTGCAGAGTATAAAATCTGCATCACATTTTCCAGAGCACTACTTGCTACTGCAAATCACAAACAAGATTCAATAGAATGCATCAGCTCCCTTAGACGTCTCAAATGGCTCAGTAAATGTATGGTAAAGCTCGTAATAACAATAATAAGCATTTTGAGGCAAAGTGTTCTGGAGTACTGGTGGATAATAGAGGACAGCTGCGGACAGCAGGGATTCTGGGTACAAAGATGTCTGCGATGAGCTTTTTCAATCCTTGTCTGTATTTATGTTGGTTATGACTCAATAATGCAATCCATAAAAAACTTTTAATTTGAAGAACAGCCAAGTTCAAAATGTTATGAAACAAAAAAGCCGATCAAGGAATTTAGTAGAACAATAGCTTGCTAATGGAACTTTAGAACAAACATTAAATCTGATTTATAATCCAGACAAAAATAAAAAAATAAAATAAAATGTTTTATGGAGGTTGGGAAGTGCATCCAAAGGGGGCTCTATTGTGGTTACGATAATCTGAAAAACCAGTACTGTTCTCATGAGGTATATTAAATGTACCTTCATTGCAAGTCATTAAGCACAGTTCAGCTATTGCATTAATTTGATATCAATACAAAAACAGCTTTAAAGATAATGCGGTGTCACCCGAGAGTGCTTTTATTTCGCTTTATTTGTCCAAGGGATGGACAATTCCCTCACCAATCCATCTCGTTGAACCATGCACATTAATTAGGCACACTTGAGCAAAGCGCTGACTCCATTCTTTTGCGTCTAAACACCTTGTTTTTAGACCATACGTATAGTATTTCTCATCCCATTCCTAACAGGTATTTATTTGTTAAATCATTAAAACTTTTTTTCATGATTAATTAACTGAACGGCACTGACCTTGGACAGGTGAACTTGTACGCAATACAAGCTCACTGTATGTCGCTATGCATGTTACTAAAACAGATAGATCTCTTCAATATCCACGTTATACAGAAACACAGAATAATGGTGCTGTTTAAGTCCATGTAAACTAGCCCCTCAGGGTAAGAATTATTTGCAATACTGCTTTGCTCACTCAGAACTGTAGTTATAAACATTCATTTGGAAGTCATGGGGTTTTGCAGATCTTTGTGATTTAACCTGCAAGGAGTACACTTTTTAAACTAAGTCTTCTATTTACATGGAATTATAAAGCTGCTGAAGAGGCCTTTGCATATTGCATTGCCTCTATTCAGTTAAAGGTCCTTTCAGGATAATTTCACACACTGTACTGTAACAACATGTGGTCATGTAGGGAATGGCTTGGGATGTGGTTTGCATGTCTGCTCTTAACTATTGGAGGCCTTGTCATTGTAAATCTGCTGTCACAAAGTAATATGATTAAAATTACATTAACCCCTAGCTGCTTCTTTTTGATCTGTTGTGACATAATGTGATAAAACACAGTGCAATATTGAGTATGCGTTTCCTGTTGCATTGAGTCCAATTTTATTATCTGTCTGTCATTACAAGTACATGTTGTGTATTCCTACACCCATACTGCATCCATACTGTTATATAGAATACAGATGAAATTTTAATAGTCATGCTATTTAAAAGATAAAATATGATGAGCATTTAAAGACACAGTTTGTTTGTTTTCTCATCTAGTCTGTAATTAATGTTATGCTCTGTGAATCACTAATTGCTGTGATTTTCTCTGGCAGAGAGCAGAGAAAATGCTCTGACAGCTATCAGCATGCATTTTGGGAGGAAGGGTGATTTCTGTCAAAAATCCACAGACTATGTACTGCATTTCTGTCATTGAGTTTTTAATCTATGTATAGTTTGTAGGGAATGCAGCCTGTTTGTTTAAGAGTTCCGTTGATGGAGTTGTATTAAAAGCTAAAGCAGCTGGTTAATTGGCTTTGGATTAGCAATGCCACTCATTCAAAGAACTGGCAGGAAATATCAGCTATTGAACATAATTACTTACATGGTGCAATAAATCTGCTCTAAATCCTGAGATATTGTGAGGGTAATTCTTCTATAATTTGTATCGTGTATAAACATTTACCAGTCTGGGTTAAGATGTCATGGCAATGACAACATATTTTTATAGACTTTGTAACGGAATGTAGTTTTAAGAGTTTTTTAGGTGAGAATATAGTTGTTTAGACCTCAAATATGTGATTTAAATGTAAAAATATCATCATTTGGAGATGTGAGTGCCAGACCGTCAGCGACTCATGTACCCGCAGAGAACAGTTTCATCTCAGCCAGTCCTTTGGGTGTTTAAATATGACATATAATTCATTTTGGGTATATCAAATGTGTAATTGTTTCTCTTATTCATATATATCTTGTTCCAGAGCTAATAGATTTGGCTTAAGGGCTATATTAAGTTTCATAACGTTATTGAAATTAAATCCTGTACTAACTAGAGCACTGCTTTTGTATGGTTGACTGAACTATTTGCTTGTGTTTATTTCCCATTTTACTTCTTGTAATGGTTTAATGGCTCAATCAATCAATAAATAATATATTATATAAATAACATTCTGTATTTTTCGGTATTGATAAAGAGTTTGTTAGTGACTTCAATGAAAGTTACATTAATAAGCCATGAGATGGCGGCAAATACTGTCTTTATGAGTGAGTCAGTCAGTCGCAAAGACTTTTATATTGATATAGACATCTTATGAGAATCAACTGCATTGACTAGCGCTGTCATGGGAATGTCTGAAATATTAAAAGGACAAAGACATTGCTTTCCTCAGCAGACATTCAAACTGAATTTGTGACTATGAATATAAGTTTCACCTGAAGAAAATCAGCTAGATGCAGGTAATACACTCGCTCAGGCGATCTCTCTCTCTCATATACTCTACATATTACAATGAGTTTCGGCGTAGCCGACCCCCTGAGAGTTATGGACAGGGACCATCCTGGTGGTGTTGGGAAGACTGGATGGTTGGCGTCAGCATCTGTGAACTAAGTTCCCATATTTTATAAGAGTTAGATAATGATTGGTTAGATCTAAAAAGTGATGTAACATTTGAGTCTTCCCGGCAGAATTACACCAGAGCTTACATTTTCTGACAAAAGAGGGTTTTTAAAGACACTCATTGTTGTTCTTATATACATATATACATACACACACACACACACACACAATAAAAGTCAGTAATGCAAATGCAATGGTAAAAGTGGTGCACAGAGGTGAGAATAGTTCATATTATAATATTCATTCTCCTATGTGCATTTTCTAATATCTTCCCATGCAGGATTTACATGCTTTACCTGACAAATAGTCTCAGAACATAGAACAGGACCTACTTGCTTGAGTGGGTCTTTATCAAAGACAGCAATGTGAACAGGAACCAGATCAAGTCTCTAATGAGGAACTGTGTTTGTTTGTGCCGTTGAGTGCCAATTGTTCACCATCCATCTCCGCCATGTCTTCACCTGCAGTTTCTCCTGCCATTACAGGCCATTAATCTTCAGCTGGAGGTGCAGTGATCTCAAGCTAAATATAGCTGTGAGTCTGTGGGTTTGTGCAGAGTTGCTGAATGAGTGATCATTGGTTTGAGGATTATTCCCCAGAAATCTACACTTCTTTTCCTCTCATTATGCCCATGGATCGGCATCTGTGTAGGGTACTCCTTATTTTCAAGCATCTAATTATTTTGTATTTATTTTGTATTTATTTAACAATGTTTCCGTTTACTATGGAAGCCCATTTCCGCCACTGAAAAAAAAAGAAAAAAATCCAAAACAAGACAGGGAAGTAAACACAGGAAATAACGCTCAGCAATGATCACAAGCACAAATCAAGACTTTGCACATTAGTGTGTGTGCAGGGTGTTTAAATAGTGTGTGATTCATGGCAGGTGTAGATGCAATCAGTCCCAGGTATGAAGGCTCATGGGAAATGTAGTGTGTGCCAGTATGTGAATGTCTGAGGTTGGGTGCCCTCTAGTGGCACTTTGAGGGCACTCCACCAGATAACCCTGACGCACAGTTTACATGTAGTGCACTTTGAGCTGAATTTTATCTATGAAAGGTGCAATACAAATAAATGTTTAGTAATAGGTATTCAAGATGAAAAAAAAATCATTGTTTCTATGTACTGTGTGCATGTTTGTATGTTTTTTATTATTATTATTTATTTAGTAACACTTTATAATGATTTGTTAACATTAGATATTGTAATAACTAACATGAACTAACCATGAGCAATACATTTGTTACAGTATTTCCTTCCATTCTTCCCATCCGCCTCCTATCCTTCCTTTCTCTGACACATCCTCCCTTCCTCCTATCCACCCTTCCATACTTCCTTCCTTCCTTCCTTTTACACTTCCTTCCTTCTTCCCATCCTTCCTTCCATTCTTCCTTTCTCTGACACATCCTTCCTTCCTCCTTTCCACCCTCCCATCCTTCCTTCCTTCCTTTTACTCTTCCTTCCTTCTTCCCATCCTTCCTTCCTTCCTTTTACACTTCCTTCCTTCTTCCCATCCTTCCTACCATCTGTCCTTCCTTGCTTCCTTCCTTATTTCCCTCCTTCAAGTTTTGCAAATTAGTAATAATTTATTTGTATGCAATTTTCATCAATTCATCAGTGGTGTTTGCTTGAGATGCTATGTGATTGCTTTATTGACTCTCGCAACCACACAGAACAACCTAGTGTGCCCTAGCAACCACCTGCCATTTTCAGTTTTTTTATTTATTTTTTGGAATTTTATCCCTTCTAGACTTTGTAAGCCATATTTTAGTAAAGAGCACAAGCATGATTTTTTTTTCCTGAACATGTACTGTTTTAAGTTTGTTAAATTGAGAGCTGCTTGATTTTGCACACAGACATATATAGCAAATGGAAGGGCTATCTGGTGTCAGAGGGTTTTGACCTGCCTGCTTCAGTCACCGGGGAGCTGATTCTTATATTAATACAAAGCCGATTAAGTCTCCACCACTGGCCCCTAACATAAAAGACCCGCCTGGATTCAGTGGCACCCTGATGTGATAGTATTACAGATGTATGCTGACCAGACCATTGCACTGTCTTTCTGTCTCATTCCTTCTCATTCTCTGTCTTCTGTCAAGGTCAGGCCTGTAGCTTGACACCTCTGCAGATCTTCTCGCCATCCACATGCAGCTGTGCACCATATTACAGCAACTAACATTACATGCTGCAGAAAATCTATTTTTATGACAAAATCAAGGCACTAGAATATGAAACATATTATACAAAGTTATCATAAGGACATATTTGCATCCATTACTGAACAAATAGGCAAATAAGTGCATATATCAGATATCACAATCTCATTCAAAACAGTTTTTTTTTAGTTTTGGCATGTGAAAAATGTAAATGTGAAATGTGACACTGTGTGAACCACTGAAAATAGTTCTGGTGTTAGAAACAAGTCTGTGTAATTTCTTTTTGTCTTGGCAGCCTTTTCAACTTCCAGACTTTATTGGGTAAGATTCACTTATTCAAAATGGACCATCTTATAGATCCCGAGGAACTCCGGGTTTCTAGGCGATTGTCATTATGACCTATATAATATCCTAGGCCCTACAATAGCAACCAATGTTAAAGTTAAATAGTTAAGGGTGATCTGAGATACAAACCACATGAGAAAGCATCCGTTTCGAACACACACTCACTCGCTGGTAGGACCTTCTTTCACAGTTCATTAACCTACTTTCATATGCATATCCATTCAGAAAAGCAATCTCAGGCCAAGATGAGAGAAAGAAAGGCGATTTCTTTGAAGGCCTGCACTCAGTCTGAAGGTGTGTGATTACGCACAGAGTTGACGCTCACATCTCGGTGCTCCAGTGCAGCTGAATTAAATTGTGGATTCAGATATTTTTATTTGAAACAAGTGTGTGCCTTCTGAAGATAAGAATGGACTTTTTCCTTCTTTCTAGTTCACTACTCATGTGAACAAAAGATTAAGCTTGGATGTGTGAACAACATTTTGCAAAACATTTGTTGTAGAGTTAACATTCAAAGACAATGTGGAGAGTTTGCTAAGAATCAATTTTTTGCTCAATCGTCTCGAACCTGCTGAAATGTTCCTATAAATATATGTGCATACTGAATAACAAATATATTTCTCCACTAACCTGCAGCAGTCCAGTGCTGGTCTGCTCATTAACTGTGTTTTTTCTCTTACTGTTCATAGTTCTGTTGAGTTTACATTTTTAAATTCATTTGTCTGATAAAAAGGATTGCTTGATGCTCTTATTCCAGTGTTTTAACATAGTTGAATGAAGGAATGTGTGTTACGTAACTTTAATAAATTTGACAATGTTAAATTATAATCTTAAACAGTAATTTAAGTAATGTTGACAATGTTAATACTTTGAATATCAATTAAGAATTTTGGCATAGGCTACACATGTAAATGACATACAGTGAAATGACTGACAATGAAAATTGACCCTTCGCCGGCAGTTTGATTGACAGGTGATCTGACCAATCATAATCACCGAATCCACCATTTTGTCTGACAAAGCAGTCAGGGGAGTTAGTAGATTAACGTTGGTGAACTTGAACTTCAAAAATTGTGTGTACTCACGTTTTTCCGCACTTGAAGCAACATTCCTTCTGATGTTCGTTCATGTTTATTTGATGCTATAAATGAACTATGAAGAGATGGTTGTTTCACGAGCCGCTCGAAGCAGCTACAGCGCTCTGTCATGACACATTAAAGAGCAAAATATGGCAAAATATGGTATTTATTGTATAAACGTCTATTTTAAAAACAAAACTATTTCAAATCAAAAGTAACCTGCTCTGTCTTGTCTGTCAATGCGTTGTCAGTGTCGTCTTTGCTCCGCGATGTATTTTTCACTGCTTGAGAACATGATGTGTGGCGTGAGAGCGCGTGGCTTGTCGGACACAGCAACGGTAACTGAAGTTGGCGGGTCTTTGCGAAGGGTCAATTAACATATACTGTAAATAAATAATAGTTTGTATACTGATCTTAGGCCAGGTTGGTTGTTAGGCTTAGGTTGTTGGGCCTATATTTGAGTCTTTAAGACAGTTATATTCACACACAGAGTGACAGCTGTATTCTATAACAAACTGTGTTAAAAGTGATAAGACTTTTCAGATTTATGGACGGCGCCATCTTTACTATTACTGTGGTTAGTGTCGCTTAATATGAGCTTGACCCCCGTTGCTTGTTCATACTGACAGTATTCGAGATGCTACTGTAAGTTACTGTTATAACGGGACATTTCGAAACACACCTGTGAGTAAAAGCGTTTGTCAGTCCCAACTAACACACCCAACTAACGCTTCAGCATCGCGGCCATTAGTTTGGATGAGCACACTGACATCCTGTGGTGAAATAATCAGAATCTCTAAAACAGAAGTGCGTCACGAAGCTCAGTGGAAGTAGTCCATAGAGTGTTTGTTCAAAGGTTTGTATGGTCTGTAATGATGTTCTGAAAAAGTTAGCACAAAAATGTCTTTTATACATCAGTCATGGAACATTTTTACCTGAAACAGATGTCCGTCTACTATTTCAGAGTATTTTCAAAAGTAACGTTTACATAATGTTTGCGAAATGGAATGTTCCCTTCACTTTGTTTATTGCCGCATTGAAAGCACTGGACATTTTAAATGCACAGAAAACACTCAGAAGTAACGTTTTCGTAACTTAATAAGAACGTTAGAAAAACATATTTTTGCTTGCTGGGGGCACAAACACTCCCAAAAATTTAGAGCTGAATTCAATTGGCATGGTGCAATTCCCAATCTCGCAGGACTTCCACATTATGACTACCACAATCTGCCAGAATGAGGCCAGCATCTCTGCAATGCAGAAAGTGCGTTTGAATACAGCACACATCTGGACATATGCCCGGACATGTTGTCTTTCTCCATCATTTGATCATTGCTTGATAAATTACTCCCACCATGATCACTAGAAAACGCATGTAAACATCCATTTCGAATAAAATCCTGTTTACCGCCTTCGTTCCATGTGCTGCAACAGCATGACATTAATTGCACCGGGACGAAGGCAATGAGCTCTCTGAGTATACTGGCACAATTTATAATGAGCCTAATTTACATATGAGGCGTTTACACTAAAGAATGACAGTGACTTAAATATGGGGTAGCAATATTTCGGGGGCATTTAGTACCTGATTAAGTTAAATTACAGAAGGTTAGTAAACAAGACAAGAAGTTTTTCGTGCCGAGTGCAACTGTTTCATTAACACGTTAAGGTTTTCACTTGGAAATGTAGTTTGTACATCTACACAGACAAAAAGCAGTCTGTTTATAAAGCATGTAAGCGAAAGCAAGTAAACCAGAGCAGCTGTATTGATTATCTTTAATTTCTTAGTGTTAGTAGGCACATCTAGGGAAATAAGGAAATTCTGTAATGTGTTCCAGATCAATATGTTAATTATATGCTGTTTGGCATTCTATTAGGCAGCTATCAGCAGCCTTATGTAATGCACTCTAGACTCTTCTAAATGACTGACCTTTCTTTTATGTCATTTATTGATCTGTTTAGCTGAATAATGGTCAACGGAATCAAATTTTCTGCTGATTTCTTGATGGCCTATCAATGTAGTGTTGTAGTCAAGACCACCTAATCCGTTACCGAGAGCAAGACATTGAGGGGTTTTAGACCAAGACCAGACTAGCGCTCCTCAAATTCATCTTAAAGATCCACATTGACTGTCTGAGAAATGTCTTACTTTTAATCAATAATTACAATTAGAATAATAAGACACTATACAGAGCTGTTACCAATCAATTGAAATCACCAACAACAGAATTCATCTTTACACTGCAGAGGTGGAACAGAAGTTGTATCTGAATTTCTACAGTTACAAATGCATAAATCATGTTGAGATTAATGTTTTAAAAATTAAACATTTGTTAAATATCTATATCATGTCTCCAATCGTGCTCATATATGTGAAAACAGCCCTCTTTATTGCTATATTGCTTAATTATATCATATGTTCAAGATCTTATACAAGTACTTTTTTATGATCATATATTGAATTTTGGGGGTGTTTGTATTAATTTTGGTGACATTTTTGACACAATCCCTTGATGATTTCTGACCCGGACAACAGTAATAATGAAATTAGAAATGTTATTGATTGCATTTGAAGCAGGAAGTTTTACATACAATCAAATTAATGATGTTAACAAAGAAATCAGATAATTCAACAGCAATTTAGCGATATCCCCGCAGTTGTGGTCTTGACATAAAGTTCTTTTAGTCTGAGACCAAGACAAGACCAAGACCTTCAAAAAATGGTCTTAAGACCAGTCTCAAGACAAAGACCGGTCTCGAGTACTACAACTCTATGTATCCGTGCATTTTGGGTTGAAGAGCCTCAATTGAGGAGTGTATGTTAACCCCAGCATCGTCCTTGCATTCACAAAGCACATAAAGAATTGCAGCATTTCTTTCAAGAAAAGACCATTGACAAAAAAAAAAAATGAGAATATTCATCTGGTGGGAGAAGGAGGCCATTGATTGACTGATTCCAGTCCTTCCTGGCCTCACGATCAAGTATCGGACTCTGGTTGTGGTACTATGACTTTAAGTGAGCAGGAATACGATGATGTTGGAAACACGACTCTTCAATGGCGCAACACGAACAAACTGAACACAATACCTCTGCGTCTAACATGGCCCAGATTACAGCAGGATCTTTAGAGATTCAATCATGTCTGCTAAAGGGCTATGAGTGGAATGCACTAGATAAATCACAGAGAATATGATCCTGCAAAGGCACACTCAAGGACAGCGGCCACTTAATTCTGTGCATATCATTTTGTTTTAATGGTAGGCGGCAAATTGTTTAAACTGTTTGCATTTTAATAGCATCTGTGTTGGAAGAGAAGATGAGCTGGAATGAATATTAGAGTGGTCTATTTTACAGCCCACTCCTCGGGGGACATCCTCAGCCCAGCGTTATTTGTCATGCTCCGTATGGGAGTTTGGGAAGCCAACTTCATTTGGGAGGGGTTATCCTTCAGCTGAAATTGAATCATAGCTATGCATGTAGCATCATGTAATTGACTGGTGCAAGCAGTATCATCCCAAACCTGAACGAACAAACAACTTTGTAATATTGATGATGAAAAAAATCAATACAAATATTATAATGCTGAAGCAGTGACACAGTGAAATTTATGATCAAACATCAGAGACTTCAAAAATACTGTTTATATATATTGGCCATGGTGAAAGCATGATTAGATTGAGTGCAAATGTGCAAACTTCATGCATTAAACATGCAGTGCTTTTCTTTAAAAGCTTTTAAAGCATTTCCAGATTATGCTGTGTAAAGAGCAATTACGTAACACTAACCATTACAGACACCACACTGATATACAAACTGCAACATGAATACTGCAAGGAGATTATTGAAAAAGTCATTTTAATGGAGCCCATCATTTTAGTTATTCAAATACAATACAGCCTCTTCTAATTCATTGTTACATATGTGCCCAGTTATGAATAATGACCTTTATTTTCTCAAACATCAGATGCATTACCGCAGAAAATCTCACTAATTATAGCAAAGAAATATTTACAACTTTGTACAAAATATATTTATAACAATGATAGTAAACAACTGTGCTATGCTAAGTAATACAGACCATTAACTTAACTCTTGACTGTATACATAATTATAATTAATATACAATTAATGTGTTGACAATTGACCCTTCGCCGGCAGTTTGATTGACGGGAGATCTGACCAATCATAACCCCAAATCCGCCATTTTGTCCAACAAAGCAGTCAGGGGAGTTAGTAGATTAATGTTGGACTTTTTAAACTTCAAAAATTTTGCAGACGTGAGGTCTTTCCGCGGTTCATGTTTATTTGATGCTAATTAAACATAATTGTTCATTGCTATTATTATAAATATCATAATTTGTACAAAGTTGTAAAGATTTCGAGGCTTTAATGAGTGAGACAGTCAGCGGTTGTACATCTAATGAGAAAATAAAGGTCATTATTCATAACTCGGTACATATGTAACAGTAAATTAGAAGAGGCTGTATTGTATTTGAATGACCAGTTGTTGTTTATTTGCTTACATTTATGAGAATCTGTGATGTCCAGTTGATTGACAATGTATATATATATATATTAATAAAGAAATATGATTTTTCTTTTAATGTTAAATTCCAAACAATTGGTGGTCATTTTTCATTATGTTGCTTTTTCCAATTATGTAGTACATAAACTTAATTGATTTAAACTCTCTTTCATCGGGGAGGGATAAAAGAAAGATTATTTTTAAATCTACTGTAACAAAGGCAATTATGTCAGTAATTAAAAAAATAAAATTCTGCAATTGTGTGAATTGTGTGCAATTGTCTGTTCATATATGTGTCACATGTGTGTCTTGTTTAGATTAGTTCTGTCCAGTCTGTATGAGTTCTGTTAATCACAGTGTCTAATTAGTTAAGTCTTGTCAGCTGTCCTTGTCTAATCATCTGTGTATTTAAGTTCCTGCCTGTTTCCTGTTCAGTTGTCAGTTATTGTCTTTGCTGATGCACACTGTGACTTATGTTTCCAGAAAAGATGGACTCACTGGCAATGCAGCTCCAAACCAGGCCCTACCTGGGCTACCAAGTGGAGATGCTCCGGAGTGACGAATGCTTCGCCTCAGCCTGGAAGCCCGGGGAGCGCTCCGAGGTCGGAGCAGGACTGGATGACTTCAGAGCCCCGGAGTTGACGCAAGCGGATCGGTCCATCACAGAGCCAGGAGCGGACCACAACTCCATCAACCTGTGGACCGCGGATCCTTTCCCCACCCAAGTCCCCACCATCGTTTCTTCATCGTCGCTTCCGGTCCCATCCAGAAGCCCTCAGTCAGTTCCCTTGCCTGCCTTCCCGATCCCATTGCCATCGCTTGTTACAGCCAGCCCCCTGGATCCGTTGGTCCACTGGTGTCATCAAGCTCATCGGCTCTGCCCCCACCGCCTCTCCGTGCGGCTCCTCACCAGCGCCTTGGGCTTCTCCTCCACCACCCCGGCGTGAGGCGGAGTCCCCGGCTTCACTTCGGGCCTCCAGAACCGTGTCGCCACCTCGACCCGTTAGCCTGTCACCATCACCTCGACCCATGCCTCCCTCATCACCTCCTCGACCAGTCGGCCCGGTAGCTCAGCTGGGGTCCCTCGTCCCTCCAGTTCGGCCACCGGGGGTCGATGCTCAGCCTCCGCCACGGACTTCCGGGTTGGCGGCTGCACCTCCAACCGTCACCCCTACGCCGTCAGCAAGCTCCTCCCTCACGTCAACCTCCCTGTCATCCTCGGACACCACAGCATCGCCCCGGTCATCCAGGACATCGTCGGCACCTCGAGCCAGCTATTCGGCGCCAAACTTCTGGGCCGGCGGTGTCGCCCAGGTCTGTCGGCCGGAAGTTCCACAGTTCTTCCGCCAAGCACTGTGGTTCCGCCACCTTCGATCGGCCCCAGGGCGTCATCCCGCCCTACAGTCTGGACTCCTCCCACCGTCAGCTCCACCGTGGTGTTCGTGGCCAACGGTCCACAGTCTGCTACCTGTCACCAGCGCCCTCTTCCGAAGCCTCCACCTTCTTTCCTCATTGACTCTGTCACGGCACGAGGATGCGCCTTTTCGAAGGGGGGCATACCGTCACATGTATGTCTTGTTTAGATTAGTTCTGTCCAGTCTGTATGAGTTCTGTTAATCACAGTGTCTAATTAGTTAAGTCTTGTCAGCTTTCCTTGTCTAATCATCTGTGTATTTAAGTTCCTGCCTGTTTCCTGTTCAGTTGTCGGTTTTTGTCTGTGCTGATGCACACTGTGACTTATGTTTCCTGTTACTTCAAGTTTAATTAAATCTATCTGTTTTGGAACCTTTGTCTCCTTTCTGACCACAGAGCGTTACAATATGAGTCATGACTTTCACGTCTGAATTTTATGTGTGTTTACTTTTATTACTTTTTTTAAAATATATTTTCCATGATTTTGAATGAGGCTAATCCAGTTTAATCACATTTAAGAGTCATAAATATCCATAATTGTACATGATAAAAGTGATAGTGATGGCTCTAAATTCTAATTGGATGTCCTAAATTCGATATTAGTGTGCCATGTTGCTTGGAAAGGATAAAGAACTATACTACTTGACAGATGAATTGTTTATTTACTACAGTATTTACTAGAAGCTGGTAATTTACCATACTTGAACAGACGTACCAGTTTGTGGTGACCTTCACCTATGTCCTGCTTCAGGCATTACATATTTTAGGCCACCATGATAAAAAAGGAGAGGTGACATTGTAAATAATATCTTGACAACGGGATGAATGACACTAAGATCCAATAGGAGAACAGCTTAAGCAGAGGTGTTACGGATATGCTGCAGTCTATCATGTCAATGACAAATTGCTAATAATTTGCATAAACAACCTGTGCTGTGGAGCAAGTAGCTGCTTATAAGACAACTAAACTGCAGTCACCTATAATTAGGCAATGGCAGCTCCATTTTGTGTTGCTTAGTGCTTTTTGAAACACTGAATAAAAGAATAATTGGACATTGTATAATGAGTGTTGTGAAGTGAGTCTGTTAGTAGGTGTACGAGAGTGGATGTGCAGGGCTTTTGGCTTCCTCTGTTTAAACTGAATATCTCAATAAAAAACAACACGGGATTGTTAGAATGAAGACTGGAGATTATTTTCAGATTTTAATTGATTCTCAACTCAAATGAGCTGAGCTGCGTGACAAAGAATCTCAAGGCTCATTGATGTGTAGGCTTTGTTCTCATTGTTAGTGCAACGGTCACGTCTATGTTTTTACAGTTGTCTTTACAGTCTTTGAGTCATAAGAAAGTTATGTTAGAATGAAAGTTAGAACTGTAACTTAACATTAACCTAACAAGCAAAGTAGCTAGTAAATAAATAGATCAAGGGCCAGATTTACTAACAGCTTGTGTCAGCGCAAACCCTCTTTTTGCTTTTAGGATTTACTGAAGACGTAAGGAAAATTAGCACTGAAAAGGCATGGACAGTTATTTTTGAGTCTGAACATATTGGATTTGATTTTGTAGGAGATTCCCTTTCAGACGCAAAATTTATGGGAGGAGAGTGTTCATATAAATCATGCACAGTGATTTACTAAGGTTTGCTATAGTCAATGTACTTGGGCCATTATTTGATGCCTGTCTTAAACCGCATTGTGCCTTTTGTTAGTAGATCACACACACCTGATTACCTATTTGCGACATTATGTGAATTTGTGCAGCTTTTGATAGACTGCTTTTGGTCATTATGGATCTAATCCGGCTGCGTCTGTGTTCTTTAATGTGTGCATTGTCAGCAGATAACCCGCAGAACTTTCCGCTCCCATCTACGCTTTTATGGGACTGCGGTTTCTAATTTACCCTGTTTATTTAATTTTGTCTTAAATGTCTACACACCCTTAAAATTGTGATTTTGGCTTGGCCAACCACAGAGGTCTTGGCCATTTTGTCTGTAACTATTACATTTGTTACCAAAAAATTAAATATTAATACTAATTGAACATTTCACTCAATTAGTAAAAACTAATTTAATAAAAATATGTGACCCTAGACCACAAAACCAGTCATAAGGGTCAATATCAGCTAATAAAGCTGAATAAATAAAATCAAAATATTGAGAAAATTGCCTTTAAAATTGTCCAAATGAAGTCCTTAGCAATGCATAATCCATTCACAAATATATATATATATATATATATATATATATATATATATATATATATATATATATACGGTTGAAAATTTACAAAATATTTCTATGGAACATGATGTTTACTTAATATCCTAAAGATTTTTGGCATAAAAGAAAAAATGATAATTTTGACCCATATATCATATATCCCATAAGTACATACCCTTGCGACTTGTGACTGGTTTTGAGGTCCAGGGTCACATGTGTTTAATTCTTAATGCTAAACTAGAAAATTATTATAATTACACAGTTCCCATGCTTTTTATTGCTTTTTTTTTGCCCTTATCACATATTTTAGAAATCATCATCATTCGAAAGCTTCAATGATCAACATTCATCCTGTGAAAACCATTTTAAAATTTGTTACCATGTAAACAGTACATCAAACCCTTTTAGCAGACTCCATTTTTGAGATATCAACTTCAAATTTGGAACTTAACTTGGTTAGACACTTGGCTTTCATTTTTCTAACAATTTCAAAAATGTTTTGTGAAATATATATTTTGTATAAAATAACCATGTTCAGTTCAATAGATTTTCTTTACGATAAATTTATAACTTTTTTTTACACTTTCATTTTTTGAAGTGCTTCTGCCTCTAATTTATCTTCTTTTAAAAAGTCCAACCAACATTACGTCTGTATTTCAAAGGGAGTGGTGATAGTTAACAGGTTAAATTATATTTGTCCATTAAAAAAAACAAAACACATTTGACACAGTGGACAATTAATGTTTCTAAAAGTCAAGGACCGGTCTTCATTGTTCATTTGTTGAAAAAGGGAAAATGAATTGAAAATGCTTTATTATCATTTTTATAAGACTTGCAGGCACAATATTGTGTATTCATGTAAAGTGGCAGCTGGTTTGACTGCACTGCTGTACATGTGCCAATCACTGACCACTGACCATTATCTTCCCACACACACTCCACTCACTAACTCTGATCTTGTGCTTAAGTTACCAACACTGATAATTAGGGATTCAGAATGTCTACTTGCCAATAAAATGCATGTTGTAAAAGGACTGTTATACCCCCCCCCCCCCCCCCCCCCCCCCAAAAAAAAAAAAAAAAAAAAAAAACTGCTGTTACCATTCATCATAAACACAATTCTGCATGGGACAGAATGACGAATTCTGAGTGATGATCATTGCTACATTAGTGTTGTTAATAAATCATTTGAATACTGACTTTATTTTCAGACTGAATATGATGGATTATGCCTCAAGAGACAAACAAGATTATATATCACAGATCAACGTTATTTTCTGAAATACACTGAATTAAGGCTCGTGTACAACAAGTCTGGAGGTGCAACTTACAATAACAGAAACTTAGTAATGCTATGAGCATTATTTGCTTCACAACAATCGATAATAATGCTTGTTTTTAGAGAAAGCGATTGTATCTTGCAGATACAGGTTTTAATACTGGCATATTCCAGACACTCTTCTTAGTGGGAGCATTAATCACAGAAGTGCTCTGTCAAATGTCATTGCAGTATTGAGAGACAAGGCTGGATATCAATGAGGTTTTTCGTCTACAGGCCAACCATTACAGTGTACAAGCTCCTTAAACGTTTCTATTCTTAGAGAGGCTCTGAAAGATGCAGAGGCCTGCCGAAGCACCGGAGATACTCTACCGAGGGTCACTGACAGTTTAGTCATGCAGGAGATGGAATCTCCTGTAATATAGAGCATTTATATTTATAAGCTCCATTAATACTAATATATGCAAAAATCAGGTTGATATTTTTAGAGCAGGCCCCCGCAATTCAAACCCAGATTATTGCAGTGGCGAAAGACACCTGTCAGCATGGGGTAATAAGGGAGAGCTTCAATAATTAACTGAGAAAGGTAAAATGTACTTTAAATGCGCTCCACTGATGTGCCAGATGAATGAGTGATGAGCTCCTTTCTTACCTGTCCTTTCCTGTAGGACTTTAATAAGATCATTTTGATCATTTTTTGCTTTATTGTTCTGATTTACAGGCATTTCTCGTTTTTACACATTCATTTAATATTTATAAAACAGCTCAGATAAAGATATTGGCAGTGCATTTTTGCCATGTATTGTGCCACTAAAAAGGCAACTTTTTCTGTATCTCACAAAAAAAAGAGTCAAAAGATGGTGATGAGAGCTAAGAAGCAGACCATCGTCAGTTAATAAATGTCCGTTTTGAATTTTGATTGATGTCCTCAGATGACAGCTCAGAGATTAATGGTCCAAATAGGGAGGTTTTACATTATGGTGTATTATTAGCACTGCGCAAATTGTGTTTCTTTCATTTATTGACGTATTCGTGTTTGGTTAGGTTTTAAATTAGCGAATATGACTGAACTTTCTTTCTCTCCTCCCAAAAATCAATGTTTGCCTGTAGATATCAAAGATAAAAGTCAGTTTCATTTTGAACAAAAAAGAGCAACTGATTCTGTGTTGAAGATTTATTCACGAATGTGAGGGATTCATAACATGCATAATTAACAAAAATACTTGATTTAAACACACACATCACACAGGATCTTGGGATCCCAGATGAATCCCAGGAAGAGGAGGAATTCGTTCGATATCATATGTTAGGTCAGAGGTCACCAGTCCACCAGAACTCGACTCTCTGATGCCAGAATGCAGTGATTAAGATCTATAAAGTTTTAAATATGGATATTTGGTAGCACTTTACTTTACAGTGTCATTGTTTGACATGTTACATGTAGTTACTGTAGTAATAACTATGAATTATGCATAATTACATGTATCTAACGCTAAACTAAACCCTCATCCTAAACTTACAGTAAGTACGTGCCATTAATTATTATTACTCAGTACTTAAATGTATAATTGCACTGTAATACTGACACCTTTTCTTACAAAAACGCATTGCATCACTTCAGAAGGCATTTATTAACCCACTGAAGAATGGATTACTTTTATGATGGATGCATGCGCTTTTTGAACTTTTTGCACTCAAGCACTATTACAGAGCTAGGAAGAGCCAGGATATTATTTAATATACTGTAACTCCGATTGTATTCAGCTGAAAGAAGAAAGTCATATACACCTAGGATGGCTTGAGGGTGAATAAATTATGGCATAATTTTTGGATTAACTCTTCCTTTAACACAAAACAAGAAACTGTTTCGTATGCTGTATTGCTGTGCATTCCAATGCCACATCTGTGACATCTTGAAATTGTGTAGGGCAAATGGTTTCTGTTTATTTTGCTCGCCAATAGGTGGTATTTTTTGAGTGGAATAGATTACAGCTTATAGATCACATCTGTGCAGCTCCTAAAAGGCCATAACACCTGAAAAACACAATTAAAACAGTCCATATGACTATCTACTGTAGTAACAGGTGTTATTATTAAACCTCAAATTCTGAGGTCAACATATAGGCTAGCTATAGTCTGTTTTTAATCTTTGTCCATCCATTAATTAATAGGCAGCATAAGTTCCATAGGGAAGATTGAAGGTTTTCTTGCATTACACCACTTATGTGAAACTGGTAGATAAGTTCAGTTTAAAAAATAAATAAGTCCCTATTTTAGATTGAATATGTATCCTGAAAAGAATCTATCCTTTAAAATGAAAGCTTTAGCTGGTTAGAGTAAAAGAAGAGCTTTAAAATTCAATCCACGTTCATTCTGTATTCTGGGATAGCTATTAAATGAACTGGATTCTTCATTTTCGCTCCTCTCGAAAAGTGAATGGGGCCTCATTGTTGAGTTTTGTTTGGTGACAGAATAGAAACCATCAAATATTAGCTTGCCAACACTTCTCTTCAGGTGCTTTTATCACAAGCAGTAACATTTAATGAGAGAGGAAAATGTCTGTGTGGCAGACATTAATGATTCAATTTCAGATACTGCGCAGCTGGGATATTGCTGTAATCAACACTAAATGCAAACATGAGCATGAAGCTCAAGTGATTTTCCTAAATGGTGTTCCATTTAGGGTCCCTATGCCATGTTTGCTTCTCCCTATAGCTACTTAGCTGCGGTATGGGGATATCTGTAGAGGTTCACTTTACTTGACAAAGTTTGTTCATTTGGAATGCTGTTAATGTCACCAAACACTGACTTTGAGTAATGCACAGTAGGATGGATGTTTGTGTACTTTCAATACAATTATGTTTAGTAAAAGTATATCTTAATGATTTATATTTAAATGAATTTATTACACTAAAAAAACCCATGAATTTAAGATGCAGTAAGTGATTTCTGTTTGAACAGTTCATTTATCTGTTTCAGATTTTTTTTTTTTCTGCATAAGGCAGTTCGTACTAGTCTGCATGAATCAACTGTGATCACACAAAAACAACAACAGCATATCTTGGTTTTGTGAAACACAGCAAAAAATAATGTATCGAGCAGAAACAAAGGAACCTCTGCGACCATTCAGGCGTTTCCAAGCTTTTCCAATATTAACACGGGTCCTAGCTTTTGTCTGATGATAAGCCTTCTTCATCCAGTTATATTTGTTTGACCTTTTTGTCTTTGGTAATGTTTCAGCCATATCTCTTCTTTTTACAAATGTACTGTGGCCACTTGCTCACTCCGGCCCTTTCCCAAATGGCACCTTAAACATCTGCAGTCTTCCTATGAGTCCACACTTTTGTGACATAATGCCACTTTGACTGACAGAAAAGTCTGATGCGGAGCTCGCATCAGTGCGAGGATGCATATCGAGTGCAAATGGGGTGCTTGTGAGCACCCTTCTGAAACCTGTAATGACAAATGGGACTCCCAACAGTCTCTTAGACTTAATGGGTTAGTTCACCCAAAAAATGATGTCATTTCATTCTCACCCTCAAGTCGTTTTACACCCGTAAGACCTTCGTTCATCTTCGGAACACAAATATAAGATATTTTGATGAAATCCAATGGCTCAGTGAGACCTGCGTCTCCAGCAAGACAATTAACACTTTCAATGCCCAAAGCTACTAAAAACTTAAAACAGTTCATGTGAATACTGTGGTTCAACCTAAATATTATAAAGCGGCGATGATCAGTGAATTCAAAACATTGCTTCGAAGCTTTACGAATCTTTTGTTTCGAATCAGTGGCTCGGAGAGCCAAAGTCACGTGATTTCAGTAAACGAGGCTTCGTTATGTCATAAGTGTTTAGACATTTTTATAGTTCACGTGATTTTGGCAGTTCCCGATCCGATCTGAGCCAAGATTCGTAAAGCTTCAAAGCTTCATGAAGCGGTGTTTTGGTGCACAAAAAATATTCTCGTGTCCTGTCAGTTGTCACATGTTCCTTGTTTTGAGTCTAGTTCTGTCACGTGATCGTTGTTTCATCATTAGTTCATTTCAGTCAGCTGTGTCTCGTTAGTCATTATGTCCGTCACCTGTGCCTTGCTGTTATCCTTCTGTGTTTCTGTATATATATTCCCTCTGTGTCAGTCCAGTCCTTGTCCGCTGTTAAAGTTTTGTACATGGTGTTATCTTGTTTCCTGTCTGTTTTTATTAAAGTGTTTGAAGAGTCTGCCTGTTCCTGAACACCCATAACGTTACACACTGTACTCACATGAACTGTTTTAAGTGTTTTTGAAAGTGTTTGAAAGGGCATTGAAAGTGTTAATTGTCTTGCTGGCAATAGAGGCCTCACTGAGCCATCAGATTTTATCAAAAATATCTTAATTTGTGTTCCGAAGATGAACGAAGGTCTTACGGCTGTAGAACGACATGAGGGTGTGTAATAAATGACAGAATTTTCATTTTTTGGGTGAACTAACCCTCTAATGAGCACGCACAGTCAAGTCAACAAGACCGAAAATGCATATGAAGAGTGTAATTTGGGACAGGGCCTCTCTCCCCATGCCCATCATGAGCATATACACGCCCTATGGCTACAAGAGAGTTTTGGTGCTGTGTTGTTTTTCTTTTATTTACACGGCCAAAACTATGTACCAATATTTCTTTCAGTAAAAACACAGAGAACGGATATCAAGAACATTCACAAAATTGTTTGTTTCTACAGCATCGCTTACTGCACCTTTAAGGGATAAACCACTGTTTTGATGTTGAGTCTACACCAGATGTGACAGTTGCGTCGCGGCATCTGGTATAGACAACAATTGCTGATTTTCTGATCAGGTTATTTTCTGATGAATAGAATTTTCAAAAGAACATTGTTTATTTGAAATGGAAATCTTTTGTAACATTATCAAACATTACTGTCACTTCTGACCAATTTAATGCATCCTTGCTGAACAAAAATATTCATATCTTTTTGAATGGTAGTGCATGTCTTTTTAACTGCCGTGTGACAATGTGTTCATGTTTATTTTAGCCCAACTTTGTGTGTTACTAAAATGGTGTTTAATGGGTGAATTTCACCTTCTGTGAAGCGTAAAATGCCGTTATGAGCACATTTGGGTAAGATATGGGTGCATGTGCTAGAACAAAAACACCCATGTGGTGTTAGTCTCATTTTATTGGCCGCTTATGGAATAGGAAAATGCCAACTACAGAGCAGAGTAAAATAAAAAATAAAAAGCATGTGTTTGTGACTCAAAATTTATATGCTTTTATTTCAACATTCCCACTTTTAGACTTATTCATTTAGTCTATTAAAGTAATTGATAACAAGGAGGCAGTTTGATGGCAAAAAGTCACATTTAGGTTGGTTTGAAAGCTGGAAGAATGGACTATTATATTCTGTATAATGGACCTCTGGGATTCCTTTGAACGCCATTTCACTGGCTGAAACAGCACACAGCTCCGAAGGCTTAAGAGAAGGAGTCATTTGCATAATGCACACCTGCAGATCTTTTTTAATGTGTTTCAAAGTGCTTACTACCCCAAAAACTCAACTTTTAAATGTAAAAGGGCTTTCCAAATAACTTTACATGAAAGTGTTCTCAAAGCCATGTGATTGTGCCCAATTATTTATTAATAAGGCTTTTTCACAGCAATGCTCTAACTGAATGGGAGTTTTGGGTTCCCGTCACATCTCATGGATGTTCTCTACACAGATACTCCCCTGTCCTTGAAGTTCTGAGCAACACAGAATAAATGATTTTTAGGCCACTCAAAAGGATTTTATCTCAAAGACTGTGAAAGAAACAGACAGATCTATCATAACGAAATGTTCTTCTATAGAGGCGAAAATAGCATTCTTCCTGTTTTTTGTTTTTTTTTAAAAGATCTTGCATAAAATATGATGGATCCTTGCTAGTAGAAGCTTAATGAAATAAGCCAATTCAATTCATGTTTACGTCACTGAATACTATTATTCCTGTTAATTCGTTCAGTGCGATCTTGTTCATTTGAAGTGAGCCGTGCTTCTTGGTTAAGGATGAAGTCTAATTCTTTTACATGAATTAGTTCCTTCCAACATTTTGGTTCAATGTACTCGTTCAAATTAACGATTCACTCTTTTGTCATCACTAAATTTCATCAACACATGGCATGGCATATTTTGCTAAGTTTTATTACATTTAATTTTTCTTTTATGTTTGCTAGCTCAGTTTGTTGGAGCTGTGACATATTGTGTCAGTTCATAACATCATTTATCATAATTCAGAATAAGGTCATTTTGAACTATTATTATACTATCTTAAACAGTTAATGTTAAATAGTGTTTAGCTCTCTCATAACTTACCTTTCGTTCCATCAGCCAGACCTTTGTTTCAAATGTTCGTACTGTCAGTTCTCCACTTATACTTGTTTTAAAGCGACAGTTCTGTGTTTAATGATTTAGCGAGTTGCTACAGTAATTCAAGAACTAATCAGCAATGTCGAGGAAAGTTAATTCAAAAGTAACGCTATACTCATTTAAAAAGTAACTAATTCCATTACTTAATTACTTTTCATAGAAGGTAATGTGTCATGTTACTTTTCCATTTCTTTTTTTTCCATTTACTTTTCTTACTTGTTTTTTTTGGGGGGTTGTATTTTTGGGACACATAAATACAAACCTACAATAATTAAATGTTAAATAATACAAATGTGTTGTGTTTAATCTTTTTTTTTCAATTTATTGACCAATGTCTTTGCTGTTGACTTTTGATTCATTTCACTTTTGGTGGGAAAGGGTCTTTATCAGGTACAAAAATGACCAGTTAAATCATTGCAAACATTGCAAAATACAACAAATACATACTAATGTGCTGGATTTAAGTTCACTGGTAGCAAAGCAAGTAGTCTAATACCTTTCATACTTTGGCACAGAAATTAGAGGTGCTAAAATGCACATACAAATCAAAGACTCTGCTAAGGAAATTCGACTTTGCATCTTTTTTTTGTCCAATTTTTGTCAGACTAATTATATATAACATAAATAATCATCTATTAGAACGGTGCTACCTTGAAAACAGTGTTAAATTATAACTTCAGAATTTTCCAAATGGATTTCAAAAGATTTTTTTGGCAAATTGGAATTTGCAGTATGCATTTTGCATGGACTTTTGTATTTTAGCAGGATTATTTATTCATCCATCCACTCCTCCATCCATACACCCACCCACCCATCCATCCATCCATCCATTCACAATATTAATTTTCATTCAATATTAAAAGAATAAACATCAAGAAATGTCCGTCCACCTAAGTCATTGTCTGTCACAGAAGTGATTTGGAAAGTGTATAAAAAAGTGTTGATCTTTCAGAAAATCGATGACTACATCTCTCCTAACATTGCGCTGATTTGTTATTTTCACACATGTCAACCAAACCTTGGTTTTGCAGTGGTGGATTTTAATTCAAAGTATCGAAGTGAGGTCGAACCCTTGAGCAGATTAAAGAGTGGAATGGAGTGCCAGAGATTCGTCTGTCCCCTCTGAGCTGCTTGAGAGTGGGACGGATTGTGCTGAGACTAACCCAAAGTCCTACCCAAACCTCAAGCCTCAGCACTTAATCTCCACAATTGGAAACACAGCTAGCAGTGTTTAAGGCCTCATCCTGCCCAGCACACCATGGGATGTCCTGATCTCGACCTAGAATTGTCTGAGCCCTTCATTCCTCCAAAACAAAAAACAAAATAGGATACACTATATTTTGATATAAAATGCTGTTCTAACTTGAAGAATAAAGTAGGTCAGTAGGGTTGAAGACTTTTGACTTGTTATTTTTATTATTAATCCAAATGTAATGGCAGTTGCACAATGATATTATGAGTATGATTATCATCATGTTCCAGTATAGCTGCACTAGCAACATAAAAGTTGTGGGTTTGAATTCTTTGGTGCACACTAGAACACGAAAAAGAAAGAAAAAAAGTATCTTCCAAATGTGAAAATGCTGCAGGCTAAATAACCTCAAGAAATTCTACATTATACTTTTATTGATTTTCTGCAGAAGGCCCGGGTTTTCATTTGACTGACTTGACTAACATATGTAAGAACAAAGAAACAGCTTTCTTAAGAATAATGGTCTTGAACTGATCTCTGTATTTGAATGAATTTATCATCTTTTGCTCGTCTCTGAGATGCCATGTTCCTAAAAGATGTAATGTGTCCGTGATGGCCTGTTCCACTTCATCAAATGTATATAGCTCACAGATAACCCTGACCCTCAATAAATGCATCTCTCCCCTGTTGAGTGTCAATTGTCTGACTAGAAGAAGGCTGGTGGCTTGTGATCGATAGCAGAAGTGGGAAATCAGTCCTGCCCGGCTGCGTGTTTGAGCTGCATCTTGGGAAGTTGCAGTGACATTGATGGAGAGCGCTTGCTTTTGTAGCCACTCTAATGACTTGCATTACTCCTCTTCTGCTCTAGCTGGTGGTTCATATCTGGCTTTGAGATAATGCAGAGAAATTTTCTGAGAGCGAGCCTTTGATCCACTGTGAGTTTTGAAAGAGTGTTTGACATTCATTCATGTTGTATGTCTTTAAAGGGCAAGGATGAAACCCTTTCAGTCATGGCCTGTTGGGCTTTCTTCAGCAGTTCAAAACGTTCCTGTCAATACAATATGTTATACTGGGTGAGCAAACTGCTGTGAAATGAACAAAGAAATCTGACCTACTGTATGCTTAATACTTTTATTTTATTTTGTTTTATTTTCATTTGTTTTATGTTTTTATTATATTTATTATATTTTATTGTTTTGTTTTCATTAAAACATTGACTGCATCCTAACCAGCTCCAACATAAAAAGTGACCAGGGATCAAATAATGTGATTTTTTTTCTTTTAAAAAAAAAAATCATATTCATCACAAAGTAAAATATTTTTTTAAGGCGAGACACCCCAGGTGAACAGGGTAAAAATATTAACTAATAGATATCACCATACTTCCTAAGCTGATTGATTACATTAATAATTTTTACAAGTTTTCAGAAAAAAATTATTTAAATATTCAAATGTATCTAATTAAATATGCACTAATTTGCATATATTTCTACAGCAAAAATCTGAATAGTGGATGAAGTCAGGGTCAGAATTCTTGTTTATTTATTTATTTTATTTTACATATTAAAGTTTTTACTTAAGGAATTTTGAAACAAATTTTATCACTGCATAAATCAGAAAAATATTTATATATTAGGAATAAAATGTAGTATAAAATCAGGCAAATTATATATCAACAAATCCTACAATGAAAACCCTCAGAATATAGATAGGAATAAAACTGTAAAGTTTGGTGTCTGTAAGTTCTGCTGAAGTGGAGATTTCTGACTCAGAGCAGGAGAAAAAAAAAACTCATTTTGAGAAAACGGCCTTTAAAGATATTTACTGTAATTGAAATCTACAGACGCAAAAAAAAAATATATACACTTAAAAGTGTATTTTGGATGTTTTCTTTCCACCAGTTCAAAACAAAATGCTTTATGAAAAGCTAAAAATCCAAAAAATCTCAAAATTGACAGGTGCATGAAAAAACAGTGTTTTTGCCTATAGTGCCCCCCCCTTACATTTATTTTCATTGATTGCGAAAGATTAAACTCCCAGGAACAACACGACAAAATTCTAACCATCTTTCCTAGTGACCATAATCATTTGCTTGTTTCTATTTCTGCACTGTCACTGACAGAAAATTGGTTGGCAGCATTGGTTGATGCTAAATCTGCCTCTTCAATATCTTTACTGAGAATATACTTGTAACTGGATTGATTACTTTGTGGAATGGCATCTTGATAAGCAAACAAGATGTCTGCTCAGTGGATTCAAATCTATTCAAAAACAATTAATTGACTAATAAAATCATATTCTGTTCCCATATAATGGACTCCTATAGTAGTCATAAATTATAGAACAACCATAGTGATGCAATAAGCCTAGAACAGCATTGCAGCTTACTCAGCCTCAGCTGTATGTGTGTCAGGAGATTCCTCATACAGATTCCTCACCACCAGTGTTAATGCCAATCACTAGGCGTCAGGCTTATGTCAGGATTATTGACGATGTCAATCATGATTGACAGTAATCCAGATGCACTGAAACGGTTCACTTCTGTTAGATGTGCACATGCATTGTGACTAAATGGCAATGGCATGCTGATATAGTCCAGTCACCAGTGAGATAATGTCATTTCTTTCATTTCAGAAAAAAATGCACCATTAGTTCAGGACTTGAAGGGGCCACAGCAACATTTTTATGTTCACTTTTGCCGTTCTCTGAGTCATCTGATACTTTGTAAGGAACCATATCCCTTCATATGAACATCTAGGTTTTGTTTGAACATTTATTGATTCAAACAATCCTCCTAGGTCATCTATGCTTTTCAGCTGATTTTTCTACAACTGCTGGATCCGAATTCACCAAATACAGTCATGGAAAGACATTTGGAAAGATTTAAAAAGCTTACCCAAATATGTCAATTATCATCATTTACTCACCTTCATGTCTCAAATGACTTGCATGGGACACAAAGGAGAAATTTATGCTGTTTTGGTTAAAGATTATGTGTTGGTTCTGCCACATATTAGAATTGCATTAATCTGATGCATTATGTTGATGTGTATGTACGGAACTCAACATCCGAATGCACATAATTTTCTTCCAACACAGCCTGTTACACCTCAGTAGACTTTCTTTTCCTTTTTTTAAAATTAATAATTAAAAACACATGTGCAAAACCAGCTGGTATCTATTTCCAGACGAGAACAGGGTTGAAACGTCAACATGACACAAACCAACTTTTTAACATTGACAATATGTTGTTGATCCTGGAACAACATTCCTGTCCACAAATTTAATCCTAATATTAGTGGTAACCATATCCAACCCCCTAAACCTAATATTACTCATAGGTTATCCCTAAAATCCTGTTAGCATTATTACGCAGCATTAAAGTTCAGTTATTTACCATACATACTTTGGTTCCACACATGTAAATTATTTTGGCCAGTCTTTAGGCTACAAAATGACCTCTAATGCAGAAATAGATTTCACATCTGGAAGAGAATCATACACTTTTTTATGTGTGTGTGTTCGTTTTCTATGAATCACAGATACATACATTTGAGAAATAATCTTAGATCAAATGTAGGACAGTTTCTACGCAACCCTTTATAAATGAAGCCACAGGAACATAGGGCAAAAAAGAGGGGCTTTCGTACCGGAGGAAGCATTTTCATAGTTCCTTGAACTATTGGCTGTTGTATCCAGGGGAACTAAATTATCTCCTACTTCAGAGTAGGGTCGAAACCAGCACTATAGGAACTATCAGTGACATAAGAGTACGCAGACTGGTCAAACGCTTGTCAAACACTGGCACCCGGCACTTTTAAAAAGTTGTATAAACATATTTACTTCACAACAGCGATAACAGTATTTATCTGTTGTCTGCAGTGTTGTGTTCTTTTCTCTGCCTCGATACTGAAAGTTATCATAGGAGTTATCATCATCATCTCTTAGCCCCACTTTTTGCTCTTTCAATCACATAGATTATCCTTCTTCGTTATCATGATACCCACGTCTTACAACAAACAGCTCTGATCACGGTATCCACCTGTTACGTACGCTGTGCTACGTAATTGTTTTGTTTGTTTTCTTTTCTTACATATGTTGTTGCATATGTATGCGCGTGTCTGCGTGTTGTGTAATGCCTGTTGCAGGTGTCAGTTCAATTGGAGGAGGACCCGCCTGATGAACAGCTGTCGTTGGGGTTGACGTCATGGATCGCGCCACCAATCAGTGATCGCGGAGCGATTTATGAATGCTACAAAATGTCAATGGCGACAGAGGTCGACACACAGACTCTGGGTTGGGAGATGTTCTGTGCACGCTCTGTGAGGACGGATCTCTCGTATGAGAGATCAGTCTGAGAGACTGATCTGTGTCTTTTCTTGTATTGTTATAGTTATCTGGTGGTTAGATCAGTACGTCGTTGCTCGCTGATCGTGTTAACCGATTGCTGGTGTTTGTGAGGAGAGGTCGCGAGTTTAGGCAAGCAGGTCGCGACCTACATTTACACACACTCAGCAATTAGGATGTATTAGACACACTAGTGCGAGGAGTGGTGTTAATTATGTATGTTTTTGTTTGATAGTTAGTATAGTTTAGTTATAGCGTCTTGCACGCTGAAGATGTTTCTTTCTACCTTTTTTTTTTTGTTAGTTAGTTTAGTTCTTTAACTTTAGTTAGAGGGTTTTGATTATATTCAGTTCTTTCATTTAAGCACCACTCTCTTTTGCTCCTTCCTCTCCTCCGTTTTGTTTGTGATTTTGTTTATTTTTGCTATGTTATATATATTGTAAATACTTTACCTTACTTTACCTCATTACTTTACTTTATCATTACTTTACTTTATCATTTATACTTAAATTAAAACGTTGCAATTAATTTTGTTGTCTGGTCCTTTGTCCTTTATCTTTTGCCATCCTGGAACTGTTCGCACGCACACCTTCAATCTTTTGTTATGTCTAACCATTCCGAGAAAAGAACAATTAACATCTAACTAATGAGGGACGTAACACCACCATTTACCGTTTTTTTAGCGTTTGTAAATGCCATGCTTAAAAACGCTACCGTCAACCGCTTCAGAGTTCCCATCTCCAGTGCGAATGCAACCAGGGACTTGGTTAGTTCTTGGGGAACTGTCCTAGTGGCTATACTATAACAAAGTTCCTAGAACTATTCGGCGCGAAAACCCCTAAGGTCACGTTTGATGTTGTTGCAATAAGAACAGAAACTTTGCCTCAGACTTGATTTGACAATTCTAATATTTCCCTTTACTTTTTGAACTTGCAAACTTTTTGGCTACGACTGCATTCCTGTGTTGAGGTACTGACAGCGAAACACCTTAGATGTCTCGCAGACTTAACGTGGATCCTGAGTGTTCATGCTGAAGGCCTCTTTGAAGCGCAGAGCTCTCACGGCTTTGATCCTTCCTTTATATTTGCATCCCCCATTCCTTCCACGCAAGAGAGACTATCGTGGAGAAGAATGTGGTTAAATTACACTCTCCTTAAAGTGCAAATCAATGCTAATGGAGAGGAATCAGACCTCCTACTTGTCTCTATTCTCATTAGTCTCCCCAGTTCTCTGGACATGACACCAGGCTGAAACGAAAGTACTTTCCTGAAGTGTGCAAGTGGGGGCTTTCAGAACTCTCAGCCAAGGCTTTGGGGAAAATCATCAAATAGCAGCTTCTGGGTTTCAGCTACACAATTGAAAGATGGCTAAATGAAAAGCATGTTTGCTTTGTCAATACATTTAGCAACATTTGGACAAATCAGGAACTTATGTGAGGATCCGGTTTGCGGACATCAATTCGGCATTCAACGACATCATTCCAAACCTGCTCCTGTCCAAATTAACCCAGCTCTCTGTTCCCACCTCCATCTGTCAGTGAATCACAACTTCCTGAAAGACAGGCAGCAGCAAGTGAGGCTGGTAAAATTCTCATCCAACACCTGTACAATCAGCACTACAGCACTACGAGTCTGCCTGCAGATAGGAGGTTAAAGAGCTGGCTGCAATTATGACAAGCATTTATGCACATCCTTTGCCAGCTGCGAAAGTTCAACCTGCCACGGGAGCAGCTGATGTAGACACCCCTCCCTACTTTCCATGAAATGTACTCATCCAGAGTGAGTAAAAAGGCTGCCGGCAAAATCATTCTGGATCACTCACATCCAGGCCATGTTCTCTTTGAGCTGTTGCCGTCTGGTCAGTGCTACAGATGACTGAGATTCAGAACAGCTTGGCAAAATAAAAGTTTCTGTCCTCAGGCCATCAATCTCATGAGCAGTTAAATGCCCCCTCTAGGCAATAAACATGTGCAAGAAACAACACTGTTTATATATACTATAGCACACCATACCTTGTATTTTTATTCCCTTGCATTTGTAGATCATTTCTGCCCATGCATATTATTTTTTTTATATATATATACTTGCAGCATCTGGACTGAATCAGTGATGATCGATTCATCTTTAGATTTTAGGAAAACCTTTTAGCCTTTTGAACTGCATAGTTAAATATTAAACCTTCACAAAGGTCTTAATCAATCCAAACCAGGCCCCAAATTCTGCCAGAAGACCTCACACCACATAGAGACTTTCTCTGCATTTAACCTTAAAATATGACTATTCCCATGTATATCCCTGTGTGTATGGATGTCTCCATATTATATAATCTTAGTCATGACTGTTAGTTGTGTTAATTTTACTCTAAATGTTTATATTCAAGTGTAAGAATGTATCTCTGCTTTAATGTCTTTCACACATATACGTCTTGGATTCAAAATGTTCCTCTCCGAATGTCTTAACCAACTATAGGGGTTATGTTACTGTTAAATGCACTAATCTATTATTATCATTCTTTCGAGTACAAACTACCAATTCTGACACGTCATAAAACATGTAAATTAGGTCATAAAAGAGACAAAAGAAACTTCTCCCACTCAAAATCCATGCCTCACCATTGGCCAGTTCATCCAAGGAGGCGTTTTGGCTTAATTAGTCTTAAAGGACAACAACACACCTGGTCTTTTATCTCTAAATTGTCTCTTGCCATCTCGCATACGTCTCTCGTCTTTCCGTCGTTCTCACTCCCATCATGGGCATCTCCTCTTTGAGACGACCATGCTCGTCCTCTGCTGAAGACTCGACCTTGGGAAGAGACCAATAGGACACTCCAGCTTGAACGCTACTGAAATTCTGCGGAACTACATTCACCACAGCAATCAAAATCACCAATGCAAGCACAGAATAATTCTTTTAATGCATTTTAAGCTGGCATTGTCTAAAGTGAGTTCATTTGCCTGTCAAAGGTTTAACTGTTTGTAATTTTGCCATTCTTTGATCATCCTTTCTTTTATTTCTTTACTTTCGTTGTCTCATATTGTATGCTTAGATTTAGTTGTATGTATTTGCATATTCATGTATTGAATCCATTGTATTCGCGATTGATTGTCTATGTTGATGCTCATAAATGAACCAAGTCACTTTAACATTTCTAGCTTCATACTTTTGTAAGTACTAGGATAGGAGAATTATTCTTGGCCAGAAGAAAACTCCTTTTTAAGAATTAAATACTCGGACTGATAGTTTTGCCGGACAAAACAGACTAGTCTTTTAAAACTAGAACTTACGGTGGCCCAGTAATGCACAGCACAACGAAATTTAAAAAGCAAACATAAGTTCACAACACAATGAAATAAAGCCACAACACAACGGAAATGCTCTCAGTGCTCAGTAAAGTTAGATTTCCTTGCCACTGTTCTAAGGGTCCAGAGTCTGACGTTCCCTTCATCATGCGCCGTGGTAGCGCGTCAAATCATTCACAGGAATAAATATGAAGCTATTGTGCAAATAGGTGATTTTGAATTAATATTTTTTTTGTCGATACACAATGTTTACGTATTTAAAACTAATCATGGTAAGACTCTGGACTCTTAGAACAGTGGCAAGGAAATCTAATTTTACCATTTCCGTTGTGTAGTGGCTTTATTTCGTTGCGTTGTGAACTTATGTTTGCTTTTTAAATTTCGTTGTGTTGTGCACTACTGGGCCACCGTAAGAACTAACTTTAGACCATATATATATATATATATATATATATATATATATATATATATATATATATATATATATATATATATATATTCGTTAGTAATTGATTATCCATATAATTCCCTTCATGGTTCATTTATATTCATAATTGATCATAACACATTATGATTTAATTACACACACACACACACACACACACACACAAATAAGTTTTTATTTAATCAGAGATCTGTTGTTCAGACATGGAACAGTTGCACTAGGAATTTGGTTTGGGCTTTACAAAAGTTCATTACCACATTATTTTTTTCAAGAATTTAAGTTAATAAAATGTCTTTTTAACACAAATTCTGCAGTATTGCTCCCAGTGCATATGCATAAGTGTAATAATGCTGGGTTTAAGAAATCACAAAAGACACCTTAATTGCCAGATCGTGCTTTTGTGATTTGTTTAGTTAGAAATGTAAAAAGTTAGAGATGGATTCATCCAAGTCTAATAGAAACATTTGAGGCTCTCACCAAGCATGTCAATAAGAACACTAAATCAGGAATTTATTTTTTTCAGAATAATTTGCTAAATTAATATTTATCTATTTATTAGAATTAAAGTAAGATTTTGAAATTCATGTTTATTTTTGGCACTCTGGCTGACCTTCACACAGATCACATTTCACCCCAAAATAAATTAAAGATAACATTAATTTTGCTAATTTTATCTTTTGGTGTCATCATTGTCATGAAAATGTCACAATGCAACTTTACAATGCAACTTTTCCTATACTGTCGCATGAGTACATTTCATTATTCTCCCTTGCAGTTATACAAAGCTCAGAGATTTTGTACATGTGGGTTTTAAGCTAACAGGCACGTGCATTCATATTAAATGTATTTCTTTTCAGCAGAGGATCCAGATGGCAGGCAAATGGAGTTGATCTTCTGTCCAGAAATATAGGACAGATAGATTTAGAGGATTTCAATCTCACGCATTTGTCAATCATTTATCATAAGCCAAGCCTATCTTTCCTCCATCCCTGGTTAAATTAAAAGTTAATGAAAGGATGCTTTATTTTTCAAGACACAAAGCAAGCTGGCATCTTCCTTGATATAATTAAACACTTCAGTTTGGCATGCATTAAATGCGCCTTCATGCATATATCTGCCTATTTGCAATTTCTTGTTTTAGCTAGACAGAGGGAAATGGATAGACTGATTTTGATTGTGTTTTGATCCAGATTTGAGTGAATTTTTCACCACTAGCTAGCAGAGATTATTGGTTGCTGGTGTAGTTATTGGGTTGGCTCATGTCAGAGATGCTGTGTAAAATGCATCTGACACAAGCCTTGACAGAATCAAAATACATATTTTTGTAATGATGTTGAGAGTATATATGTTGACGTGGGCTGAAAGGCTGTGTGATGTGCTCTACTGTGTTAATTTAATACATTTTATTAATAGTTTCTTGGAATTTAAATATTTAGATCATTTTAAAATATAAAAATTTACAAACTGGAAGTGATATCTTGTGGTGTCCCCCATGGCTTGATTCTGGGCCCGTTATTTATTTCTTTAACTGCTTGGCAAGAGACTGTATGCAAGTGTTTAGCCATACCACAGGAAATGGTCAGAGAAAGGATTGAGGAAGTAAGGTCACGACAGCACCAATGCAACCAAAATCAACAACATATGTGTGCGCAAACTGCGCTAAAGACTGCCACTCACAAATCAGACTGTTTAGCCTCAGCCATCCCTGCTCTAAATGATGACTATACCCAGGCAAATCCATTGCCGTCTTTGACCGATGGAGCTGAAGAAACAACTTTTAGTAGCCATTGTAACTAATCAACATGCCATTTGTCATTGGCATGCAGATGATGTGCAACTATTTTCCATTCTTCACTTGCATGTATGAGTATACCGTATATAGCGATTTGTAAATAATTTTCAATGTATAAGAATTTGTAAGTGATGTTTTTACACACATAAAGTTTACCATTATTATGAGTATTAGTAAAGGTCATGTATTCAAATTTTATTCCATTTTAAAATTGTGAAATTTGCTCATAGTACCAGAGTAGACATCCCTGCAAATAACGATTACGCTTCAACTTCCCCCTAAAGAATTGCAGTTCTCTTTGTGTGTTTGCCTTTCCTCTTGCCTCTAATGAGCTGACACATGCCGATTAAAGACTCGTGACAGAAAAAATGGAGTGAGGGTTGTTAAAATGTCACTGCCCTCGGCTAAATCTTTATGGCAGATCCACATGGACACTTTGACTTGTGAGTCTCCCTACGAGACAATAAAGCTGAAGAGGGATGTAACGCCCCTGGAGCCTACCAACTGGAAACCATATGTGGTCAAAGAGATCTTCCTAAAGCTTCTTACCATTAAGAGTCCAGGGCTTAAAGGGGCCACAGCAAGGACATTTTTACAGCTTTTGCCACTCCGGGTCACCTGATCCTTTGTAAGGAAGCGTAACCATTTGTATGGTGTAGGTTTCGTTTGAATATTGATGGGGGACATTTTAAGGGGTCTAACTGCAAAAAACCCTACCAGGACATGTATGCCTTTCAGATTTTTCTGTAATAGCTCAGGAAGTCTTGAATCCTGAATACAGCTGTCAATCCACTTTGGCAATCCTCAGCTTTAACTTTGATCAGAGCCTGTGAAAAGGCTTAGTTGGTCATTCCGCATTTGTTGCTTAAAAACTCTGAAGACGTTACTTGACTTCTGCAAAAAATGTCACCTCCCTACACACATTTATAACATCATTAACATTACAAATTTTCTTTGCACACATTCCTGACACGTCTTATAGGCCAGTGTGTAGATGATGTGATGCAGTGTCATCTTAATCATCTTATAATGCAGATGCTTTAATGAATAATGAACCATAGAGAATTAGGCTCTGTTACCAAGGTGATTATATTCTCACATTATCCTTGAGCCGGATTGGAGCTTGCACTGGGGCCCTGTTTACACCTGGTATTAAGATGCATTTTGGTCGACCTGATCATAAGTAGATGAAGGAGACACATTCCAGTTTACACCTGGTGTTTTAATTTGTCTCTTTTGCCCACTTTTGACTGCTTTCTTGATTTCTTTGAGAGGAAGGTCTATGGGTAGGTACATTTATTTCAATCTAATGGACGATTTACATATGAGCGAGAAAGGAGACGACAGAAAAACAGAGCAACAGCTTTTGTTTCTGCTCTGATAGCTGTGAGTGCATGTTAGAAATCAGGAATGGTGAGAGAACATTGGGCTTGGTACATTTTTGGTCACCTCAGCTAGTGTGGACTTTTGTGGCTGTTCGAAAGCATTCGACTACATGAGCATCTAAACTACGTAAGCAATCTGGTCGAATGTATTTTTCGACTACCTCTGGAAGTGGTCAAACGCAGATAAAATCAAAACATTTTAAAGCCTGTTTATGCCTGTATTTAGCATCGTCCACTTGTGATCAAAGCAAAATGCATCTATATACCAGGTGTAAACAGAGAGGTCCTTCTGAAGTGAAGCAATGCGTTTGTGTAAAAAATATCCATATTTAACAAGTTATGAAGTAAAATATCTAGCTGCTTAAGTTGGGGACTCTTGCTTGATATTCAGCAGTGTTTTTGATATGCCTGCATTGGCGTCGTTGTATGCGAACTGAGCTGAGCCGGACGATTACGTCACTGTTTTCTGCAGTGCTGATATACCTAAATTAACTAGACTAATAACTATTGATATTTGCAACGGAATGAATCAGTAATATATAGAATAAGCTGCACAATGACACCATTTTCTTTGGGAGCTGCTGTTCAGCCAAAATTATTTGCCAATTATTAATGTAAAGCTGCTTTGGCACAATTTGCATTGTAAAAAGCGCTATATAAATAAAGGTGACTTGACTTGACCTCCCTCCGTATTCAACTTAGGAAGAAAGTGTACTAGCGTAACGTCAGGTAAGCTAAGTTGAATAGGGAAGGCGTATGTGACATAGCCTAAGCTTTTTGAACTACCATTTTTATTTTATCATTTGTCAAAGCATTTTAAAGTGCAAAGAATATTTTTTGTAGAATTATTATTACTAAGGCTAAAAGATAATTATATAATTAAATAATAATCAATTTATTTTTGTGTATTACTCAGACTGAAGCATTATCGGGACTTGCAAAACACCTTCTGTGGCTACCTTCATTATCATGAACATTTGTTTCACGTTCATAACAGCACAAACAGAATAGTTTAATGTTTTTTTTTTAATTATTATTTTACACAACATAAGAACACAGCAGATGTCTTTCTGTACATGGATTTTTTTGTGGCAAAATCAATGTCACTGAAAAGAAAAAGCTTTGATTTTTTTTTTAAAAATATCAATTTTATAACAGGTCTCAGTATCAAGTCTTTATATAGTTGTTTTTTTTTTCTATAATATGCAGGAAATGTCATTTCCTTGAATAGAAAGGCTTTTTGTGAAATCTCTTATGTTTACTTCTATCTGTGTAACTGACACAAAGCTCGTATCCAGTAGAAGCCCCTGGTAAGAGGACACAGGAAGGCACCGATGCTTTCCTCTTACCATGACGCTCACCGTGTGCAGTGAAGATGGAGGCGTGTCTCTTTTGAGTGATGGATCTGGCTATGAGCGGATAGCTCCTCCCTCAAAGCAAATATCCACATTAATCCATGTGTTTCCAGAAAACATTAATAAAAAACAGCAGAAAATATGATTTGCAGATGGAAACAAAAGAAATGGTGCAAAACGTGCACATTCATACGATCACACACATTTATATACTATGAGCGCCTATACACACACACGCACACACACACACACACACACACACACACACAAACGCACGTACACAATGAGATGCAGGCACTCCATCAAGTCTCCAGCAGTCGTACATTCACACGGTGCTCTCTAGAATCCACTCTGAACTGGAAAACACAGCTTTCTCACTGTCAAGATTTGAGTTTGCCATTTGGACTAGCATTCCATTTACGGACATACTCCGCTTGCAAAACATGTTCCCCAGCTTCTGCGAGCCAATGTAGCAGTGATGTTTCGACAGGTTCTCATTCAAAGAGTACCTGCGTTTAGCCCGTGCTCCTTCGGCGGGCAGTGTCATATACTTGGATGAAGACGGACGCGCCCTCCTTAAAATCGGAGTGTCTTTAAAGTGTGATGGGGGCGGAGGGGTTGGGACTGGCTGCTGAAGGGCGGTGGAGTTGTTTCGGTTGGTGTTTTGCGTCTCTGCGTTGGGCAGCGCCTCCACTTTGGGCTCGGCGGTGCCGGCCGCGGGGACGGGCTTTGGCGCTGGTTTGCGCTTTGGCTTTAGTGACCCTGAAGAGCCGGGTGTTGTCCAGCTTTGGCATACCAGGGAGGTGGAGGTGGAGCAGTCTGGAATGCAGGTCTCTGAGGTTTGGGAATCTGGAGGAAGAGACGTGGCAGAGCTCTTTTGGCATCCCTCGCCTGCTTCCAAGCTTAAAGCACCTTGTTTGGAAGCAGACGGTGTGACTGTACAGCCCTGGGACTGCGCCCCGTTGGTCTGAGAGTGCACGTCGGTGACCGAGGTCCCCTTGGTGGTGTTTCCGCTGTTGCACACCTTGTAGCGGATCATGAGGATGATGATGAAGATGAGGACTGAGGCAACAATTATTCCCCCGATGATGATGATCATAGTGCCGCCTAAGAACTGGGACTGCATAAAGTGGCAGCGCAGATACTCGGACTCGGTGGTGAACTGGACACAGCCTACAACACGTGTGGCCGTCAGGGAGGTCATGCCGTCGTCGTAAATTGCCAGCACGCACAGGTCATACTGCGTCCCAGCAGCCAGGTTATTCACCAGGAAGTTTTTGCTCGTTGGGGGAATCATTCTGTTGGGCGAAGAAAAGAAGAGTGTTGGAATAAAACATGATATGTTTCATTCATCATTCATTTATTAAACTGCTTTACACCTTCTGAACAACCTCAAGAGTGGTAACAGTTCATGCAAAATTTTAATTTACATCCTTTTCAGCCCAGAAGTAGCCCTGAGAGAGCAATCTCCTACATATATGGATAAGGAAAAAAGGTACTTTGACTCTTTTTTTTTTTCACCTTTATTTTTTTCAAACCTGCAGTGTGACAAATGCATATTCAACTGAAAAAAAAAAAAATGAACAAAATTGTGAGGTCTCTAAATGAAAAAGTTCATTAAAAAAGCATGTAATTATATTATTTATTTTTAATTGATCATGGCATGTCGTTCTTTTTTTAATTATATTATATACACACACTCATCATTCAAAGTGTGAGGTCAGATTTTTTTTAAGTCTCAAGGTCACAAGATAAAAATACAGTAAAAACAGTAATATAGTGAAACAGTAATATTGTGTGTAACAATTTAAACCAACCGTTTTCTATTTGCTTGAATTTCAAAATGTAATTTATTCCACTAAACTTTCAGCATCATTACTCCAGCTTTCAGTCACAAGATCCTTCAGAAATTATTCTAATATACTGTATATGGTGCAGTGTTGAAATAGCAGTACATTCTATTTCAGGACTCTTTTATTTGAAATAGAAATACTTTTTTAACATTATAAATGTATTTACTGTCACCTTTGATCAATATAATGCATGCTCGCTAAAAGTAAAGTAATTGATAAAAGTATCAATTTCTTAAAATAATTAAAAAAAGCAAAGTCATCTAAATGGGTTACATTTTCTAACAAATATATTGCTATAATACTGCTATCATCATAGAAAAATCATCATAAAAAAAAGTAAATCATAGAAAAAAATATGACTTGTGGACACCAAAATTGACCAAACAGAATCAGTTATTCAAAATAAAATTAATTTCATGATTTTTTCAGTTTTATATTCTTTCCAAAACCCACATGAATATACAATTTTAATAACAAGCTAAGAAGAGAGCAGGGTAGAGAAATGGATTTCACATTTGAAGGCTCTGTACATGAACACACTAGTACTAAGCTATTGATAAATATGGTAATATTCAAGTTGCATTTTTATTTTTGCAGCAGACTCAGGCACTGAATGTGTGGAAAATCTATCACACCATTCCGAGCATGTTACAATAAACACGTAAAGCAAACTGTGATTTCAGGACTATCTCTCTTATCTGTCCCATGCTGCAGACATGTTTAATCACATAATCTAGAGAGCGCAAGTCTGGAGCAACAGTGAATCTGCTTCGTTGCTGTATCTACAGGAAGTCCTGCTGTACCTGCAGGAGTCTGGGGTCTGCTATCACTCTGAACCATTCACTTCAGACATGAACAATGGCATCTCTTATCATCCTTCCCCACGTGCCCCACCTGTCTCCTCTGCAGCCTGGCAAACATTCAGCTCATTCAGCCCACTGAAAGAAGCGCTCTGTGATTTCCAATGCAAACCGACTGGATTTTGAGCACAAAGATTCTCAGTAGAAGCGGCCTCGCGCCCCAGCCGGTCTGAGCGTTTCAGTATGCTGGGTGAGAGCATACGCCGTCATACATACAAATGAATGAGTGGAGCATTTTAATTGCAGGGTTGTTCTAAGTAACTCAATGTGTGTATAATGGTGTCAGGAGGGTCATGTTTCACAAAATGGCTGGAAATATTTGCATTGCTCTACTGTTTGAGTAAGTACTAATTTTATACAGTGACACTAGGATATATCCTCCCATTCCTAGATGCTTCATTGTTAAATGTAACATCTAATTAGCACACTGCCTAGACTCTATTAGTGTCACTAAGTCTGGGTAGCATACGTTTCCTCTTTGTGGAGGAGTTTCTTGATACTAGCAGGCAGTTGGCGCTGTTAATGTGAAGACGTTGAAAAGTTTGCACTGCTTGGCAATGACAAAAAATATGGATGGCACATCAAAATCATACCAAATTAAAAGTCAAAGCATTCAGCTGATTTCAAACTTGAGCAAAAGAAAAAAGTTTCAATAATTAATTGTACGTAATATTTGATGAAATAAGGAGTGCATTTTTCATTTAAGCAACTTTAATGCTCAAACTGTGTAGAACAAACTTTTTTTTCACCATTTTGTTTATGTTATAGTTGTTTACAGACTATTTACTGACAATCTTAATTAGGGTAATAACATTAACTGTTTTAGATCAAAAATTCTGCTTAAAAAAAAATAAAAATATATATATATATATATATATATATTAACAGCATATATATATATATATATATATATATATATATATATATATATATATATATATATATATATAATTTCTTTATTTCTTACAAATATGGGGAATGAAAATTAACTTTATTTATTTCCGTAACACACATTCCTTGTGTTATTGTGCATGATTCATCATCAGTGCACCTTATTCAGAAGAAAACAAAATCTCTATAATCTTTTATCTAAATGTTTCCCTTGTTAAATGACCTTCCTTTTCAACTGACATCTCAATCCCCTCTAGCACTTGGTTACTCTTTTTAAATTCTGTATCAGTCAGAAATACATTGTATGATAGATTGAATTGTGAATGGCGTTTCAGATTGACTTAAAGCTCAGGAGTGATCATTGTTAAGGTTTCAGCCAAACAGCCATTATCATTGTACCCATGACCAAGAAACTTAACCCTAGGTTCGACAGGGGATTGTTAAGTTCATGGCATTTTTCTGCAGCTTTATCACAGAAACAAGTTCCATTGGCCCTGAATTTGAGGTGAAAAATTCGATTGTAGTCTGTTTCACTATGGCCGGTCTGTTGCTAAATGTGTCAACTGAGAAGAGAGCAATTGATAACAACACGGGGTATCAGCCAGATGCGTCTTTAGTAAAAAATAGGTTGAGATGTATCTGTTGTCTTTCTGTGGGCTTCATTCTCGTCGTTTGTGTAAAGAGCTTCCCACACAATGTGCTCTGTACACAAATGACGAGGTAATGGCTTTGCTTCTGCAGTGTGTCTCATTGAACGGGAACGCTCATGGCCAGTGTGTATTATTGTAATTAGCCGACTGTGGCTCATTTACAGCAGCCCATTGAGATAAAGTAAGCCAAAAATGAATCTATTTTTGATTCCCCCAAGCGAGTCTGCAAAGAACATAATTATGAGAACATATTAATGAGTACAGCATACGTGAAAGGAAAGACTGTTCCAGATAGCATTAAAACAGATTGGCTAACACAGACAATGGTTTCTGAATATTATCAGTTATACACTATAATGATTATTCAATTTTACACTTCAATACGCTCTAGGTAGACACTCTTGCTAATCCTAATCAAAGTGATCCATAGATTTTATTCTGTGTTCAGTCTCCCAAGTGCCCACAACTTTTTAAAACCATCAAGCAAGACCCAAGGCCTGCCTTTGCTGGTTTCATCTGTATCTTTCAGAAACAAAACAAATGAGAAGAGCCCCATCCACCATAGATGGTTAAACAGACCACAAATTCACACTATTGGTTGACCAATGTCGCCAAGTCAGGATGCTTTACCAGAGCAATGTTTTAATATTGCCAATTTGATTTACACTTTTCAAGGAAATCAGCCTACAAATAGCTAGGAAAATAAAAGCTATTTAAACCATTTAAAAGGGCAAAGTTTAATATAAAGTAATGCAAACTAAAGGCTATAGGGTACACTATGACAGACCACAAACACAAAAGACAAAATCAGTGCACATCCAGGATACAAAAACAAAAACACACAAATACACTAGCATTGTTCATTTAAAAGAAAATTAGAAATGGATTTCTATTCTAGCATTTCACACGAACAAAAAGCACAGCATTGATCCATCCATTAGTACAACACAAACTGTTGATGGATTTTGTGCTAATGTACTGAATATAAGGTCCTTTTTTTCACAACTGGCCTCTTTAACACATTGCTGTTGTCTCAAACAGCTAAAGTCAGCTGGGACGTGCATCTAGACTGATTCTGTTTTTTCAACTGCTCTTCAAACCAAATGGGTCACCTTCTCCTTGCTGGCTGATCTGAGTGTCTATAATTGTGTCTAGTGTCTATTGTTAATTGGGCTTCCTAATTTTTAATCTACAAACCCGTCATTTCAAACCACACACGGATCTAGTCACTTTCCAAATGTTTGTGCTGTATTATTTAAATGATGAAAAATTATGATGTCTAAAATTGAGCACATTTAGAGAAATACTGATGGAATTTTCATGTTTACTTCATAGTGCTATTCTATTATCAAATACACTGTAAAACTGAAATGAGGGCATTTGAGAAGGGGTCAATAAGTTTCAAGTAGAGGCTATTTTGTTTGTAAATAAATAAAGTGATACTTAATTCACTATATAGTAAGCACAATTCTAATTCAACTTCATTTGTACTCCTCGGTTGTTTCACAATATAAATAAGTAGTACTTGTTAAGCTAACTATCCTCATTGTCTTTTTTTCTAATTGATGGTTGTGGAGCTTCGGTCTGTGATGTCAAACAAGCAAAACAAAAATAGAAATGATAAACAATGAATAGTTGTTTGAAATCCACTTCAAGAAATGGATAAACATTTAAAGGGGTGATGAACTGTTGTTTTATAATGTTTCCTGGGGTGGACTTATAATGTTAGTATGCTTTTTACTATATGTTTTTTTAAGGGGCGTGTCTTCTCCGAGACTTCAGTGTAAATGCCCACTGCTGTGATTGGCTAACATCTTTGTAATATGAAATAACTAAGTATTACTCTCTCAAAAACTTTAGCACATTTTTACTATTACAGTTCTCAAGGTTAACTAATCATGAAAAGTGCTAATTATAACATTACACTTAAATCTATGGCATCATATTTAGATTGTGACCTGGAAGGTTGCAGTGATGAACATTGTAGCTAATCACAGACATGTTGTTAAGCAGTGATCTCGTCATTGCAATTTCTGTACAGTCACCAAATGATTTCACCGTAACTAACAGTGCAAACGTGAGGTAAATAAGAGATTCGTTGAATATAACTCCAGAACTTAGTCAATAATGAACTCACGCTGTTTGTTTGACAGCTCCAGCGTGTGCAGTTTGATTGACATGTCAACCAATTGTAAAGGAAATGTCTTTCATCGTTCTTTCATCGATTTCTATACATAATTTAATAACCATTTAAATAATATTTTCATCCTACTAAACTAAGTCACATAGACACATAGACAAAGAACATCTGACTGTATGTGAATCATATATCAGATCAGGCAATAGAATGAACACAGTTGTTGAGTTACTGTCGAGTCCATATTGTAAAAGTCTGTTTGCAAAGCCTACACCGAAATGCAATTGATTTACCAAATAATCTACAGTGAAATACCGAATACAAATAAATAAAGCTCAACTGATAAATTGTTGAAAATAAATAACCATAGTCTTAGTATTAAGATCCATTGAAAGGTAATGTTATTTTTGTCCTGTATCGCTCTTCTCTCCTCCTCTTGTCACTAATACGCAAGTGGGTGGGGCTACTGTTGCAATAATGGGGTAGGCGTTGATTTCTTCTGGGGAGGCGGCGTTTCACCTATCTAGACAGGCACATTCCAGGATCAGTCGTTATGGGCCTGCTGTTAATAAAAGCTTTTATTGGACGAACAAGGAAGTTGTGAAACTTACAGGATATTATTACAGGATAAACTTATAATACAATTAACTCTTATATATCAAAAGCTCAAGGAAAAGTTGATTTCTCAATTCATGACCCCTGTAACGTAAATTTAACAAGTAAAAGTGACTGAATCAAAAGTAAGTATTTCTCACCTGTAAACAAGAGAGTCGTCATAGGTTCCATTGTACTGAATCTGAAACATGCGTATTCCAGGTATATTCCTCTGGAAGTTAAATTTGATGAGTGCAGTGGATGAGGTGGCTTCTGCCATAACCACCCTCTTATCGGGACTGGTCTTGGCATCGCCAGTGTGGTTGCTGCCATTTGCTCCTGCCCTTGTCGAAGTGGAGATGTCAGAAGAGCCCGGGTCAGGCTCTTGGATGTTATTGGTGCTGTTGCTAATGTGCGGAAGCTTGATGATAACCAGCTCCACTGTCTGGTGGGCCTCCCCGGCAGGATTCGAGGAAATGCACGTGAAAGAGCCTGTGTCCTTAACTGTGCTTATCAGGATGTCCAGTGTGCCATTGTTGTAAACCAGCGTGCGGGATGTGTTTGAGACTAACTTCCCATCGGGAGATATCCAGTGAATGGCAGGTTCGGGATCTCCCCTGGCTTTGCACTTCAGTGCAACCCGCTGGCCCTCCAGGACCCTCATCTCATGAGAGTGACGGGTGATGAGGGGTGGCTCGCAGAGGAACTCCTCTTCTGGGATGGACCAGAAATAGCGTCCGGAGAGATGCAAAGGTGTGGCGCAGGTCTCCAAGTCATCCTCGCGATTGAGCCGCCTGAGCCACAGCAGCTCGCAGTTGCAGTGTAAAGGATTTCCTCCAAAGCTCAGAGCAAAAGAGGAGGGATTGAGAATGCCGGATGTGGCCAGAACCTGTGCCCGCTGGAAAAGCGGGTCTGGTGGAAGCTTTTGGAGCTTGTTGGAGGTCACGTCCAAGCGATTGAGCTTCTGAAGGAGGGAGAAAGTCCCCTCAGGAATGTATTCGATCATGTTGTGGTCCAGACTAAGTGTGTGTAGGCTGATCATCTTTTGAATGGCCTCCCAGGGGATGGTCTCCAGGTTGTTGTAGGATAAGTCCAGTTCTTCGAGGGCTAGTAGATCATTAAAGGCTCCCATGTGGATGAGGATCAGTTGGTTGTTGTTCAGAATCAGGTGATGCAACTTAGACATGCCACTGAAGGTGTCGTTAGCTATTCGTGTCAAGCGGTTGTGGTCTAAATGCAAGGCTCGTAGGTTCTCCAAGTCTGCGAATGCATGTGGAGTGATGTAGCTTATTGTATTCCTTGACAAAGTAAGATCCACCAGCTTGGTCATGTTGGCCAAGTCTTTCCGTTTTACGCTAGTAACAAAGTTATCAGCTAGCCGGAGCTCCACAGTGTGCCTGTCGATGTTGGGCGGAACAAAGAGCAGCCCTTTTTTGGCACAGAGTGTTGCGAGGTTGGGGGATAGAACTTGACAGACGCAGCGCTTCGGACAGATCTGGGCCTTCACTGCCATTCCGATAACCAACAAGCAGACAAGCAGTTTTTCCATTGTAAATCAGGTTTTTACACCTAGGGAAAAGAGAGAAAACAAGACGGAAGGCATGATTAATATGCTACTGTCCCTTTGAACTACAAATGCAAGCAAAGCAGGACATTATTAACTTGGAGCATAATTCCATTTGTAGATGTTAATAAAATACCAGTGTTTAGTGGAGTCAGAATGCATGTAATAACAGCAGGACAATGGTTCCCATTCAGTCGGTCACGTCCGACAATAGGAATCTCGCTAGAGAGGCCAATCTACTTTGAGTGTCACTAAAACGAGCCAATGCACATTGTCAAGACGAGTCAAGCTCTCAGGACGAACTTTCTATGTGAGCTCAAGTGTGAGCGTACAGTGCAGCAACAAGATCGAATTCTCTCTTTAGTTTTGTTTTGTGTTTTTTTTTTTTCAAATTTCCAGTAAAAGGAAAAAAAAATGCTGATCTTACGGCCGGTAACTATTGAGCGCTTAAAAAGCTGCTTTGACAGCTGGTAAGAGAGTGCCTTCTAAGAGAGAAGTGAGCCCTGTGAGCCTACTTGCACAGACCTTGTCCAAAGCCAGGGAGGACGAGGAGCAGATCCAGTTAGTTGTGCCCTATTGGCCCAACCAGACCTGCTTCCCGGAACTCATGTTCCTTGTGACAGCCCCTCCCTGGTGCATTCCTCTGAGGAAGGATCCTCTTTCTCAGAGACGGGACACCCTTTGGCACCCGCGTCCAGACCTCAGGAAACTCCTGTTCCCTGAACGGGATGCGGAGGTTCTAGGTGACCTACCCCCTGAGGTTACCAGATTCTATAGCCTGGTGCCAGGCCTATACTCCGATGCATCCTTGAGAACTGGATTTAGGCTGGGTGTCATATGTGTGACCCTACCAGGGTGCCATATCTGTTGTTCCATGGTTGCTCCTAAATGAAGCCCATGAAACCCACCTCTTACCAGGTTGGAGTCAACCCAGTGCTTCCATATGTAGTACGGCCTACGGGGTTAGTCCATATGCACTTTTCCACATAACTCCTTCGGGGAAGAATGTGACTTCCGCAGCGTTCCTTTCCAGTGAAAGAGTACGCTTTCCCAGTGTTATCCAATAGTTTCACTGATTGAGTCGTGTGGAACAGCAGTGAATGATATTCTCTGTGTTAGCCCTGTCCCACCGTCCTTTAGGCAAGGGGATGCAGGAGTCTTGCACAGAGCACTGGAAGGTGGCAGCGCCTGTGGTGCTAAGGTAGGGATTCCTATTCGACGGTCTGTCTGTCTGAAGGAGGGAACGGAGACCTACGTCCCGTCGCCAAAGTCGTTGTACCCCCCTAAAGCTGCAGCCTAACCTGTTTGGGTCCTCAGCGAAAACCTGAAGATGGAACACATCTGCTGCTCGTTAAATACCCGCGCTCCGTAGCAGAGCAGCTGCTGCATATGATTGCATGCCCATGTGCATTGGCTCGTTTTAGTTACACTCGAAGTGGATTGGCCTCTCTAGCGAGATTCCTATTCGTTGGTCTGTCCGACGTACGTCTACGTTCACTGTTCCAGGGAATGAGGGTTTCCTTTGTAACCAATACGTTATCTTGCAGTTATTTCAGGAAGTGTGATAAACTCTTAATCTTGCACAAACAAAACCCCATGTCAGATGTAAGAAACCAGCAGCTTCGTAACACAGAACTAACATTCCCAAACTAAAATCATTATTACCAGCTCTCAAAAGAAAAAGCAACCAGTCATGATAAAATTACAAAAAGTGACTCACTAAATTAAGCAAGCCTAATTTTTGTCAGATCATTCATTAAGAGCATTTTCCCATGCTTGTTTAGAAGCTAATGTCAATATTTGCACAGCTGTAATACTTTTACATCTTAACTGTTGTTCAATATTAAACAAATATAGATATTGATACAACAAATATTGACAGAACCTAAACAATATTACAGAGATCATATAATGTGTATATAGATTCTCAGAAAATTTATATAACATTTTTTTTTTAGCTTTTTTAACTATATATTTGCTTTTATGTACCCATTTATACTGTGTGAAAATAGTAAAGGTAACATATGGCATCCAGAATTAAATTATGGGCTTATCTGTAATTGTGCTAAACCCAAAACAAATAAATAAATGATTAACTATAAAATTTGTACTTCTTTAAGTTTTTTTTTTTATAAAGGAACACATTTGTTGTTTTATCCTAGGAAAAAACACAAATTATTCTTGGACAAATGCACGCTACAAGGAAGAAGACATTTAGAAATAGATATTTTATTTAAAAAACTACGGTATATGCACATTTACTTGCAGTTTGAAGATATAAAATGCAGTATTTTAAAATGCAGGATGAGAGATTTGACAGCTGTGAGTAGTGGTCACATTTTATTGGCAGCTAATCACTAGCTAGTCCAAATACATGACTGTAAATAAGCCACAAAATCATAAAACACCGCCCCCGGCCATATTTATACCCAGCTTTATGAAGAAAAAAATAAGAATAGAAAAAATGGGCCCAAAGTAGTTTATAATAAGTGTTCATAGCAACACTTCTGAAAATAGATCGATTCAGTCTCTAAAGGAGTGTGGGTTTACTGCAGGCAAAACACTTGGCTAATAAACATCATGCAAACTACAGGAACTATTTCAACACTTCAGTTTATTAGTGGTAAATTAAGAACATCATTAATTCATTCTAAACCAATATGTTCTTTTCATCTTTAATTTCAAGGGTTTTAAAACATCTTTCTGTCTCATTTTTTCACACTTTTCTCGAAGGTGTGACTCATTCTTTCCAACTGTAGAGTCCTTCACTCTCTATTAGAACTGTGTGGGTGTGCAGAAGAGCTGTTTCATAATGACCGTGTGTGAACAGGGAACATTTTCGCAGAGACCCTGACCCAGTGGGGGCAACTGTATTATATTTAATTATATAATTACGTGAAGTTGAGTATGTAATGACACAATACGGGGTCTAACAACTATGCACTTATAGAGAGTACTGCATTAAAAACAGCCATCATTAAATGGTAACAGAGGCTGACATCAGACTATGAAATCATGAGGACCCTGTCTGAGCATTAGACCTGAAATTACCCAGAGAAGTATGAGTACTGACTGATTATGTCATCTTGTTGATGATAATGGTCTAAAAGGGATAGCTCTCTCAAATATGGCACGTTGTTATCATTTATTTACCCTTATGACATTTCAAACCTGATCTTGTCCTCTGCGGAACTCTACCGAACAAGGTTAATGTAATATTCATGCTACCATGAATAGGAATAGTGACGACGAGCTGCTAAACTCCAAAAATGACAAAACACCACAAAAGTCTATATGACCTAAGTGCTATATTCAAAGCCTTGTGAAATCGAATGATAGTTTGAAAGAGTTCTCTTCCGTCGAAATTAAGAAATGTCAGCTGTGATGGAGGGGGATATTTATCATAAACGTGTCTGTTTCACACACACACACACAAAGCATTTTGGCTTATTTTATGATTCATTTATGGTCATTTTTGGAACTTGACACCCACAATTCTCTTCCATTATATGGGGAAAAAAACACAGTGTCAACAAGTGTTATTTTAGTATTATTAGTGTATTTCTTTTTATATATTCAGTTTTTCGTTTAGTCGAGTGTTGTTCATTTTTTTTTTTATATTAGATACAATTATTTTATATATGTAGTTTTAAATTGTTTTTATTTTGAGTTTAAATTGTATTACTTCAACTTAAAATATAGCAGTACGGCATAGTATAGCATTCAACTTTAAGTATAGTTACCAATAGTTACCATTTCTCATGTTTAAGTTAAAAGATTTTCATCAATATTTATATTTTATAGTATTTCCCTCATTGGCGGGATCTAAATTGTAAATGGACTGCATTTATATAATGCTTTCACAGACCTATGGCCACTAAAGCGCTTTACAATTTGCCTCACATTCACCCACTCACTGTCAGCCATGCAAGGTGCCATCCAGCTCGGCAGGATCAGCTGGGGTTAGGTGCTTTGCTCATGGACACCTCGACACTAGGTCAAGTGGAATCCGGGATTGAACCACCAACCTTCTGGTTTGCAGACAACCTACATGAACCACTGAACCACTGCCACTACCTAGTTGTAGCAGTTGTGACTCGTATTAAACTCGAACTCAAAACAAAATACTATAAATACTCACACTATGAACAGAAGAGAACCATGAACAGAACAACGGAACAAAAGTGTCGAGAACTTAACAAAACACAGGACTTAAAATACCAAAGAAAACTAATCAACAAAATGAAAAACAGGTGCAAATCATAATTGCATCAGTGAAAACCATAGAAACAATCTCAAACCCAACTCAAACCATATAGGAATTAAACAACATGCGTGGAAGTGCATTTCATTTATGGGTATTCATATGAGTGAAATGATGATGAAAAGATGACTTTTGAACATGTCTGAACAAGATAAAATACTCCCTCTCAGGTGAATGACTCATCTGGTGAAACTGGTATCTTCAGCACACAAGAAACTCACAGGAACACCACAAACTCAACGCTGCCGCCAAGTCACACGGTAAATGCAAATATCATGTTCTTTCCAACACTGCATGTCTTGACTATTGATTTTCATTCCACCCAATGGACGAGATAGAGCAGCGAGACTTAAGTGAGGCAGAAATACAAGAAAGGAAATAGGAAAGAGAAAGAGAGATACAGAGAAATGTGATGCTGTAATGGAGACTGATGTGCTGTGGATATGAACAATTGGGAATAGTATGTGGTGTGTATGATTCATGCCAGTGGATCTGATTCACGAGTACTTTCTCTTCACCAGTGCAGTAAAGCATAAGAGGCAGATGTGGATTATGTTTTGCCTCAAGATGAACCGAATAATGTGGCCAAGCCACATGGTTACACAAGGGCATATCAGCAGGGTCCTTCCGCCACACGATTGGGACACCCCTGCCGTGTACAAAAATGTATTTATTTTAAGGTAATGTAGTTACACATTACTACACACACTTACTACAATAATAACAGTAAATTATGCATGATTACAAATAACTAATCCTCACCGCAATACTATAGTAAGTGCACGATGTAGTAATTAATATTACTCAATACTACGTCACCTCAAAATAAAGTGTAACCATTTATTTTTATATTTTCACTACTTTATAATCTCATTCTTTTCAGCTATACCTCTAAAACCTTGAAGTAGAGTACAGGAATATAAGTTTGGGAGGGGCTTGCGCAGACAATTCCCAGTAATTGTAACAGCAATTATCAAAGCAGCTGTTTACTTCACTAAAGGTGACAATTCTGACAGCTTTTCCTGCATTACCTGTAAGAGTGACAATCCTACCATGGATGTTGCTTAAACCTGTTAAGTTGTGACAAATAGCTGTGCTTTATTCCCAAATACACTGCAGACCAGCTAAAATGTGTTAATTTGTGTTTCTAAGGTTTCAAACTTCTAACATCCTGAAATCTTCTTTCATCACCCTTCTTTATCATTTATACATGAAGATCATAGAAGAAGCACATTAGTGTTTCCCAATTCTTTTGCAAACTAAGATATAGGACCACACTACTGTTCAACGGGCCTAATTAATCTGCATTTCATGCTTCATTGAGGGCATCTAGAGTAAGCTATAAAAATAAAAATATGAAAAATGAATATATAAAAAATGAAAATCACAAAAAAATAACTTGGTTTTATTCCCATCCAGTTTGAATACATGATGTTCTACACGAAGCTTTTTGTCGGAATGGGAGTTATGTGCTTCTTTTGCAACATTATCAATGCCTGCAATATCGGAGGCTGCAGTTTCAGGACTGCAGCCCTAGGACATTTCTAGAACATTTTCTTGTACTTGTACTTGTATTTTTTTTTTTTTAATTCTGTATTTGTATTATTAATTTTTAGGAATTATGTAGTTTCATTATTTAATTTAATTGTTTTATTATTTCAATTTAATTGATATATTGTCCTAACCAACCCCTAAAGCCGGGTACACGACTAGCTATAACATTCTAAGACTGAGCTCAACACTCAAAGACGGTTTCCTTCAACTGAAGCAGATTTAAATACTTACACATGACATTTAAACACCAACTGAAAGTGACTGGCTCTGACTCTGACGTTCGGGCATGATCAGTCATAAGTATCAAATAACATTAATAATCGGCCTAATGTTCGTTAAGTTGTCCCCAGTTTAAGCATAGACACAACTGTTGCTGACCCTCTTGAAATATATGATGTATTCTGGTTTTAAATGAGGTTTTGCTGGAAAGAAAGACCTTATTTTTCAACACAGAAGCAAGATTGCTTTCTGTATATGTATGAGATTTCCTTTTCATTAGTCACAGCTTGGTGTGACCCTTCCCGTCTGGTGTGTGACTGACTTAAAGTGTGGTAAACCGTAAAACATAGAACACACTTTTAAATGGTCATGATGTAATTATTTATTTAAAGTAAATTCAAAGTTGTTATCAGGCTTAGCATCTGGCTTTAATAGGAATACTATCATACTACTGCTGCAGTATTCAGTATGCTATGCATACTGCACTCAGTCTGCAAATTTTCTGCATGCATAGTATACCCAGATGACCCATTACATTTGCAACTTGCTGTGTGGTATGCAGTGTATCCCACAATGCACCAGTGTAATGGATGAATCTGGCAAAATCAGATGTGATGCATCTCTTTCTTGACTCATTATGTCAGACCGCCAACGACGTTTTACACCTACATCAAAATGAAAATTATTTTATTATTTATATGATGAATTACATTAAAAATGTGGATTTCTAGTTTGAAACGTTTTTATGGAATAACATCTATTATTTCACTTACTATTTAAAATAGTAGTGTACACTAAGCACTACATAGCACACATATTTAAGCGGCATGGTAATATTCCAATCTGAACAAACATTCAAAGGGAACTGCTACACATACAGTTTTTAAAAAAGCTCATGCCATCAGCAAACCCATCAAAAATGATCAGCAAGCTCCAGACTCAAACACTAGAACTATACATAAAAAATAAAATAACTGATCCTATTAAAACCCTATCTACTCATACGAAACAAAAGAAACACTTCGTATTAAAGCATTCAAAATGACAAGTGACCCTACTGAATATCAAGTAGATGATGTATTCACAATAGATACTCATGAAAAGCATAATGATAGCTACTGTAATGAGGAAGCTGTAGAGTGCTGTCAGTCACTTTGACAGGAAGTAATTGCCGTGTTCTTCACTGTGAAGAGCGGCCACAAGACAAACACTCTCTAATCAAGCATGTCTCGGAGAGTATGGATGTTTCACTCACCACAGTCCTTAATGAAGTGAGGCATGCGGTTAAACAATAGCTCAGTCCTGAGATGGGAAACTTTACAAACAATGCTTTGATAAAAAAATTCTAATTGCTGCATGCTAAATGGCTTTTTTCTGGGGAATGAGAGAACTGTATAATATTACCGCTCAGTGCTGAATATTGCACATTAAGCATATGACATCTGATATTATTCTGATAAATGATACAAGTTTATCTTCACCAGTGTTGCAAAATTAAGCAAGAACAGCATATATTCACTCAGTGACAGAGATGTGGATTGTTATTCTTGTATGCGGCCATTTCTGATGTATTAGCTGACCGAAAAAAGAAAAGAAAAAGGAAAATCTTACAGAAATTTTGGATGTTTGGAATAGGTTTTGGGTCCTTTTTTTGTGTGTGTGTAGCAATTGAGTGTTGACATGAGAGTGACAGAGAGAATGAGAAAGACATGATGTACAGAATACCACGATTAGCATCCATCATTGATATTGTAAAAACATAAAAACTTCTCTATAATTTACATTGGCCATATTTTACACACAATGCACACATGAATTTTTAAGCGCCCTTGAAGGAGATGTTTTCCTCACTGAAAATATCATAAATATTTAAGATGTGTCTACACAGCAAAGATGCAAAGCAAGATAAGGAAATAAAGAGAGAAATAGTGAAAGAGGTATGACTCATTCTGCGACACTCTCACGACATTTACATTTGGTGCTACGAGGGGTCAGATCTTGGCAGTTAAAGGTAGGGTAGGTCATTTTTGGAGAGGCTAGCCATAGCATGCTAGCTGTGAAAGCAGAAGATCCCACCCTCCTTTCAGAGCGTCTCCAAAGCCACGCCTCCACCAAAACACGTGCAGCAGGGGGCAAACAAAAGTATCACGAGAGGGCATTAAACTACCTCGTGTCTCAAAGCACATATAATGAACGTGAACAACTTAAACATCACTGACTTCTACCACCTGACTGACTGCAGATTCATTTCGCCGTTGATAGTGTTGCTATTGAAACGCATAGATTTAAGTCATGAAGCGCTCAGAGTATAACATCAATGGTTATGATGTCTGTTCGAACAAGGGTATGTAAAAACATATATTGACAGGCAGGTAGGACATCCTATTGTATCCCTCGGATCAAGGGATATGATTGGACGATCATTTTACGGTTCTACGCCTTCCACAGACAATATAAATACATACAAATACATTTAGGCCACTTAACTTAGTGATTGCTATCGGGATGTGAAGAGACTTTCAACCAGGATAACAAACATTGTTTTTGAAGCAATTCATCTACCCTACCTTTAACCCTACTGGCAGATGACATAACTGCAGACAAGAAGCATGTTTCTCTATTGACAACCGAAAATGTCATTATAATATAGTGCATTGCAGCAAAAATGGCTCAAAGGAGAAAATATTAATAATTATTCATAACTCATTTTGATTTTTCATGATTAGTTATGAATATTTGAATCAGTTAATCAGATTAACTTAATGTAGTTTCACTAAAATTACAATCAGTTCATCCTGTGAAGACTCAGTACTGATTATTAATTGATTCTTAGAAAATAATTCTTTCTTACCATTTCCAGTGCTTTAAGAGACAGTGACAGAATCAAAATCATTTAAATGATAATTTATTCGCAGACAGAGTCAGAACCAAATATGTATTGCACAACAATTTTATTAACTAAATCACGAACACATACATACACGCAAATCACACCTACATTGGTAAAAGGAGAAGTGACAGTGAAACCAGAAGTGGGAACAAGAAATGGAAGTCAACAACCCGGAAGGAATCATTAGAAATCATTACAAAGCTCCTTTGTTAACCATGGAGATTCACAACTTTCACTAACTAGCAGCAATTTAGTATATCGTACGATACTTGCATTCTGCCTCAGATATTAAAGAGTGTCCGACTATATGGTTCCAGTAGAAAGTCCTGAGAGTTTGGTCCGATGGAGCTGAGGTTACACTTGATGTCTACATACAATACAAGCTTGCACGACTGGTTGACTCAGTAGGAACGAGTCCTTCTCTCTCCTATGTAAGCACATGGTGGGGGGCAGGTCGAGGCCTGCCGGCCTGGCCTAAGAGGTCACCAGCAGCAGTTGTCTTTGGCAGTCGAAGATGCAAGAGAGAGAGGGAGGAGGCTGTGCGCTGACTTATGAACCTCGGGTGCTGTCACGAGGTGGACCTGACCAATGAGCAAAGAGGAATTTCTGAGTGGGAACTGGGAATTTATGGCCTTTTTTCCGAGCATGATAAAGGGGTGCATCTCTAATTAAGGAGTTCTATAATGTCTGCTGAAAGGTATATTAGACCTCCTTGTTTGAATCAGACTCTTACAATATATTTGCAATGACTAATTTTCTTTCTCAAAATATAGTACAATCTAGTTAAAGCTTCCTTACTTAACTATATTATTCTAAAACTTATTTATATAAAATAATGATGTAAAACTGAAAAAATTAAGGTTTTGTCTGTTTGATTTTGAGCAGAAAAGTGTAATTTGTGGCGCACAGATCTTTTCCTGGTCAAACACTCTCTCCCATTTCACTTATGTATGAATGACATGATATAACTGCTCATCTCTGATCTCTTTAGGATAAATTCCAAACTATTTTATCAGTCTTTGAGTTTGCACAGGAAGAGAAACTTAAAAAGATCAAAGTTAAATAAATTCATTTGGACAGTTACTTTATTTTCAATACTACTAAGCAAAATGTGGCACAATGTGAAATTCCGTTCCTGGCCCATTTGCACTGCGAACAGTGATGCACTGCAGATGTCAGACTAAAGATGTTTTTGAAGAAAAATATGGATACTTTTGCTTCAACAACTGGGAGGGAGGTTGACTTGTTCTAGAGGATGTAGATCCATACTTCAACAGGAAGAGAAATGGAGCTGCATTTTTTCCCTTGCGCTAAGTGATGGCAGCAGCATTTTTCAGGCTGCTTATTCAAGATTAATCAGCACCTAATGGCAAAACAGAGTGCTAAAATCTCCATAAAAGAGAGAGGGGTACAGACTGAGAGAGATGGATTGAAATACAGAAAGGGAGAAAAAGAAACATCAACACATTCACAGTAGTTGCCTGGAGCAATGACCAGCCTCAGCATCACTCCCACTGACACACACGCACAGGAACACAATAAGACAGAATCCATACTAAACATCCCTCCTTACTGCATCCTCTCTATCCTTTTCTGTAATTTCCTTCTGTCTAGCCTTTTCCCCTTCAGCTCATCTATTGCCTGCCCCAACTTTCTGCTTATAAATAAAATAAAAACACGATGAGATTATTTGAATATCTCAGGTATTTCTTCTAGACATCAAATAAAGGCTTTTGCTGACAAAACTCTTCTTCTGCATGAATACTCTAGTGATCTCTCAAAACTATAGAGCCTGAATATATCTCAATAATAATACAGAAATTATAAATGCAGTTTCTTTAAAGGGACCGTTCACCCAAAAATGAAAATTCTGTCATTTATTTACCCTCAAGTTTTGTCAAACCCATATGCATGTCTTTCTTCTACTGAACACGAAAGAAAATATGTTTATGTTTTTAGAATATGAGTAACCAAACAGTTGATGGGCCCCATTGACTTCCATAGCATTTTTTTTATGCTTTGGAAGTCTATGAAAGTCAATGGGTCCCATTACTGTTTGGTCCCATCAACATCAGAAAAAAGAAACGCATATAGGTTTGGAAAAACTTGAGGGCGAGTAAATGATGACAGAATATCCTCATAAATGTATATCAACATTTGTCTTTTGTCTCAGAAAAATCGGAGAAAAAGTCAATAATTTATTGAACTCGATAACTAGAAACGTAATTGTGTATTGGCGTTACAAAAGAGCATCCTCTCAGTAACAACATTTTCCTTTCATCCGCCCCACTTTTTTTATTTCCTCCTTTGTGTCTATTCTGTTCCCTGCCATTGTATGAAAAGATGTCAAAATAAAGCAACATTTTACACCTCCTGCTCCGCCAACTTTCCCCAATTTTCTGGAGTTACGCTTTAGAGCACCAGAGTGCAGCAATCATGGGAAATCTGTGCTCTGGAAAGATAACCTATTGTTCAGCACTGATCAAATCTGAGTAGTGACTGTGTGTGCGTGTCGGAAACAGGAACAACAGCTCGACAGAAAGAGAGCTGGCATGCAGGTCACTTAATTGGATGAGAAAATGAATTTGGCGTTGCATACGATGGGATGAATTTTAATAAAGCACATGAAGCTTGTGACACAGGACAGATCCTATCAGGGCAATCTCATTTCTCTCTTGGTCTCTGTGCAATCCTCAGTGTCTGAGCATGAGCAGACGCCTCTATGCCCACTGACCCTTTTAATGCCACTCTATCTGGTTATTATATTTAGGTGTCAACACCATCAGAGAGTAAGACCAAGAATGGTTTAGTCTTTGAAGCCTCAAACAAATGTTTTTTGTTTGTTTACATTTTTTGAAGTGTTACGGTGCTTTTACCATGTTTAAGGGGTACTGTTAGTAAAGCAACAGCAATATGATAACACTAATGTTCCATGATTTAATAATCTATTATAATAAGAATAATAACAATTACAATTAAAAAAAAAAAAAATAGGGGAAAAACAATACAATAAAGAGAAAAAAAAACTGCTCACCCGTGACTCACAAATGAGAAACGCAGTTCTTATTTTTACATTACTGTGAAATAATAATCCAGTTCATTAAAAAAAACTTTATGGTTGCAACATACAGTAACCGCTTGGCTCATTACTATAGAATTCAACTGATGTGCAGTCACCTATCAGATCCAATCTATTTTTGAGCCAGAGCTATAATTAAGTGGTTTTCTATTATAGGAATTGTCAATTTAAAATAATTAAGATGTGAGGACCAAACGATAAGAAACACTGGATTGATGGTGATTGTCATTTCACATTATAGTCAATCCTACTTAAAGGACCAAAAAAAATAAATAAATAAAGAATAAATAACAATAAAATAAATAAAACCACAAGTGATATATTCATAATATATAATGAAAAACTTATATTCCAGTAAAATCTTTTCCAGGTTTTCAAAAAAGATTCTAACAGTATTTATGTGCACAGAGGTCTATAATCTAAAGTCAATAAGAATGAGACATGAAAAGAAAGTCAGAAATAAGAAACGTCAATAAGAACTCAGATATTTCTCATCAAATTTTCCTATTAGCTTTATAGTTCTATACTGTTACTGTTTGTCAATAATTATCTGTTTGTGTCTCCAAGGGAATTTTAGATGTCTAAATTAAACATAACAGGGATCCTCAAAATCTCCAATGCTTTGACAGAGCGACCTCTGTGCAATTACATTTTATTCCCAGTTGATTTAAATTGGATCCTGCACCTAACCACTTAGAAACAAACAAGAACTGAGCCAAAGCTGTGTGCCAACAAGCAACCTGGGACTCATCTTGACATGACGACAAGCGTGTGCATGTGATCGCTGGCATATGTTAATAAGGTCTCTGTGTGGGATCATGTGTCTGATGACTGAAGCTCAGCAGGAGCTGCTCTGTTCTGTCTGGCTGTCAGTGTTTGACCCAGAACAAACACAAACACACACACACAACCCGAGCCCTTTTCTGGTGACTCTCTGGCTTCTCGCGGCCCCCCGTAGCCTGCCTCTCACAGCTCGTTAGAAGATCCTTCACCCCCCGCTGAGCTTCCGCCCACCTTGGCCGCTGATCACAACAGTAGGAGAAAGCCATCAGCTCAAGCTGGTAGAGGGGAAAGAGGCCGGCGGGTGTGGACGGAGAGAAAGGCCTCCAGATACTTATGCTGGACTGCCATCACGACCCCGCCGCTTTTGAAGCAGAGGACCCAGAACTCTTTGATCTGTAACAGAGCATCTGTAGCACCTCCGCTGGGAAATGAGTGTCAAAAAATGGATAACCAGAGGGTGATAGGTTGAAATCCCTCTTCACCTTATTACGGTGACACTAGTCTCAGCCTGACTGACCGCCCACGGTCTCTTCACTGACCGCCTGATGCATATTGCACAAATAAATGGCGAAATCTCAAGCTCATTCCTGATTGGGGGGACGAAATTCTGGCAATTCTGCAAATGGAGCAGCAGTGTACTTGATAACGTCACTCAGCTGCTCTGGTTATCCTCATTGCATATTAACAATAAAAATAATTATGAAATACAACCCCTGCCTGTCTCTTTTTGCTTCATTTAAAAAACTCAAACATTTTAATAGCCACCAAAATGTGGTTTATGCAATACATGCATTGATTATGTTCACCGCATGTATATTTATAACAAAACAAAATAACAAACACAACCCTGCCTCTTTTCGTTTTATGAAACATATTAATGTGGTTCAAGCAATATGTGCATTTACAATCTGATTACCTTTGCTGCATATTTATAATAAACGAAATAAGACATAAAACAAAACAAAAGTCTTTTTTTGTTAAATGTCAGATTTAATGAATAATAATAGCCATTATAAAAGTATAAATATAAAGCATAAGAAAGTTATGCAATAGGGAAGACTAGCAAAAATTTTAAACTTATAAAGTCATTGCTCTTGCACAATGCTAAATATATAATATATAAAATGATGAAACTGAACTTTTACCTGAGCCAAAACGATTTGCACAGGATCAAATAGATTCATGAGACCAGAAATTGCCCTTTAGATCTATATATCTATACATTTGATCTCATATTTAACCATTTTAGAGCCATCAGATCTAGCGGGAAATGACTGGCTGGGGTAAGGCTGTTCTCAGTGGGGTATATGATCACTTTGATCTCACAACTCTGAAAATGTTGGAGCAAATCTTCAAACAGGCAATATCTTAATAATTAACAGCTGATTTCGAGCTTTAAACACTTACATTCTCACCTGAAAAACTCTTAAAACTACAGGTAGTATTTTTAAAATTAGGCGGATTTTCTTTTCCACCATCGACACTTGCTTTTTGGTGAGAGATGCATTTTTGGATACCTGACTGTCTTATATTCGCACAAGTCACCTTCTGATGCACGCTCGATAAAAGGGCGGAGCAAGAACACACTTGGGGATTTGAACAGCAATATGCGGTAAAACAAAACTTGCCAGGAATTTACAGAATTAAAGAGTATTGTTTTACGATAAATTACTGAAGTCATAAATTTACAGAGGAATTAATGCATGCTGGGTGATTTTCTTACTTAATTACCGTTAACCTTGATTAATTACTGTTAATCAACAGCAAAATGATGCTGGTAATTTACTGCTCTTGTTTTAGTTGTCTTTAACCACGCCACAGTAAGAAATTATATTTTTTAGTACTGTAATTGTTTTGAAGTGACTATTATGGATCAATTTCATTGGAATCTTGGACCTTGTATATTCTTATTCAAATTATGATCTAGCCGAGTCAGAGGCTTGACAAATGAAATGCACGGTAGAAATACAGCATGATATTGTTTGTTAACAGTAATTTTTTTAGAGTGCAGTTATATACAAGAGAAGTCCTACAGTGAAAGTCATGCAATTAGTAACCTGCAATTTACTCTAATTTCACACTAAAATGTTTAACAGTGTAAAGGCTAGATGTGAAATTTGAGTTGAAACAGTACTTAGGCAGTGACTGAAAATAATTCACAAGAATAGACAAGAACGCATATTGAGAAATGGCTAAAGTCATGTTAACAAAATACAATGTACACTTTTGAGGTAAGAACATTCACTGGATTTGCTAAAGTTTGCCAATGGTTTATTTATTTATTTTTTTAAACTAGATATCTACAAACACAATTGTATCTCTCACTCGCAGTCTATACAGTATATGTCTGTTTTACCATCTATATACAGTTAACTCAAAAAAGTAACTGGACACTTAAAACTATTTGCATTATATAACAATATATATATATATATATATATATATATATATATATATATATATAAATATAAAGGACTGAACAGAACAGGGAGTATAAATACACATAGTAAGTGAGGGAACTAAACAGGAACAGCTGAACAAAGATAAACTAATCACTCACCATAGCAACAAATGAGAACTAGTGTAGACATAAGTAGTAGACAGAAAGTGAACTAAACAGAACACACACGTGACAAATTAAGAGTAAGAGACAATTTAGGTAGTCGTGGCCTAATGGTGAGGAAGTTGGACTTGTAACCTGAAGGTTGCTGGTTCGATTCCCACACTGGTGGGGATTGTGAATGAACAGCACTCTCTCCACCTTCGATACCCTGCCTAAGGTGCCCTTGAGCAAGGCACCTAACTCCTAATTGCTCCCCTTGTAAGTCGCTTTGGATAAAATTGTGTGCCAAATGAATAAATGTAAATGTTAAGAGCATTTACTAAATAAAACAGGTTTTTGTTAGTGCTGTCAAAATGATTAATCACGATTAATAGGATGTAACATAAACGTTTGTCTTTACATAGTGTATATAATATATATGTGTGTGTGTGTGTATTGTCAGAAAAAATAGCCACAATAAGTTAACTGGATCTCTAGCACTCTTACACAGTACAATCAGATAAATGGCAGCCCTCACCATCATCAAAGGCAAAACGGCAATGGTAGATAAGATGAAAAGCATTTGTGATGTGTGCTTTCGAACATACTGCCCAGGGCTGAAATACTTTTCTCTGCCATTCAGTGTGAGATTAAAGGGTGAGGCCCTCATTCATTCCACCTGATCTGTCCGTCAGATCCATGGCACCAGGGTTTAACACTGTGGATATCTCTCTTTCCCAGAACTCAAAGTAATTGATCCAGATTTAATTTTTATTTTTTTATAGACAAGACTGTTTTGGGAGCTTTAAGCCACGCAGTACTGCAGACTCTGCTCTAGTCCATGTCTGTTTTTCTTTTAATGCACAATGGCTTAAATTTTCATATCAGTACTCATGATTGTGTCACATCAGTGATTTTATGTAAGCGTTTCAGCTAATGTTATATAAATGACTAATACACCAGGAGTGTTCGCAGAAATTGCTACTGAAAATGCTTTGTGTCATCGTAACCTCTGCTAAATCTGTCAAGCAGATGTATTTCAAATCCATAATAGATACAATAATCTCCTCATCAGTAAGAACCAAACGAGGCTCGTTGCCAATGAACCGAGAACCTGCTTTTAATGTTAAAAGTCAAAACTGTCAGGAATATTTTAAAGGGCGTCATCAAAACTAATTTGTCTTAGTGAATGAGTATTAAACCCTCATCTGACTCATCTGATCATATCAAAACCCTGTAGAAATACACAGAGGTCACAGAAAAACAAAAACAAAACAGGGAATTTAAACCTGCAAACACACAAACGTTTTAGAATTTATGGCCAATTTGAAGCAAGAAATGTTATGATGTTTAATTAATAATAAATATTTCAGATTTTACACTAGGCCGCTAATTAAATTATATTTTTTTTATTATTGTTTTACATCAAATTACATTTGAATTCTATTTATTGTTTTAATTTTTTTAAGCCATTTGTTTCATTGACCTCTCTTCCTCAAATAGAATTAAATGTCACACCACAGTACATTCAAATTGTAATTCACATTCTAGGTCTTTCTACATGCACACAAACTTTGCTCTTGTGATGTGTATGGGTGGGCGTGCTTGTTTGGTGTTTTGCTTGAATGTACTTGCTATTAAAGTGTCTCTAAGTATGTAAAGTGAAGCAAGCGTCTTATCTCTGAGCTGAGAGCTGGCATTCACGGCTTTATGAAGATCAATAGTCCTCTCCCTTTCTCGCTCTCTCTCTCTCTCTCTCTCTCTCTCTCTCTCTTTGGCTTTTCTCCGTCTCAAAGTGAGGAAAAAGAAAACACACCCAATGAGGTGATTACCTCATGCATGAAGTTCACATCACTCTTTCAGCCAAGCAAAGCTATATGGGATTACAAGAAAAACGCAGTGGAAAACAAGAGGATGAGTACAGGATAAAGTAACCTCAAAGTAAAGGTTAAAGATGAGGCAATCATCTTATGTCACCAGTGACATTTGAGCTAATGCCGTTATGAGTGTCCCTGCAAATATTTGTAAATATTATAACTTGGTCCAATCCATTAGAGAATATGTGAAATCTAACAAGCCTTCGCAAAAGGTTAAGATCCAGGATATAAATGCTAAAAGCGGTTTGTTTGAAGAGGGATATCAATGTCACTGTTCCATTGGAGTAATGGTAAACAGGTGAAAAGGTAGCTCTAGACATGTGATATTACCAAAAAGCGCCAATATGGTCTAGTAGCTCAGACACGGCATGCCTCACAGATGCTGTAAGATGCAAAGTGCACACAAAAATAGCAAAAGGTTATGAAAAAATCAATTGGCTGGCAGCCAAACAACTTTCAAAACAATACATGTACTAAACTGTATATATTGAATGATAAAAGTGTCTGACAAATGCATAAATGTAAGTGACTTGGCTTCTACATTGCACAAGAAAGAAAAATTTTTGATGAGTATTTCCAGTAAAAAAAAAAAAAACTTGATTTATATGAACCCTCAACATAGTGAGTAAATTAATTTCACTTACACCAATGATTGAGTTAGAAGCTAAGAAGTTTAGCAAAGGTATATCACAGATATATTATCTCTCCATTTTGTGTCCTATGACCACTTTGCATAAAAATCTAAGATATGTAATTATTTATCCAATATTTATTTATTTACAAAATAACAATATATTAAATCTTGTTTTCAGATTTCTTAAAATCTTAATACTATTTTTGCAATATATAAAACATATTAAAACAAGTTCAAATGCTTATATAGTGCAAATTTTGAAGTGTTTAATAAGTGCGTCGGAGGAAAAGATAGTTCATGTTAACTTATTAAGATATTCAAGAGTTTTTTTTATCTGACCACAAAATCTACACACATTTTCCACCAGACTGATGTACTTATATTTGAAGGTATATTATTGCGGCATTGATTTTAGAATTACTCGTCCCCAAATGTCAAAACAAACAGTGGCTGATCATTTTACAGCAATCAACTGTGTGTAAGTGGGTGGATATTGGCCCAAATAAGTTACATTGTGGAGAAGGCTTCATGGCAGTAGTCAATATCTGCCTTTTTGCAAGGATAAGCAACTTTGGTCCTGGAGGGCCACTTTCCTGCAGAATTTAGCTCCAAACCTAATCAAACACACCTGAACAAGCAAACCAATATCTTCAAGAAAGGTCTCCTAGTAGAAAGCTCCAGGCAGGTGAGTTTTTATCAGAGCTGGAGCTAAACTCTGCAGGACAATGACCCTCCAGGACCGATGTTCCCCTTCCCTAGATTAAGCAGCTCTGGACTCTGATTCTCCTGACCTTCACCCCTGGAAATGTGAATAAGGAAGAACCTAATCATAATCCAAACCCAAATCCGGACCTAAAAGAACTTTATCATGGTGTACCAGACCTCAGGAAACAAACAAGCAGCCTTATATAGTCACACCACAGGGTAATGAGCTCAACCAAACGCTCATGAGGAACAACAATAAAGAAATAAATTATTCAAATCCAAACAGCAACCACAAATGAAAGTGGTAGTTGTGATTTCATGTTTCTTTGAGTATAAATAAATTACACTGCTGTGCATGCAAAGATGCACCAATACACACAAGCAGGTCGACATGCACACAATAATATACAGCCTTGTCTCACCAAATAGATCTGGTTTCACAGTATGACACCGACGAGGATGGCTAAATGTAACTAGTTCAACATTTTTCGTGTATTTGTTTGTGTGTGTGTGTGTGTGTTTTTTTTTTTTTAGATCCCTAAATCCGCTTGTCTAACGAATGAGCGTTTGCAGTGCAGGGGTCACATGGTTCCTCAAGGGTATGAGGACAGCTTAACCCTAAATGTCTCCGTAGAGTTGATCATTGCCATCTGTGAGAGCTGGTGTGGTTTGATACACACCCTTTTGCTATCCACACAGACATAAAAACCTGCAACAGATGGACACTCCACAGCTCTATCAAACAGAGGACAAGTACACACACAAACACACGATTCGAAGAAATAAGCGTAAATAAGCACATAATGCGGCACACAATGTATGACAACACCAACATCTTTCTGCGAGCTCATTACTTTTTGATATGCCTGGCTTACTTGTCCTGCAATTGAAATCACAGAACACTACAAAGCATCCTATTGTGCTATACTCTGAGCAATGCTCAATTGTATTTACGACAGAATAAAAAAGGCTCTCAAACAAGCTCTATGGATGTCTCAGAAGATATCTTAAGATGTCCCCTTGTTTTCTCTGAAGAGGCTAGAACTGAACGTGGGGGAGAAAATGAACAAATATCTCATCGGAGCATTACTGGTACCAGCATGTGTGTTTTTTCAGTGCGTTCCTTCCAATCCTTCTCTCCAGCAGGGCTCTGATCTCATTTGCCTCTCGGTATTGATTTTGCATTTAAGGATTAATGCAGAGTCTAATGGACAATCAGTCGGAATAGCACCCCACCTCCCTCTCAGTCTTCTCGGCATCAGGAGAAAGGGACCATTGAGATCTATAATCAATTTGTTTTGCAGCAATGCTTGCTGTTGTTTTTGGCAAATCATTGGCTTGTCTTTATTGCTTAAGAGCTGAAGTTTCAAGATGCTCCTCAAGCACATCATTTTTATCTGAATTAAGTTGTAGTAATTTTGTTAATCTTTTCTCATTTTATCAGTTTTTGTTTTTATACAGTTTTACAAATTTTAGTGCTTTAATTTATATCAATATAATTCAAGGAGATCTCTCCCCCACACACACACACCAGACACACACAAACATACATATATTTATATATATATATATATATATATATAGTACTGGGTATTGCAAACAGATAAATGGTGTTTTTATTTATTTTTGATGAAATCTGAGAGCTTTCTGCCCCTCTATAGACAGCTATGCAACTACCACTTTGACGCTTCAAAAACTTTATGAGATTGTAAAACTCATCCATATGAATTGAGAGGTTTAGTCCAAATTTTTTAAAGAGACATGATTGATTTAGGTGATGAACATACTTTAGGTTTTTATTCACATATAAACATTGATAGGCAAACATAAACAGAAGCTCAATTCATCCTGAATGGTGCGCGGGAACAAACCTCTTGCGGAAGCTCAAACCTGATGTGTAACACACGAGAATGAACCTCACTGGTTCTCGCACACATCAAGCAAACATGCTTGAGCTTCTGTTTACCACAACCGATGTGTGAGTTGATGAATGTTTGATGATGAATATAAGCCTAAATTCAATGTGTTCATCACAGAAAGCAATCGAGTCTCTTCAGAAGCTTTCAGAAATTTCATCAACAAGATGAAGATGAACGGAAGTTATTTGAAAGTTGTTACACTGTTATTGTACGGTAGGTCTTCTATGAATTTAGCATGAAAGTCGAGTCTCCTTTCATGATACGTTTTGTCCTTTTAGCTTAACAATGTAAACCACCATCCACTTTCTTTGTACAAAATATAGACGCTTTGCAATTATCCCTAAGATCTGTTTTTGGGTTTGTTGAGACTGCAGTCAAATTTGATTATTTTTTTTCTTAAATAAGATCTTTTCAGACAGACTGTACTTACATTATAATTGCAAGTGATTTGTATGTTTAGACATGACCATGCATGGGTTTCTAAGGTGACAATGCAAGCGTATCTACAAATATGATGAGGCTTTTTAAAACTAAATAAAGTTCCCTGTCCTGCCCTGTTGCAGAACTCCTCCGTTGCATAAGAAAAACTCAAGACTGGCATATATTGGGATGTTCTGCGCTGTAGTCACGGCCAAAATTTTGGACATACCATTTGAATACCATATTAATACTTCCATCATTACCGTCACCGATTTTGACTTTCACGTTGTGTGTTGCATTGAATGTGATGCAAAAGACACTTCAAAATGCAGATCCAGACTGAGATGCATCTGCAAAAATCTCAAAATTTTGATTAATTTGTTTTTTTTGTTGTTGTCCAGACTTTCAAAAACCCGCCTGGATTTTTGCTGGTAGTCTGAACATAGCCTTTAGTGTTTCTGTCATTATGTTATGAAAATAAAATGGAATAATGACAAAATGTTCATATTTGGTGATCTATTCCTGAGAGAAATATTCCTCTGGTGAGATCTAGGTAAATGTTTAGCTCAGTTCAAACTAAAAAGAGAGCATTATAAAAGGATTTAGGGAGCAGCATAAAAAATGATCCACTCTGCACTTTAGAGCAGATGATTTTGTCTATGCAGCTTTGCATTTGTCATTTGTGCACTGTGGGTTTTTTGATCTCTCTCTCTCTCTCTCTTTTTTTTTTACACTCTGGTCTGGTTGAGCCGGCTGCCTCAGCTCCTCTGGGTTCTCCAGCACCTGTGTCGGCTGCACCTGTGGTCTCTGCAGATGGAGTTTCTCCCTCCTCTTCCTGGTGGGGTCTCATCCTTGCCACTCTCCAACTTGAATCTAAAGCGTACTGCCCGTGGCTATGTCTGGCTTCTGTGTCTCAAACATCCCCCACTGTTTCCCCTCTAGTTCCTCATCAGCAAAAGTTTGGCTGCGAGGCACGAGGTCGAGGCCTTTCTGATCAATGCTGCACGGATTGAGTGCGCTATTTCACTTTGAACCTGCCTGTGGCATTCACACATACATGCACTAATACATACACACATACCGCCAACTGTGCCGGTGGTGCAGCTCAGGTCGTGCTCCCTCCTGCGATCCAAACCAAATGATGCATATCCCATTATTCAGTGAAGTAGGTCACAGTTTATATACCAGTGGCTTGCACAAAAAGCACAAGTTGCCCATATCTGGGACATGGAGAGAGACAAAAAACGGTTTGTTTAAGATTTGAAGCTTACACCACTTACGTTTGGTCTCTCAGAAGATTGAGAGGTCTGACCAGGACAGGTTTCTGTGATGTCGCTCTCAATTATGTCACAATGTCTGTCTCAGTGGCCCTGTTGTGAGAGCCATCGTCCCACACTCACTGGCTAAGAGGGCATTCAGATCACTTGTAAGGCCCATTAGAGCCACTTGCCAAAAGCAAATTCAGTGGCTGATTGTTCACCTACCCATGTTTTGTCCAGTCTGAAAGCTCTAATACATTCAGAGAAAAACATCTCTGCTTACAAATGCAACCGGCAAGCTTTCTTAAAAGAAAGAGTATAATACAACATCAGTCTACAACAAAAATGAGAATTTGTGCTGACTCTCCACCTGCTTTAATCTACTCTTCACCGCCAAATGGTTGAGGGTTTTTTAAAAGACAACCTTCCAAGTACACACACACACGTTATGTTTTCATTTTTTATGGGGACATTCCATAGGCGTAATGGTTTTTATACTGTACAAACTGTATATTCTGTCCCCCTACACTACCCCTACCCCTAAACCTACCCATCACAGAAAATGTTCCACTATTTTAGATTTTCAAAAAAAATAATTCTGTATGATTTATTAGCTTGTTTCCTCATGGGGACCAAAAAAATGTCCCCAAAAGATCAAAATTTACTAGTATTACTATACCTGTGGGGACATTTGGTCCCCATGCCGTAGGGAATACCTGCCCACACACACACACACACACACACACACACACATATATATTTATATATACGACTCCAATCACAACGCAAGTGTTTTTTACTAGTTTCAGCTTGACACAATTATCATTTTCACGTCCAGCGTCACAACAGCAAATGCACTTGTGCCCATTTGTGCAGCCATGGGCGTGCTGGTCTGAAAACAAGGTGTGTTCAGGTGCATTGTTGGCTGGTTGCTATTTTCAGGCAACTGAAAACACCTGTACCATTGACCAACTGAAACCTGGTCTAAAGTCAATGGCACAGTATTTTTTATTTATTGTTTTATTTACAGGGTGCATTAGTAATATGCATCTATAGACAGAGGCACAACGCACTCTGCTTGTTACACACACACACACACACATATGCGCAAAAGCACACAAACATTTTTGAATATTAAACATTAAAGAATTCCTCTCCGGAGAAGCATTCAGTCTTTCCACTTGTGAATTCTGCCATGCAAATATAGCAAATCCGCCATGGTGCAAGCCTAACTGGCTTTTAAAGGTAATGGGAGATTGGGAGATTGGTGTATTGCATGTTGTGTCTAAAACACACCCATGACTCCATGGGTGAGCCTGGTGCAGCGGCCATTTTTTTCGGTTGTTCAACTAGCAAAAGTGGATTCAGACATGCCCAAAGTGCACCTGCGACATGTGCTTAGACCGTTAAAATAAGGTCCTTTAAGTTAATTTAATTTAATTTGGTCATCAAAACAGGCATTTTGGCATAATTCTGTGTGTAGTGTGTACTGTTTGTTCAAGCACAATAAGTAGAATAAAATGGTAAATAATGCAAAAATGCTAGTTTTTTTCCACCTTCTTGCAGACCTCAGTTTGCAAACCCCCGGGTCTGTATGCATCCAGTGAAGAGTTAGAACACTTTAGAGACGACACAGTATATCACTACACTGCTAAGTGAATGAATGTGTTGCATTCGTTTGTTGCTTCAATGAATATTAATCCAAGCATCTCAAAACCCATCTCAAATGGTGAGCACAGGGGAAAAACAACACAAGGTGTCACAGAAAAACATACACAATATTGATCTGACTCAGCGCATTCAACTAAGTACTATTCTCAACCATTCTACGGTCATATTTTTGATTCTGAATAGGCCACTTTGCTATGAAGTGTTGGCCGTGATTAATATTGAAACTTTTATTGTATTAAATAGCCCCTGGCCTGAGATGATGTACGATCCACATTCAGCTCGCTTACCGTCCCTGAATATGTATGAAAAGCCATAAAATTTAATGACGCTTTACCTTTCCCAAATGCAGTACACACTGGGATGTCTGTCCGAGGAAATACAACAATCCACTCCTTTGTAAATCCTATAAAAAACATGGATTACGCTATGCATACTTGATACATGTGGACAGTATTTCATGTAGAATTGGCCCACATGGATTTCAGCCACTCTGTGTGGAAATGCTGACAACACGAAAACCATTAGACAGGGAACAAATCACAGATATGTGTTTTCAAGAAGGCAAAACAAACAAATGCCACCCTTAAGGGGCTTCATCCTGTTGTTTTGTGCATTGTGGATTCATGATTATCACAGTCTTTGTGTTTTCTGTGTAATAGCTGATGGCTTACAGACACATCTCAGTAATTATATGTATTTGTGTAGGTGTTTGTGTGTTGTGTGGGTGTCTCATCTGAAGAAAAGCTCTGTCACTCTGGTAAGTCATGCATAACAGTCAGACAGACAGGAAGAGCTAAAAGCATTCGCTCCCACTGTGATGTTTTCCATCATAAGATGCCACAAGCGCTCTAGTTTCGAATCATCACACATACATGTGTGCGCACACACGCGGGACATGGAGGGTTTCAGAGGGCACGGCACAAAGAAATCCCTTAATCATCAATACGCTGCAGCATCCTAATGATTTGCTTCCTCTGAAGGTCAAGACAACAAGCTGCAAATTAGGGCTGATCGAGCCAACAAAGCCCAATATGGAAAGTGAATGGAGATGAATGCACTCTAGATTTATCCAATAAATGCAGGGGATAATTACGGGGTCATTAAGATTTAATGATACTAATGATTTCGTCTGTACTCGAGCAGTATTAAACACCTGGGGCAAGGAGAGATGACATTGTGGTGTACCTCGAACCTAGGTACACTTTTGGGGACAAATCTGCTATTAAAAGAATGGTTTGTTAATTCTAGCAAAATAAAATGAAATGAAATAAAATTAAAAAATAAAATGTTTTATTATAGGCCTTGAGTAAAGCTATAATGATGTTCAACACTATTAACACTAATAATAACAGTATTAATATAATTGCGTAATAATAACTATATTAACTTATCGCACAATAAACATGCGGCGCTCAAGTTAAAGGAGACCATTTTTACTAGTCTCAGGTGTCCCCAGAATGTGTCTATGAAGTTTCAGCCTCAAATACCTCACCGATCATTTATTGCACCATGTAAATTCAAATTTTTTTGGTGAAGGAAAAACATGCTGCTTCTGTGCATGTATCTTTAAATGCAAATGAGCTGCTGCTCCCCACCCCCCTTTCCAGAAGAGGGCAGAGCCTTTACAGCTTGTGCCTCAGATACTCAAATATCTAAATTATCTGTTTGGTTTTGATTATCATCCCAATCATGGTCATGTTCCCGTGACATTGCAGTCCTTCATCAATATGAAAGGTTATTATTTGCATGCGTTTTAACACCATTTCAGTCTAAACTTCTGATATACGGTTTTCTGAGCGCACACATCTGAAGCGCGCGCACAGAGAGCTTGATGTCAGCTGGTGCGTCCAGTGAGTATTAATCTAAGTTCTTTGTTATTTTAAAGCTTGTATTATTACGCTATTATATTACCATTATATAATCAGTGGCATAAAATGGTTTTAATTTAATTTCTGGGACAAAATAAAAAAGTACACTTTTTAAGTAAACATTTTACAAAAATAAGTATGTTAGATCTTAAAAGATAAAACAATGAAGATATAGTGTTCAAAATGAAAAAAAAGTATTTGGATACTTTAAAATGTATGAATATCAAATAATAATGATTGGATAACAAAGTTTCAAACTGGCAGGCATCTGGAGGCGCGGGTGTGCTGGGTCAGTTATATATACAAAATGTAATTATTTTCTGTAAAAGACTTCAAAAAAGTAGCCACTTAAGTGAGCCAGGTGAGTTCCAGGAAGACGTTTCTCGCTGACAGATTCATAAATGACTGCCATTACGGCTGATTGGTTTTCCAAAATGCAAATTATAAGCAACTCAAAAACACAGCACTTGCAGAGCTGCATTTTCTGTAAATCGAAGCTGAAAGTTGTGTTTTACTCCATTCAGCGCATCAGACTATATATTGAAATAATTACATCACAACAGTTGCGATTTGAAGACCATGCTAAGAGACATCACATCCTCACATCCATGCATTGTCAAAAATCATTAAAAGGTTTCAGCGCCGATTTTTACTCGCATTTGGCGCTTTGAACCCTGGCGAACCTGCTAATACTGTCCGGCAAATGGTGCCGCGAGCTCATGCAGTGCTGTTTGAAGCAATCCGTCCATGAAATACAAGTATTAGAAAATGTAACATTTTGCAGTTTATTTAGTGATCAAGGCCATTTTGCAATTTCAATCATCATATAACTACCAGCTACCCCTTCGTCTCTTTAAAGGGGTTCACCTCCACAGGTGACTGACTGCTCGCACCAACCGGAAGGGGAGGAGTCGAGTTACTCTCTACGCTGCACTCAGCCTGAGGGATTCCTGTACTTTCCGTCTTTGACGAGACATAACAGCTCATAACGCAGGAACAGTATCATGAAAATGTTTAGTGGTTTTGAAACCGTGACTTTTTAAACCACGGTACACCTTGAAACCAGTAACAGGCCCATGCCTAGTCCAAATACTTGGGAATATTGTAATTTGCTCCATTTAGTTAAACAGGCATGTGTCATTATGTTTTACTGAAATATTTGAAGTGGGCAGTCCTTCTAAGATTAGACAGTTACCACAGTAACCAAGGCAGCAGCCAAGAAGAGCAAAACCTTGAGTGGATTTCAATGAAAATTAACACGTTTACAAAGAAGAAGGTCTGCTATAGGTCTATATATATATGGTGGAGACTCTTAATATAAAATGACTAACGCTGAAGAAAATGTTGTATAAGGCTATGAGGCAATACAAGCGCTGTAATAAAGCAATCAAGAAATAAGGTAATAAGATGAGCAATGTGGAAATCATTACATAGAAAGTGGATCAAAGAGAGAGAATGAAAATGCAAAGAGAGTAAAAATATGAGAGAGAAAAAACCTGAGAGGAGACGAGAAAAGAGCCTGGAGCCTTAAAACAATGCATACATTATAGCACACCTCCGACGGGAAGTGTGACATCAAAGCTATGCTAATGATCACAAACAGCTCAGAGTGATGCGACTGCCACATGCGATCTCTGTCACATACCACCAGAAAACACAGCAATCAAAAGTAAACACTTCAGCACTGCCATACTGCATCATGACATGTCATATGTTTAGCTGATCATTTAGAAACATCTTGACATTTTTTTATCCATGCAGAAACCAAGCAAATGAAATATTTTCTGCTCTAGAGGGAGAAGTAAACATTTGCCACTCACAACTCTACAACTCAATGGTTTCTAGTATGATTTGTGCGTGATAAACAGCAGATCTTCATGCGTGAAAGTAATTACGATGCTTTTAATTCATTTTACTTCTTTTTAATTGTTATTTCACAGTTACTGGACCAAGCTTAATGACTAGTCTCAGCCTCAGGACCACCTACAGTGCGTTTAAAGCATATTGTGCACGCACACACACACATACATGGCAGGATATGTAAACAATAGCAATATCTCATCTAATTAGCTGGCTTTTTGCAATTTTAGCTAATCAGGGATACAAATTATAGTCTTTAAAAAGGTACCAGGTTGTTGAAAGAAAATTTTAAAAAGCAATTCTTATTACTTCTGAGTTCTAACCACAAAGTTAAACTTTTCGACAACTGTACCATTTGTGGAGACACTATTGGAAAGAGCTACCCCTTAGCTGCATGTTGAGCTACTATTTTCGAATCAACGATTTCAGATATTCTGCTTCTAAACGTCACACAAAAACAGAGGTGTATAGTCCAGGGGTCAGAAAGTAAAAGTCCTGCCATATGTTTATTCCACCCATGAACTCAACCAGCTGATTTCACTAATTAGTTCAACCTCCTGGCTGAAAAACTGCTAATTACCAAAATCCAGATGATAGGAACAAATTACTAAGGAGGACTTTTATTTTCTGAACCTGGACTTTACACCTCTGCATAAAAACAAACAGTAACTTAAAGAAGCTGTATGCAGAATTCAGAAACCCTGGTTATTAGCGATACCGGTGGTCGTTCAGTGAACTGCAGCAAACATATTGTATATATATATATACTGTAAGCAAACATCCAATAACAAAATAAATACACATAAATGTCATATCCTTTTGATTTACCAGTCAAAAATGCAGAGTCCTTCACATAAAAATCAGTCTATAGCCTTTCATTGGTAACCTAAGAAGTCACACATTGTATTTATGGCAGTAAAACAGCTATTAATACATGAAAATTCATATATATATAGCCCCTTTAACATGTCATTCAGACACCATCTACCAATCTAAATGAATGGTTCTTTTCCAGACCTTATGCCTATAGTCAGAAATCTGTCTCAGTAAGATCAATCATTAGTCAGTTACTGGCTAATCAATTGTCATTAGCGATTAAGGCGCTGATGGCAAAAATCAGGCCTGCAATCTATAAGTGCTGTAGGGTGTTTTAATTCACACCTGCTGGCTGATTAGAAATTCACCCTCGCCCATATTCCCTGAGCCCAAACACAGAGTCTTGTTAGCTCATTAAATTATGCTGGAACAAACAGGGTCTGGATCTGGCACCTTTTTAAGTGGATTCCCCACCATATTCCTCTGAAACAAAGGCATGCTATGACTTGTACCAATGTATGTTAAATAAAAACACAAAGGAAATAATAATAATTTTATAATAATTAAATAGGTTTTAATGGCAAATACATCACCAGGCATTGTTCCATACAACCATACAGTTTACCAATTAAGCATTGTTTGTTATCATGCGATAGTTATTTTATCCTCTAACAGAGCCTGTCTAATCTCTCATAGTGCTTTGACAGACACATTTTAGGATCTCTAAATCCTCCCAGGTGCTCATTGTTCCCTGTGGCATCTCTAGAGACGGTGAGTGGCACCTCTGGAGTGACAGACGGCCTTTGCTCAGCTCATGAGTCTGCCTGCGCTGGGACATAAACTCACGGTGACAGCCTCCATTCAGGCCTCCCAGGTGTCTCCTCTAAAACAGCTATTCAACCTTTCAGCTCCTTAATGAGAATCAACAAAGCATCAAAGCCTTTCTAAACTCCTGTTTCCTGTCTTTCACTAAATGAATCTCTCTTTTTGCAGCACAAGAAGAACGAATGTCAAACAATGGAAACTATACACTTATTTTATTATATTTGTGTAGATGACATGACATTTCAAAAGAGAAGCTTACATTTAAAAATTCAATTTTTGTAATTTTCATGAATCGTGTTTTTTGTTGTATTTTTTTTAAACTGCAGTTGGGTTGTTTTGACAAAACAAAACGAAAAATACAGGTAACTTACAAAATTAAAGGTCCCTGAAAGTAAGTTTTTTTATGCACATTAAAATTTTAAATGTTTTAAAGTTAAACAAAACCAAGTAATTGCTTTGTAATTGCATTTAAAACACTCAAACACACTTACACGCACACTCAAACACACAGTGTGCACGCACACACTAGGGATGCACCGATCCGATACTTTGAATCGGTGTCGGCGGCCGATCCAAGCATTTTGAATGGATCGTTATGGGTGATGCGTGACTGATCCAAATCCGATACCCGTGGATGATGAATGAACAGAAAACAAAATAGCCTATTGTAAGAACTTATCAAAAGAACGCAATTATATATAATAATTGTTATATAATTATTTATTGTATTCAAAATTTTGGCTTAAAAATAATAGGCGAGTTGAGCGGGAACCCTGATTTGAAGGGTTCCTGCTTGACTTTTAAGATTCACTTTAGAATATTGTAGTTTCTTCAGAAAATAATTACATATAATAACTGCTTATGATTTAGATTGTTATACAACTAACTGTTAAAAGTAATGTTTGCTACTGCATCAATCAGTTTTCTTAAGGTAAGAAACAAATGAATCTTTTTGACGGTAAATATCGGATCGTTATCGTTATATTGACAAGCCCTGTTATCGGAAGCAGATCGCAAGAGAAAACATTCCTCTTATATGTTAACACTGAGTTAGTGTTTTTTTTTTGTTTTATCTTTATTATTATCTTAATTTTTAATGTAGGGATTTAAACTGTCTTGTTGCTTTAGCTTCCATATAGCATTGATATATTCACTATATGTTTACATTGCATTCAGTTGGTACATTTGTTTGAAGGACATCATTGGGCAGGATGTGGAATACTGTGTTTTGTCAATAAAATAAAACAAAAAACGGTCTTTTTATCTGATTAAACGAAGAAATAATCAGCCAACTAATCGATTATCAATATAATCGTTGGTTGCAGCCCTATTGTAATGTCTAGTTTTGGTTTTGTTCATGTTTCATGTCTTGTTCTTTGTAATTGTTTGTTTCATGCTCCATGTCTAGGTCATTGTCATTGTCATGTTTCATGTTTGTTTTGCCATGTGCTCCTTGTCATGTGTTTCCCCTGTTTCATATCTTGTTCTGATTGGTTCACTGGGTGTAATCATTGTTCACAGGTGTTCCTTATTTGTAATTAGTCTAGTATTTAAACCCTTTTGTTTCCCTTGTCCTTGTTGATGTTTGTGGTTTGTGATCCCTGTAATGCTGTGGTGAGTTTTCATCTTCTGTTCATGTTTTGTTCCAAGCCAAGTCTCCATGTTGGATTTATGTTAATGTTGGACAAATAAATCTGCACTTGGGCTCACTCTTAACTCTCCTCCAGTGGAAAACTTTACACCTATATGTATGTATGTATGTGTGTGTGTGTGTGTGTGTGTGTGTGTGTGTGTATATATATATATATATATATATATATATATATGTGTGTGTGTGTATATGTTCACCCCCAGATAAAATAAATCCCCCCAGAAGAGTCACCTAAGGGGTGAATTCCCTCAGGCCCTGAACCTTCAACCAGGCAGAGTTTTTATTGTAAAGGATGCTTTAAAATGACTGAATACACTATCCCCAGACATTTAGCCAACATTTATCATTTAGTTATCTCATGCCATCCCATGGTTACTTTATCCCATAACTTTCCAGGAAGTACTTAAAAATGTGTATTCTCTTAGATAAGTAAATAAAAACAACCAATCCACGTAGGTCCCAACAAGCCCCTATTAAACACAGGCCTGAAACAGTTTGTGGTGTGTGATAAATCACAGGCTAATGAGAGAGAGAGTTGGGTGGTGGTGCATTTGTATTCCGCCCAGCCGTTGGCAGACTTCTATCTGCTTTGAGCCTCTCATGGCCATAGAGCGAGGGAGAGAGACTGCATTAAGCCATTATAGTCTGACGTTCACCCTGAATACAGATGTGCATATAGCCATTTCAGTCCATCATTTAGTGTCAATATGGGAGGCAGAGGCCAGAGGAGGTAATCATATATGCAATAAACGCCCCTACCAAATCTTTATCTTCATCAGCTGGGCCAAGTGAAGTGCAATTAGGGTCTCTTGGCGTAGGACACATCACCTAGCCGCTCTTTATAGTTTGCGCTTGTGTATGCTTGTAGATAAACAGCCATTTCCATTACCAGAAACTGGTGCAAAGATACAAAAAGAGCTTTAATGCGCTCTTTACCACTTAAGTGAGTATATCAAGCATGCCGGGTGGTACTGTCTCATTTTATAGTTGCTGCAGACCTCTTTTATGACTCAGTATCTGCTTACTTTAGTAAGATCTGCTTACTGCAAGCCAAACCTGGCCAGCCATGTTTGCAGCAGGGGAGAAGTATCAGATGCCACCCACTGTATCAGACTTACAGTGTTATAGTCCTTTACTCCCTCAGATCAGCTCAACAAAGTCATTTGTCAGCACTTTACCTTTCACTCTTTAAAGGGTCATGAATTGAGAAATCAACTTTTCCCTGAGCTTTTGATCTATAAGAGGTTATCATACTATAAGAATATTATGTAAGTTTCAAAAATTGGAAAGTTGCAAAACGGAAAAATTCCTTATCAGTCAAAACAAATGTGCCAGAATGTGCCTATCTAGGTGAAACGCCATCTGCGCAAAAGAAATCAACCCCTACTTCATCATCGTAACGTTAGCCTCGCCCATTGGCATGTTATTGAGATGACGAGGAGAGAAGAGCGGAAGAGGACTAAAAATAACATTACCTTTCAAAGGACCCTAATAATAGGAATATGGTTACTTATTTTCAACAATGTGAATGTCTCAATTGAGCATTATTTATTTGTATTCGGTACAATTCACTGTGGATTCTTTGCTAAGTCAATTGCATTTCGACGCAGGCTTTTACGATATGGACTCGACTGTAATGCGACAACATTTAAGTAACTGTGTTAATTCTAATGCCTGATCTGATATATGATTCACATACAGTCAGATGTACTTTGTCTATGTGTCAGTAAATCGAACCAATGACTAAACGGTCAACTTCAAGTTGTTTCTCTTAGTAGGATGACAATAATCTGTTAAACGGTGATTAAATTATAAAGAAATGGAAATAGATCAAAGAACGCTCCCATTACAATAATTAGAGCTGTCAATCAACCAGCACGAGTTTATCAGTGACTGAGTTTTGGACTCGTGCAAAAACTCCAGTGTTATTCAACCAGTCTCTTAGTTTCATTGCATTTCCATTGTTAGTTATGATGAAGGCATTCATTAGTGTGCAGAAATAGAGTTGTAATGACAAGATCACTGCTTTCACATGGAACAACATGTCTGTGATCGGCTACAATGTTCATCACTGCAACATTTCATGCCAGAGTCTACATATAATGCCATAGATCTGAATGTGATGCTAATCAATACTTTTCAAGATTAGTTAACCACACAACAAACTTTACAATTCACAAACTTTACTTTTTCGCTGTGTGCTCAGGCACTGGTGTTCTTAGCGTCAAAATAAAAGTCCCACACAACAACCAGAGCGGCAGGATGTAAGTGACAGTTTACGTCACTGCAGAGTTCAGATTTTTGCAGCAATGCCATAGAATAATCATTTTTTTCTATCTCCAAAGAATCTTTTGGTGCACAGTTCTTAAAAGAACCATTTTTTTTTTAGTGTGAAGATCATTTTAATATTCTAAAGAACCTTTTTTTTTCTTCACTTTTGCGCAGTGGAAAGGCTCTGTGGATGTGGAAGCTTCTTCGTGTAGTAAACAATCTTTATATTCATATTTTACTGTATGCGGAGCATGAAAAATAAACATCTAGGCTGTGATGGTAGAGCTTATGCTTTGTCATGTGAACTTACGCACACATGTGATTGATTGCACAAGTATGCGGCACCCAGATTAAGGCCATCCATGCTGTGAATGGCTCTTCCTTTACGTCTGTAATCTGATCACATCAGATAAGACCAGGTCTAATGCTCAGATGCATTCAACAAAATACAAAACTTCCGTTCTCAGGACACAACACAAATATTTACCAAGCAAGTATAGCTGCACGATTAATCGTAAAAAGATTGCAATTTCGATTCAAGCACCTACGTGATCTTATTTTATTAATGACAACAATTTGTCCACGTCTGCTAAACCTTTGACAAAATCATACTGGAACATTCAAATATGTATTTGTGCTGTGTATTAGAGAGCAGTTTTGAACCACAAATTAGTTAGCCTATTTCTGTGTTACAAATATTCAGATTATCACAGAAAAACACTGATGTCTATGATAGCAATCAAAAAGCAAACTACCTTTTGAAACAAACTTGGCGCGCCAAATATCGGTTGTATCAATTACATCTTATTCCACAAGGTGGCAACAAGTGACTGTTAAGAAAATGTATTTGTCATTGAATCATTCCTTTAAAAGATTTGTTCAAAAACACTATTTCATCCAGTAATGAAACAAGTATTTATTAGAGTCAATGAATTCATTTAAAACCATTTTTTTAAATAATGCATTCAAACATTTCCCAGGCATTTATATTTTGTCAGAACCTCTAGTAAATTACATGTTATCTTGTTTGATTGTACATTCAGAATTGTGGGAGAATCTCTAGAATCTGCAGCTCTAACAACAAGATGAATATTTCCAAAAGATTAGACATGGGATTGACATTGGTGAAAAGCCCTATAATAGAGATCAGAGAAAACAAATATATATATGTATGTGTAATCGATAGTAATCGATAATGAAAATCATCGACAACTATTGTCACTATCGATTAGTTGGGTCTGCCCACCGTGCACGCAAAACTTCCGCCAGTCTTATCAAATTACAGCAATGAATAACGCATTTCTATGGACAAAATGCATTTAAAAACAATGAAGGAAACAACGTGAGCTGCTCCGGTAAAGGTGCATAAACCAAACTGCCCAAAACATGAGCAATCTTTATTTTAAGCTACAAACTAATGCATTAGCTCTGTGTTTAATATGGCTTGATCTGTCAGGCGCTTGACAGATGCGTGCGCATCCTCAGCGCAAAACGTTCATTCATCTCCTTATCAGTAAATGTTTAAAATTCACGCGAGCATTTCCATTTTGCATAAAGGTGTCGCAGCATGTAAATGAATAAATGTAAGACGTTTCTATTATTTACACAGGATAAAGAAATGACAGTAAGAGGTTAAATGTGTGTTCCTGCTGAACATTTCTCTTGCCTGTTGGTTAACACGGAGTTTGTTTTTTATTCTCTTTATTGTCATCTTATTTTTTAATAGAGATTAAAAGAGAGTAGAGATTTAAACTATATTCACTAGATACAGTGCTTAAATTTATTAGACCACCGCCACTTAAAGTGTTAAGTTTGTGCCACAGCTGCCCTAAACTAATGCTACTTTTTAATGATGTTGATGTTTCTGTAATGGTTAATCCACCAGTATGTGTAAGCAGTTTAGTCACAGTAGTATTTCTAACGCTAAAATATAAATATTGTCATCATGAATTTACTGTTTCACAAGAAAGACAGAAAAAATAGTAAAGCATTTTTTTCAGATGCCCAATTACAGTAAATAACAACAGAGACTGTGGGAAAAGTACATATAAATCAATGCCAGCAAGAATACAAGCCGTTATCAAAGCCAAAGGAGGCCAAACAAAATATAAAGTGTTTTGGACATTATGTGTGAATAATGACTTTTTGTCAGATCCCTAAAATATTTGTGTTCTCTTTTCTGTGACAGGTGGTCTTAGAAATTAAGCACTGCAGGTTTTCATAGCATTCAATTGGCACAAAAGGACATTGGGCAGGATGTGCAATAATGTGTTTTTTGTCAATAAAATAAAAAAGAAAGAAAATCAGGATTTGTATCCAATTAATCGGAAAAATAAATAAAAAAATAATCGGCCAACTAAATGATTATTCAAATTGTTAGTTGCAGCCATTATATATATATATATATATATATATATATATATATATATATATATATATATATATATATATATATATATAAAATTCCAAGCCATATATATAATAATAATATATATATAATTCCAAGCAAGTTCTGTTCAGATGATGAGGCTTAAATAAGTGCACTCTGTATACATGGGCTACTTTAAAGAGATAGCTTTGGTTAGCTAAGAACTATTAATCTTGTTATGGATGACACAGGCTTTGCTCCATACAGAGGAAAGCAGAAGGTAGCGGTGATATGCTAATGCAGTTGACAGCTAATGCACACTGATGATTTATTTCTAGATCAGAGAGGCCTGATGAAGCTTCAGTCACCAAAGGCTTTCAGTGGCACTATAACAACAAACAACTGCACAGAATATCAACACTTCTATAATCATCCGACTCCATTAGTGCTTTGGATCACAATGCTCATTTTATGGTCTACTCCACTACATTTATTGGAAGTCGGTGTTAATTGAGTACACAAATTTGGGTGAAAATCATGAAATCTGTCAAGAATATGCCAAGAGATCATATATCAACCCTATATATAAGAACTATTCATTTTTAGAGTTTTAACAATTTTACTCTGCATCAAAGATTTTTTAAAGACAAGGCATTGACATGACATGACACATATGATCTAAACCCCAAAAAATTGATATTCAAATATCTGAAACGGTTCCCGTACTCATTTCCCGTAGCATCGACTCTATACACCGATAACTGCTTTCATTTACATCGGCATTAACAAGTGTTTATCATTTAATCAACAAACTAATTTATGACAGTGCTGAGTGCACATGAGGGAACTGTGTCATTACCTGTATCAATAACTGTGCATACGTAAGCCTAGCACTAATGTGAATGACTGATGTAACATTAAAGTTTGTAAAACAAATCTTGCTCCATCCTTTGTCATTACTCAAAGTAGTAAGAACAGACAATCTGCAGTAATTGACACAGTTTTAGATAATAATGTGCCCACAGCTGATTCGCAAAACTATTGTAGTAAGACATTGTTAACTGTGTTACTTACAGGTTGTGATTCAGATTTAAAGTTAATTGGGTACTGTCCCATATTTAATGGATAAGTGTTTTGTAAATCCCATTTTCATCCCTTTTTATTCTTATGAATCCCATGAGAAGCAGTCATCAAAAGGTTTCCACAGTATTGCTGTGTTACTTTTAACCACTGACTCTTCACATCCTCCTTCTTTGGAAGTGTATACAAAGAGAATTTGCTTTTGCAACACAGAAAATAGCATCTTCCCGTCATTTACACAACACAGACCAACTACAGTGTTTGAAGGCAGGTCAGAGTAGACGTTGTTCGCGGGCAGCTAATGCAGACCATAAGTGGGAATTATTCAAATTTGTTACATATGAATGTTACTGAATTAAGACTGGAATGACTGACAACTCATTTCAGCAGAGTCAATTCTTTCTTTTGGGAGACAATAACTTTATTAATCTTGCCCTTTGACATTTAGCTTTAATTGTAAGAATTAATATGTTTTTACATTTTTATAAGGAAGAAAAGTGTTATTTTACATGTGATTTTGGGTGGACCTTGGTGAAACAAGATACAATTATACTAAATAAAACTTTTTTAAAAAATGAATGCTGGAATGTTTATATTAAATTAGATATAGAGTATAGGCAAGTCTAATTTAATATAAATATTCTAGCATTCATTTTTTTTTAAGTTATGACCTAAATAGTCTGATTCAAAACAAACTTTTCATTTAAACATTGTTTATTTGTTACATTATCTATGTATCTATCTATCTATCTATCTATCTATCTATCTATCTATCTATCTATCTATCTATCTATCTATCTATCTATCTATCTATCTATCTATCTATCTATCTATCTATCTATCTATCTATCTATCTATCTATCTATCTATCTATCTATCTATCTATCTATCTATCTATCTATCTATCTATGGCCCAGTTTCCTCACACATGTAGATGTGGCAGATGGTAAATGACTTAATATTGAATATACAACCAAATACAAAAACATCTTGAACATCATTAAAAAGATGCTTTGATAAAGTCCATATTTCTCATTTGAGCTGCAGCACTTACAAATGGTAACCAAACCACTAGAGTGTTGATACTGCTATTATGATATATTAGATAAGAAAACTCACATTTTTGTCACTTCCTCTTCCATCTGGTGATTTATTTTCTATTTTTACACTTGATGGCCTCTAATTCATGACCATTTTTCTCTTTTCAAGTCTCAGTAGACCACATCTATACCAGTGTCCAGTACAAGACAGTGCAGCAGTCACAGGGAAACACACATTTCCTCTGAACACAGAAGAAAGCTTCCACTCCTCATAGCTAATGGCATTATAGTTGCATTGGCGTTTGTACACAGAATCTATTTCTATTCACAGCTGTCACTTTTCTCTTGCTTAAAGCAGCAGGGTGGCAAGATCAAAACAAGGCACCATTGCCTCAGTGACAGCTCATTATCACAGACAAACACCCCCTAAAGTGACTCCCACTCGAACCTCTGCCATTTTGCCTCACCGCCTCTCCTGTCACTCTGACAACAACCACACTCTCCCCATCTCCGAACGCCAGCACTCCAGAATCTGAATTCAGAATGTTTAGTGCTGATCATGACCTCACTGTGGCAATGTTGTGATTTTATGCTTCTTCAAAATCTGGCTGTTTTGACTGGAATTGTTTCAGTTCACGTCTCTTGCCAAATATTTCCTGAATGCCTGCCCAAAAGCTTTTTACATCCCAGTGACTCTGTCCTCTGTGACTCAAAAATAGCTTCCAGAAGATTCAGGTGTGCCTCACAGCATCTGCAGAAACACTGCACGGTTGTTTTAACCTGTGCAGGCCTGTCATAAAGAAAAAAACCTGGGGAATCTGAGGTGTAGCCAAACTTATAGGAAATATCAGCGTACATCTTGAACAGCGTAAATGAGTTGGATATGAGGGCAGAGGCATGCACTAAAGGTTAGGATTTGCCCTCATATCCAGTATCTAATCTTTTTTGACATGCTTACAATCCTCTGGTCGAGTCACCGATCTATTGTGTTTAATTCATCTGTTTTAGCCGACTGAATTCAGAGACAGGTCAGGCAACAGCTGGCCACCCAGGCCTGCAAATACTCAGTCTATACCAGTCAGAGGAGATATACTATACAAATCTCCCACAGAAAACAACATGGATGATTGACTGAGAGAGAGAGATGATTTAACCTTGTAGTCCATGACATCAAACAAAGCCATAAAAAGTAATATATAGGATTACCCTTCACTCAACCAGACACATATACATAGCTTTCAGGTTCCTCCTTTTTTCGATATTTGAAGCAAAAAAATAATAATAATTATACGCAGGAACAAACCAGAGACATGGCTGCTTCCCAAGACATCTGTAAACAGAGGCATATCAGGTTCCACCGTCTCAGCACAGTTACCATGTCTCCTAATTACTCACGTGCAGAGTCATAAATGTAACGTCTATCTCGAACAAGCAGCTAACCGCTTACTGCATGACTATAAATCAACTACAGCTTACCAGGTCTGCTGCGATTGCAGCCTGCTGGTTGCATCATTTCAAGGAAAACTCGGTTTTACTGCAAAATATCTCAATGAGTGTGATAATCTTAGAGCATTAACAATTATTTGAACCTTTCCAATTCCCTAGTCAAACAATCACGCAAGCTGTGGGAATCATTGCGCTCTTGCTGGCTTCTTGGCTCCATCTCGTCATATCATGGGTCTAAGCTTAGCAAGAGTAATTAAACAAGTCTGAAGGACTTTCTGGCATCCTGGCACCACATTCAACAACAGAGCACAGAGGAGTTTTAGGAGCTGTCCGCGGTTCTGAAAAACATGCTCATTTCGATGTTACGCAATCAATGCTACTTATACTAAATGTTAAAATAATTGGTTACAGTCAACCATAAGGTCAATGTGCAAGCAGCTCCACAAAACAATTACCCTTTATAAATATTCAGTTTGTAACTGTACTGTAATAAGAATACCCAATTATAAAGTATATAACCCTCTTTCCTGATATACTGTCTGGTCAGCATGATAAAACCATACACACCCCTATCCAGGAAGACAGTGTGCTCGGCACTCAGAGCTGCTGTGTGAGCCATAAATTGAATTATAGCACCACCAGCCAGTGGAAGAGGTGCTGCAGTTCAGTTACCCATCTACTCTGTTTGAAAACTCAAAGAATGTGGCCAAAAATATACAGCAGCATCATATCAAACAAACTATCTCATATATTGGGGTTTTGTGAACTTAGGAAGGGCAGTATATATTAGTAATTGCATTTCTTTTCAAGTAATTGAAGACAAAATTATATATTTCTGTCAAAGTAAACCTGATGGAATTAGACTCAATTTAAAAGAAAATATATATTTATGGCATATTAGTTCATATTGCTGTACATATCTTAGGTGTATGGCAAATGATAATAAAACTGAAATAGCAATGGCAGGAATCTGTCTTCATAGCCATAAGATATTATTGTGGGTATATATATGTATATATATATATATATATATATATATATATATATATATATATAGCTACTAGGAAGACAACTCCTATCTATTAATTCATACACAAAATACAAAAATTACAATATAAAAATCAATATCCAACCTCTTGTGTGTGTGTGTCTTTCTCAAGTAAATGAACATGACTTTTATTTGTAAAAATTACATAAAAACCAAACGCACATATGTCTGGGATACGCCTCCTGTATCATCGACTGGTTCTGTGCCAATGTTGAAGAGTATTACTTCATTGCTTCTGCTAGTCAATATTTCTCACACACACACACACACACACACACACACACACAAAGAAGCCTTCTGAAAGAGAGATTGTCACTCTTAATGTCACCATTACTTAGAATAGAGCAGATAACGGATGTGGTGCATATAAATGATTTTGATCTAGTCTTTCAACATAACCCCCTTCACCGCCCAACAAACACACACGCACACACACACACACACGTACATCCATCCATCCCATTATCTGAACTATACAAGCGCTCAGACCAAATCATGGCTGTATCTTTAATGAATGTAGTAGACACAGTACACTCTTATAAACCACCTCAATGTAAATATTTATCATTTTTAGAGCAAAACAAAATATTCTACGTTACTCCTGAAAAGAAAAAAAATAATATATATATATATATATATATATATATATATATATATATATATACACACACACACACACGCATATATATATTGACCTTGCCTAAAAACCAAAGCCCGGTCCGCCAAAGACAGTGAAAAGGGACTCGGACTCTCGGCACCGATTCTTTAAGAAGGTCGAGAAGGGACAGTTCAATGTGACTAACCATTCAATATTCAGACAGAAAAGTTTACCTAGCAGAAGCAACGCCAGTCCTGCTTGAAGCACCGAGGGTCAGAGGAAGCGAATCTTCTCACTTGTCATATTTTCCCATGTTGTGCTCCACTGGATTCACGCTAAATTCAAATGTGCGCGTGATATGAAGGCATCCAACACCCCAAAGCCCATATCCGAAACCACTCAAATCCAACGGTATTTTTTCCCCCCTTTCGAAGTAATGGTTTGATATCTCCCCCCAAAAAAACGTACGGAGGGACAGTCAAATTCCTGCGCAATGTGCCCAACGCCCCTCAAGGAAGCCAAGTACTTGTTTTCCCCTCAGAAGCGCGGAAGCTCGTGCCATTCTCCTCCCGCCCGTCGACGCACCTCGCTCGAGCGCGAGCTTTCGTCCGCATTAAACCCGGGAAGTCAAATCAAATCTCAGTAGGGAGACCTTCTGACCACCGCACCTTTACAAGTACTTTTCCCCAGCTTAATCCACACAGTTACTGACCGACTGCCTTCCGCGCCAGCCCTCCATCCAAAAGGTATCAAAACTGTCTTCCCCTCAAGCAGCGTACGCTCTCCACTGACTCCACACGCAACTAAATATGCATTAATAACTCGAAATGTCTCCGATAAGTCGATATAACACACATAAGATGCGGACAAACTTAAAGAAATGTCTAATTAATTGCACGCAAAGCGAGAAGACGAAGCAAATTCCTCATCATATCGGTCGAGCTGTTTAAACAAACTAGTTTTGCACCAGCCACTGCTTGGGATCATCCGTATAACGGCTGTTCTCTCTACCCTGCAGTTTGGATTGGGAGAGAGAACGCAGGACGTCATCACGGATTGGCTCAGACTGACGCTCGCAATACTTGATACGTGTGTCACATTGCGCCTCTCAGTGAGAAGTGCTCGAAGACGACGGAAAAGCTAAAGAAAATCATGGACTATGGCAAGCTGTATTAACGATTTTTCCTTAGAACAAAGTAGTTTCATTTTTTATAGTGCAGTTAAAAAAAAAAAACTTAACGAAAATAGGGCGGAATGTACTGTATTAATCTGATCCATATATATATATTTAAATGTGATTTATCAGTATCTTGAATGTTGAACTTCATTACGTTGTGTGTATTTCCATTAACCCTAATACACAATGCAGTGAAGTTCAAAATTATAATTAATGGGTAATTTTTTTAAATAAAACGCTTCTCTGGCAGTTTGATTGACAGGCAATCAAACCATTCATAACCCCAAATCCGCCATTTTGTCCGACAAAGCAGTCAGGGGAAGTTGTAGATTAACGTTGGTGAACTTTAACTTGAAAAATTTTGTGTTCTCGCGTCTTTCCGCGCTTGAAACAACATTCCTTCTTATTTCCGTTCATGTTTATTTGATGCTATAAATGAACTAGTATGAAGAGATGGTCGGTTCACGAGCCGCTTGAAGGAGCTACAGCGATCTGTCACGACACATTAAAGAGCCACTATTTGATATTTATTGTTTAAACTTCTTTAAAAAATTACAATATTTTAAATATGAAACTGTTTCATATCAAAAGAAACCTGCTCTGTCTTGTCTGTCGATGCATTTGTCGATGCTTTGCTTTCACTTCGTGAGAACATGATGTGTGGCGTGAGAGCGCATGGCTTGTCGGACATAGCAACAGTAACTAAAGGGGACGGGTCTTTGCAAAGGCACCGTGGGAATTATCCCACTGAAGGATGTCAAAACAAAATGTAGGTGGGTCGAAAATAGCAAACCTTTGTCTGAAATATTTAAAACTTCAACTATAAGAATGAAATAAGAGCACACGGTTTACCTGCTACTGAGATGCATGTGAAATCTGTGTTCATTAATTAGCAACGGCAAGTAATACAATCATCATTGGTCCACTTAAGTTTTTTATATAAAAACAAAGTGATTAAGAAATCTAACAATTAAAAAAAAAGACACTAGTGTGTATTCCAGTTGTAATTGTAATCTGATTGGTTAAAATGGCTTTTTACTTTGCATTTGCAATGATTAGTCTGAATGGATAAATATATAGTTAAAATAAAAATCTTACTAGAATGGAACTGGAATAGTGACTACAGTAGTACATTCATTCTAGTAAGGCTTGGGATATTTACTTAAAATGCTTAAAGGATAGCCACTAGTAAAACTGGAATACATACTGTTGATATCACAGATCAACAGCATTTCAAAGAAAATGTGAAATGTGTTTCCCATTTGAAACTTGTATCTAGTCCAGTAGCAAATGAATAATGATAATTAAAGAACTAGAAAAGGAACAAACACTAATACAGCTTGCCATCACGATAAATGGACATGATACTGTCTGAAAAGCTACCGTTCAACAAAAAACCCTCAGCCCTGTCCACAGAAATCCAGCAGATGGTCGGGATTAAGAAGGAGCCTTACGTGGTCCGAGTGCAGGAATGCTTCATGCAGGGAATGCAGTGACATCAGTGAATGGAGCTACACAGCTGATTAAGCTATCAAGGTTTGAGGTTCTGCCGCTGAAATATCGCTTCCACTCTCATGTTGTGTGTAACAGCAGATCGATTACTTCCGATCATACCAATAAAAGTGTCAACGCTGCATTTACCTCTGAGTCAAGAGTTCACTCATTACATATAGCTTGACATTTCAGCTGTCGATAGCGATGCAACTCTTGTGTTCTATAATTTAAAACACTCAAAAAGATGTCTATTAACAGGCAGATTTGTGTATACAGGCCTAACTGCTGCTACAATCATAAAAAACACTTAAGTTACGTTTAGTTATGGGGATTCAGAACCACGGACAGCGATTTCTGTAGTTTTTGCTGGTTTATTTTGTTGTTGTTGTTGCTGTTTTTTAAATCTTTTGAGACCACACACACACAAACATTTTTTTTTCTACACCAATATTTGTTTCAGTATAACCATAAATCAGTTTTGAGTCCTAGTATACCATAAGTTAGACTGTTTACAGACATTTTAAAATCTTGAAATGGTAAGAAATTGTATAAATATGGCAGTGAATAGATATGAATTTGTTTACTGATATGGACTGTGCACTTAATGTCGTTCAGCGGTTTAGTTATGGGGATTCAGCACCATGGACAGCGATTTTTTCCTTCAGTTTTTGCTGTTTTTTAAGGTCTTTAAGACCGCAAACATGCACACAAAACACACACACACATTGTTTTTGCACCAATATTTGTTTCAGTATAACCATAAATCAGCTTTGAGTCCTAGTATACCATAAGTTAGACTGTTTACAGACATTTTAAAATCTTGAAATGGTAAGAAATTGTATAAATATGGCAGTAAATAGATATGAATTGTTTACTGATATGGACTGTGCACTTAATGTCGTTCAGCGGTTTAGTTATGGGGATTCAGCACCATGGACAGCGATTTTTTTCCTTCAGTTTTTGCTGTTTTTTAAGGTCTTTAAGACCGCAAACATGCACACAAAACACACACACACATTGTTTTTACACCAATATTTGTTTCAGTATAACCATAAATCAGCTTTGAGTCCTAGTATACCATAAGTTAGACTGTTTACAGACATTTTAAAATCTTGAAATGGTAAGAAATTGTATAAATATGGCAGTGAATAGATATGAATTTGTTTACTGATATGGACTGTGCACTTAATTGTTCAGCGGTTTAGTTATGGTGATTCGGCACCATGGACAGCAATTTTTTTTTTTTTTTTTCCAGTTTTTGCTGTTTTTTAAGGTCTTTAAGACCGCAAACATGCACACAAAACACACACACACATTGTTTTTGCACCAATATTTGTTTCAGTATAACCATAAATCAGTTTTGAGTCCTAGTATACCATAAGTTAGACTGTTTACAGACATTTTAAAATCTTGAAATGGTAAGAAATTGAATAAATATGGCAGTGAATAGATATGAATTTGTTTACTGATATAGACTGTGCACTTAATGTCGTTCAGCGGTTTAGTTATGGGGATTCAGCACCATGGACAGCGATTTTTTTTTTTTTTTTTTCCAGTTTTTGCTGTTTTTTAAGGTCTTTAAGACCGCAAACATGCACACAAAACACACACACATTGTTTTTACACCAATATTTGTTTCAGTATAACCATAAATCAGCTTTGAGTCCTAGTATACCATAAGTTAGACTGTTTACAGACATTTTAAAATCTTGAAATGGTAAGAAATTGAATAAATATGGCAGTGAATAGATATGAATTTGTTTACTGATATGGACTGTGCACTTAATGTCGTTCAGCGGTTTAGTTATGGGGATTCAGCACCATGGACAGCGATTTTTTCCTTTTTTTTTCCCAGTTTTTGCTGTTTTTTAAGGTCTTTAAGACCGCAAACATGCACACAAAACACACACACACATTGTTTTTACACCAATATTTGTTTCAGTATAACCATAAATCAGCTTTGAGTCCTAGTATACCATAAGTTAGACTGTTTACAGACATTTTAAAATCTTGAAATGGTAAGAAATTGAATAAATATGGCAGTGAATAGATATGAATTTGTTTACTGATATGGACTGTGCACTTAATGTGTTCAGCGGTTTAGTTATGGGGATTCAGCACCATGGACAGCGTTTTTTTTTTTTTTCAGTTTTTGCTATTTTTTAAGGTCTTTAAGACCGCAAACATGCACACAAAACACACACACACATTGTTTTTGCACCAATATTTGTTTCAGTATAACCATAAATCAGTTTTGAGTCCTAGTATACCATAAGTTAGACTGTTTACGGATAGAGAATTTAAAATCTTGAAATTAAAAGAAACTGTATAAATATGGCAGTAAATAGATATGAATTGGTTTACTGATATAGACTGTGCACTTAATGTCGTTCAGCGGTTTAGTTATGGGGATTCAGCACCATGGACAGGGATTTTTTTTTTTTTTTTTTCAGTTTTTGCTGTTTTTTAAGGTCTTTAAGACCGCAAACATGCACACAAAAACACACACACACATTGTTTTTGCACCAATATTTGTTTCAGCATAAGCGTAAATCAGTTTTCAGTATACCTTAGGTTAGACAATGATGTAACTGTAATTCAGATGTGCACCCTGTCACCCCCAAAGAGTTGTCTTCAGCTAGGTTTGAACTTTTTCTTTGACGCCACAGTTCAAAGTAATCTCACACTGAGGTCCTTGTGGAACAGTCTATGAATCGTAAATGATCCACTGTAAATGATGTGCTCATTAAAACCATTTGTGCACGCTTGAAAAGTGTTTGACAGGTATTTGACTTTTTCACTCGGTTGATTGCCCTGGGCAATTCACTATTCTTTGTGTCATCAGCACGCTCTCTAAATTAACGACCAGTTGTTTCCCTGCGCTCAGTATAATTACATGACAGTAGAAAATAGCATTAAAATGGTTTTATGTGCTGGATGAATTTATTTCGAGGCACAGCATGTGTGTAAGAGGTCTGTTAAGATGGGGGAGCTGTTGCACTGAACACTATATTTCTATGGATTATTCAGTGCAGGACTTCCTATAGAGTCATTTATTTGAAGCAGGGCGAAACATGTTACAGTATGCTTACTTTAAAGGGTGAATTACAAATTGACAGGGTTGATTTTCCACTTCCAAAGTGTAAACTCAGCATTAACCACCCTGCAAAATAAAAAGCCCCTCTTGCTGATCATCTCATAATCAAGCTCTTGTTTAGCTGAATTAGCACATACTTTAATTCACTTTGAAAAGCCATTATGAGGATTATGGTTTGCCAATGCACAATTATGTTTACAGACAGAGAATTTAAAATCCTGTAATTAGGAGAAAATGTAGAAATAAACTAAATTTTACATAATTTTAGAATAGATTTGAATTTGTATACTGATGTGGACTAAAGTTTTTGCTCTAAAAACAGACTAAAGATTAAAATGTCAGTAGTAGGTTATAACGCTGTCAGTGTATCACCTTTGCATAGAATGGTAAAAGACACTCTTCTTATTTAAATATCTAGAGAGTGCAGATATATCTCTCAGGTGGAAATTGCCAGGACCCAACCAACAGTAATTGATGCAAAAGACAAATCAGACAGCAGACAGTCCTGGTTGGGCAGGAAAAAAGTTATGGAACGCTGCCTTTACTAGAAGGGAAAGAATTCGTAACTGTTTGATTTCCCTTGAGATTATGTCTCTTTTTTTAATGAGTAATATGTTAATTAAAAAAATCATCAAAAACAGATGTGAAATATCCCCTACGCAACACCCATGTGCTTGTGCTTATACACGCGTGACCTGCACTCTTTTGTGCCATACCTTGCCACATCATCAGAGGGGATGAAACACCTTTGGTGTAGCCCCACTGGGACACTTTCACGCTGCTGATTTGAGCTTCTGTTCTCCTGAGACTGCCTCTCTTGTAATCATGCTATGCGTCTGCACAGTACAATCTTCTGTTTTTAGAAAGACAGAGAGAGGATGCTAATGACTCTGATGGAGTGTAACTAGCTGTAATTTTATGCCATATGAATAGAACTAAAAAGTACAGTCTGAGATGAGGTTTTCTTTATGTGATACTGTTGCTCATGATGTATGCTCAAGGATTTGAAGTTTCCTGTGTCATTTTCTTTTTCATTTTCATGTTATTCCAAACCCATATGCAGTTTTTTTTTTCCCAAACGGAACAATGAAGAAAATTCTTGATTAATGTTCACACAGTCCTTTTTTTATATTTAACAGTCTCTTTCTCTCTTTCTATCTATCTATCTATCGTGAGAGAGCACAATTATGGAAGCCACCCATAAGCAGCATATCGTTTTATATATATATATATATATATATACATATATATATATATATATATATATACTGTGATGTGCAAAACTCAACAAAAGGCCATCGTTGTTGTTTTATGAATGTTGTAATGACCATCCATATTCATTTGGTCTATTTACTAAGCTACAAACAGAAATAAAAAAAAAATCTGAACAAAAATCTGTATTTAGTGTGACCTCCTGGACTTCTTCCAGTTTGTCAAAGAAGAAACTCTGAGAAACTTTTCATCATCTAGTAAAAGTTTTCTTGGCCCTCCGGTCCCTGCTATTCTGTAAGGGGAGGTCAATAAATACTTACTACTTTAGACTATAGAAGCTGGGTTTTTTTTCCCTTAATTTTTGTGTTTTTAATACTGCATACAAATTTCCTGTATTTTCTGGTTATATTCTAAAAAAGAGACTGAGAAATAATTATAATTATATATATATATATATGCATGCTGTTCATGGGTGAGGGTATTGCTGAGTATGAACTGTTGAGGGTATCATTGTAGCTTCAGCCGCAGGGCTAAGAAGGGGTTTTATGTGATAAGTACAGATGCATTGGGTGTGTGTGTGTGTGTGTGTGTGTGTGTGTGTGTGTGTTTGTGTGTGTTAAAGTTCAGCGTATGTGACAGATCATGTGCTTTCTGATTGAGGGTGCTATTTGTTCACTCTGACACAGAAACCATTTTGTTCTATTTCCTCCATGTGCAGGAAAATTCCTTCAAGCCTTGGCCCACCTGCTGGTTACCTTCCCCTTCACGCAGTCTGCAGAGAGCAACCAGGCAGAAATCTCCCTGAGTCACATCATCTCCCCCTCAACCCTCCGGCATAGCCACTGTCCAATCCAAAAGATATTCCAGGTGAAACGAGTAAGAACATGAGGGGAACTGAATCTATACTCATCACAGAAAAAAGGAGAACAATCTCAGCCAATCCAACTGAAGAGGCAGTACATTTTTTAGCAATGATTGCATCAGTTTACTTGTCCTGCAATAACATTCTTTAAGGGCGACTGATATAGTATCCATAAGTAACTTTTTGCTATGGGTGAAATGAGAAAATTAGGACAGGCTTAAATATTTCTTTCCGGTGATTTACACTGCACTACATTGATTCCAAATATATTTCTGTCTCCATGCCAAAATAACGTATTAGCTGTTTTGTCAGTGAATAAAAGTTGGTAAAAGTTGGGACCGCAATATGTCGCGGACATCATCTTTCAATTTGATTTAAACCACGTATTATGATGCACTTCCTACTAAAGTTAATTGGAGAGTAACTGTTTTATGGTCAGTCATATTTCAGTTTGACATTAATGAAAACAAGACTCTAAGGGATGAACGTAGTCTCCAAATATTTTCCAGAATTTTTTGGAAAGACTTACTCTCACCAGCCACTTTAAGATGTTCAACTGCTTGTTAGCCCAAATATCTTATCAGTCAATCACATGGCAGCAACAGATGGTGAATGCTTCGATTTATTTAGAAGTACAGTATATCGGGGCCTGTGTTTGTTCTAGACCTTACATGTACAGGAACCGCACGATCTTGTCGAACAGAGATGTTTGGGAGATCAGAAGCTGCCCAGGGTTGTTCCTGAGAAGTCTGTAGAGCACTGACTATAAGTGCTGTATTTCCACAAGCAACCAAATCAGAACTATGTGTTGCATTTCTTCACACACGACTCAGAACTGCTTGTGGCAGAAGGTCTTATCATTTTGTCTGGTTAGCAGGGGGCAGCTGATATTACCATGCAGATGAGTGCTGGCAGGATGGAGGCAATCTGTTCGCCCTCAGTCAAAACGGAGTCTCAACACCTGCTTGAGATTCCTGCTCCTCCTCCCTATCTGCTGTTCACTGCGTGTCATGTCTGGGGTTGTTCACCGCCCCTTTATAATTGGATCTTGCTCTGTAACTTTCTCCCCCTGCAACCATTATTTTGTAGGAGCTTTGTGAAAATAAAAATGTAAAAGAATTTACTGCTTGGAAAATACAAGAGAAAAATGAGATGTTCTTTCTCACTCTGTATTTCTTGGTTTCTGAGTCTTCCCTTGTGGGGTATACTGGAGGGATTTGTGTAAAGAGAGCAAGCTCAGTAGTTCTTAAGAAATAAAGAGATAGACATCTGGTTGCGGTAGAATGATTCCCATGGGGCTTTAAGGATCATGTCCTGAGTGTCTCAGTGCTGTCTGGACAGGTTCTTCTGTGAGTGTTTATGTTGTTTGAGGTAGGTGGACATTAGTCTCTCAACCTCAGACTGGCACGTCAAGCGAACGATGCGTGCTACACACAAAACTGGCAATCGCTTTCACAATTTAGTACGCTCTAATCTTATTGGTTGAATTTGCATAAAGGAACTTAAGGGAAAGGCACAGTGCTTTTTTATCAGTTGGTCTGAAAACATACACACACGTTTACAACCCCTCCAATTGACCCTTCACCGACAGTTTGATTGACAGGTGATCTGACCAATCTTAACCCCGAATCTATCATTTTGTCCAAAAAAGCAGTCAGGAGAGTTAGTAGATTAATGTTGGTGAACTTGAACTTGAAAAATTGTGTGTACTCGCATCTTTCCGCGCTTGAAACGACATTCCTTCTGATGTTCGTTCATGTTTATTTAATGCTAAAATGAACTAGTATGAAGAGATGGTCGGTTCACGAGCCGCTTGAAGGAGCTCCAGTGATCTGTCACGACACATTAAAGAGCCACTATTTGATATTTATTGTTTAAACTTCTTTAAAAAATTACAATATTTTAAATATGAAACTGTTTCATATCAAAAGAAACCTGCTCTGTCTTGTCTGTCAATGCGTTGTCAGTGTTCTCTTTACTCCACAATGTATTTTTCACTTCGTGAGAACATGATGTGTGGCGTGAGAGCGCATTGTTTATCGGACATAGCAACAGTAACTAAAGGGGGCGGGTCTTTGTGAAGGGTCAATTGATACAATGATATTTGAATTGAAGGCCAGGAAGTGAAATCAGAATTTGAATGACAGGAAGAGAATTTTGCTGAATTATAATTGAAGAATTTCAACTTTAGTAATGCATTCTGGGAAATTAAGTGTTTGTCCATCCTGGTCTACAAAAGTTATTTTATTAAATATGGTGAAAGACAAAAAGAAACTTGTAATTCTATACATTCAAACTGCAATGAATCGAATTGGAATTCAAAAGGCATTTTCAATTCAATATTGAATCTCTTTCAGATTACCTCATCCTAAACACCACACTTAAGAGCAGAGCAAACTGAGGCAGGTCTCTTCCTGTGTACTGTAAATATACTTTATAAGCTGCGATGTGGACCAGACCTAATACTTTATGAACAAAACGAGTTTCAATACATAATGACGTTTTCTAAAGCCCTAGATTTAATTCTAAAGTAAGCACAGCTGCACAGAATTTAACAGTCCCATAGTGCGTGTCTGATTGACCATAGCTGACTCTGACACAGTTTTGTAGAAACTTCCATTTCCCTTCGGCGTCACCGTCCTGCAAAAGCTTAAACCAAATCTTATATTGGATTCAAAAAACAGAATACATGTAGAGGCATTTGGTTAAGAAACGTAAGCCTCGCTTCTAAAACCATCCATATAACAAAGGCAATGAGCGTGCCTACTGAGGGCGCTAGATAAGTCAGGCAGGAATGTATTGATGCACGGCATTGCAGGGGAGGATGCATCTGTGGTGATTTTTAAGGTCGCGACTGCATCTTTTCTGCTGTTCTGTTTATATGAATAAACAAAAACAATATATCAAGCTGTCATGTTCACTATAAAAAACCACAACAGTTTCCTGCTGTTTCAAGAGCCCCGGCCAATGCCCCAGTTCATCTCCGAAAATGAAAAATTACTTTGACTAGTGCACTATGCATGCATGCAATGTTGATAGTAGGTTTGGTTTGGTTACTACCATACTATGACTAAAATTTTACATTCATGTAGAGCTCAAGTGATTCGCTCAGAAATAACTGGTAAATGGCAAGTGCCAGGATCCTTTCAGCTACAGTTGAAATTTCACATTTCCGACCTATAATGACATCAAATTGACACTTGTCACTGAATTTGGTGTTAATAAATTGGAATAACTTTGGCCGCAATTTCATTGATTATTTAAGTAGAAGAATTGTGGAATTGTCTGGAACGTAAGAAAACATGGCAAATGACAAAATCCATACCTTCTATGCCAGCTAAGATGAATGGGAATACTTACTAGCGAAAAGCTTTCTCCACGTATTATACAGACCTCCTCGGTTAGTAATCCTTCTGCGATGGATAATGGAGGATAATGTTTTCAGAAGCTTATGGAGCAGATCTTGCAACTACACTCTAGAAATAGGAACATGAAGAAAGAACATTTAGTTTCTTCAGCAAAAAACTCTATATTATGGCATTGAATCAGAGCAGCTCTGAGAAGAGTAGCTCAAAGTGCAGCTTTTCTACCCCTTGGTAAACATCTAACCCCCCTTTGTGAAGAATGGAGTCAAGGATTAAATTGTGAAGGTAACCTTCCTAAATCTCCATGAGGCTGATCTGATGAGGAATTGTAGCTTGGTGCCGTATGAGGTCTGGAGTGAGGAATAAAGCATTAGTAGGGGGCATAACAGTAAAGAGGTTTTGTGATGCAACGATATCATGGATAAGCTGGCACAGCAGGTCAGTTCTGCTTTGTAGTAGTGTTTAGATACCCAACAAAGTGGTATCATGAGCATTAGAGCACACTGGATATGACCCATTTAAAGGTAGCAGTTTTATTTCAGGGTGGTGTCATCCTTATTTGTAGGTATTTGTATATAAAGTGCGCACACACACACACACACAGAGAGAGAGAGAAAAACACTAACATCTGCAATATCTATCTATCTAGTACAAAAATACAATCACTGTCTATCTAGTTGTGAAAAAAATTTTTATGAGTGCTAGAGCCACACTATGTGTAGGCCTATGAATACCTATGAATATTAATGAGATCATGTTGATAATTTAAATGGCTGAGCCAACATATAGCAGAAGGAGACCATCTGATAATCTGGCATGGTGTAAAGGGGGTTCATGTGATGGGCACACTCATTATTAGTCCCAGGCTCGTAAAGAATGTGTGTGATGGGGTCTTGACATGCCCAATCTGTCAGGCATGGCTTACCCTGCCTCTTTGACACTTGCCTAAAGTGTTTACAGAACAGATCCGTTTGCTATTCTCCTTGGAATAAATGCCTGATTAATCCAGTGATCGGCTCCAGACTCCAGCACAACGTTAGTAAATAAACACACACATAAGCTCAGACACACACAAACTCATTCTCAAACGCAAATAGGACAAAACCGCCAACTATTAGCTTTCACCTTAGAGAAAGCATATCCTCTAATGAGTTCAGAATTTTTGCAAACATTCTCACATGGTTCATAAACCAGACATTTATACCGGTTTCATCTCCATGTGAGAATAAGGAGTCAAAAACTCTATTTATGCACGCTATTCTGCTTATGCTAAGCCAGTGTGTGGAAGTTTCACAGATGGATTTATCTGGATCAAAACAGGACTACGAGCACTTGAGCGCACAGTTTTAAATGAGAGTCCAAAAAAAGAGCAAGCTAAGCCTATTAAAAAGAAGCAGTACATTACAAGCCCACATCCATTCATCCATTCGTCCTTCGTCAATCAATACATCAATCAATCTATCTATCTATCTTTACATCCTTCCACCCATCCATCTATCCTTCCTTACGTCCATCCATCTGTCAATCAATACATTCATAAATCCAGCCATCCATCCATCCTTGAGCACAGTTTTAAATGAAAATCCAAAAAAAGAGCAAGCTAAGCCTATTCAAAAGAAGCAGTACACTACAAGCCCACATCCATCTATCTATCTATCTATCTATCTATCTATCTATCTATCTATCTATCTATCTATCTATCTATCTATCTATCTATCTATCTATCCTTCCACCCATCCATCTATCCTTCCTTACTTCCATCCATCCTTCATCAATCAATACATCCATCCATCCATCCATCCACCAATTCATCTATCCTTCCTTCCATGCCATCATGTCAATCAAAATCATCAATCAATCAATCAATCCATCTACCATCCATCTTTCAATCAATACATTCATCCATCCGTCCATCTATCCCTCCTTCCATTCATCCATCCATCTGTCAATCCATCCACCCACTCATCAATCATTCATCTATCAAAACCCTTCCTTCTTTCCTTCCATTCATCCATCATCCATCTTTCTTTCATTTCTTTCTTACTCACATCCATCCATCCATCTGTCAACCAAGATATCCATCTATCCTTCTTTCCATCCATCCATCCATCCATCCATCCATCCATTGTCCTGACAAACATTGCCTTTCTAGTTTATCCATCTAAATTATCTAATGACAAAGTTAATAATCCATTCATCATTTCAATCTGTAAAAGTAAAAGAACAATGTACACATTGTCTTAGTTCCCACCTTTCTGAATGAATGTGAAATTTCATTCAAAGGTGGGGGAACTTGACCACTGTACAAAATGAGCAGGAATCAGAGTGCGTAGGTTATCTCGGGATGACACAGTCTGGCACTCATAGAATGGCAGAGCTCTCACCACCAGTGCTCGCTCACTCACCTCTGGAGGAAAACAAAAGACCTCCTGCTAATGAGCAGCACAGGTGACAGGAGAGACAGAAAGTGAGTTAGAAAAAGAGACTGACTGCATGTGAGTACTGTCACGTATGTGTGAATGAGAGAGCGAGCAGGAAGCACACACAGCCACCTGCCACTCGATGCTGCGGTGGAAGCTATAATGAAGCATGCAAGCTGTCATGCTCTTGTAGCCTGATAAACACACTGACTGAACAGCAGTGACAGTCCCAGCCCTTCCATGAACCCTTTCACCCTGGGACATACATAGCCACGACCTGGCAGTGATTGTTTTAAAGGATAGATCATCCCAAAAAGAAAATGTTGTTATTATTTAATCACCCTAGTGCTCTTCCGAATCCGTCTGCTGTGTTGTCTATAGAGAACAAAATTAGTATTTCTGAAGAATCCTCATACAGCTTGTGAACATCAGTTCACAACAGTTACATGAGAGACAAAACTAAGTTTGCTTATCATTATCATTACACGGGACTGTACCAGCTTTATATTAACACTTACAAATGGTGTCTTAGAAATCTGGATTGATTCCTGCAGGAGGTCCAGCTATGGTTACTCCTCTATGCTTTCTGAGTTTCAGAGGGTTATGATTATGTGTGTATAAGTGCATATGTGTATCGCTCCAACACGTTTTTTTTTTTTTGTTTTGTTTTGTTTTTGGCAGAGTGAGGTGCGAAACAGCTGCAGTCTCACCTGCTGAGAAACTCTGGCACTCATAAACTTGTGAAACCTAGCATAGGAGAAAAAAAAATACATGCCCTTGTGTGATGGTAAAAACCACGACAGGGGAGCACAGACAGAATATCAGCAGTTTTACTTTATCCTACAGATATAAATAACCTTCCCTGTGACCAAGCACTTCGGGGAGCCACGGATCTGATTTTCACCAGTAGCATTCTAACAACTGCCTATCTCTAACAAATGCCTAACAACACATATCTAATATCACAGAAATATGTATATGCAGTATAAGTCCACTTATAATATTAGGCAATATTTCTTTCACCAAAGTCAGGAATACGTTTTACTCATAAACGTATTACGTAATATGTATTATTCACCCTCTCTCTCTTTATTTAAAGAAATCAACTTTTATTTAATAAGGATGCATCAAATTATTAAAAAGTGACACTAAAAACATTTACATTGGTACAAAAAAAAAATCCAATAAACAATTTTCTATTGATCAACACCATTTTCAACATGATAATAATAAGAAATGTTTTTTCAACACCAGAACAGTGAAAATTCAGCTTTGTCATCACAGGAATAAATACATTTTTAAAATACATTTAAATATAAAACAATTATTTTAAACTGTTATAATATTTTATAATATTACTATTTAATTGCATTTTTCATCATAATAAATGCAACCTTGGTAAGCATAAGAGACATCTTTCAAAAACATTAAAACATCTTAGCTGATATATATATATATATAATATTCAAATATATTAAATCTAACAATATATGATATCATAAAATAATAGTATAAAAGCTACATATATTGGAACGGTCATTTTGAATGACCTGTTTTTGTTGTTCAGGTTCCCATTCCCATATGTAAATGTCTAAATCTACATTCTTGATTGAACACTTTCATTTCAAAATAACAAGGAAAATCATGTTTTGTATGCCCTGATTTATTCATACTGGGCGTACTATTCTTGTGTTTGGCTGAATACAATACAATGTACTTAAGAATTACATGAAATACTCTGGATGTATAATGCTGATGTTACCATTTGAAATAGTATTTAAGATTTATTTATCACAATGATTGCTTTTAGATTTTTTCTTTTTTTCCCCCTCTCCAAACATATCATGCTTCAGATGACATGCTCTAAATGCTGGACGTTAGCCATGCGATTATGGGATTGTGTAATATGGCATCCCATGGGGATTAAAGAAAATTTAAGATACGGACGAACAGCCAGAGAGCAGAGGGAGCTCGTGTGCTTGTGTCAGACAGAGATGGGAATTTTACAGCCCACTTTGGAAGATTGTAAACTGCAAAACGGGAGAGCTGGGACGCAGTGTTCACCATTTCGCATTTCTCACAGTTCACAAGGTGTATTCTACCTCATTCTCCATTCCAGGTGCTGACGGATGACCCTGGCAAGAGCAGAGGCAGAGAGTGCCCTGCTTTCCTGCATGCCAGATAACTTTACCTAAAACTGGGTACTGTGCCCAGGCCATTTAGCTGCCAAAATACTGATTAGCTCTCTCAGCCGTTCTAGATGGCCGAACTATCTCTTGTGAATGGGCAGGTGCACTCTAGACTTTAAGGCACCTCAAGGTCTATATGATCAGGTCTAAGACAGTGAACAAGCATGAGTCAAAAGAAATATACACGTGCAATTCAATGCCCGGAAGTACAGAAAAGGAGATTCAGTCATTATTGGCGTTTGATCAATCAGAGATATGCTTAATACTGTATGCTCACCTAATGCATAATTATTTATTATTTTATGTGACAGCATGAGAAAACTGCCTCTACATATGATCATAAACTTATGACCTTTAGTATTTGTAGACAGAGACGTTTAAATTGGCCTATAATGCAAAACGGGATTTACTGAAAGCGGATAGAATTATTTAATCTTCAAAGACAACATGAAAAGCATTCGTATAGCTTTAACCTTTCCGTGTGTGATGAGGGAAAGAGAAAATTATATGCTTCTTTTTTATTGGATTGTGAAATGTAAGATTAAATATTATTGCTTAATATTGTTTTTCCACACACGCAAGGTCTTGTTTATGTCAGTAAAAATGAAAAAATGAGGCAGACATGGTTATTTATAGAAATGTATTTCTGACTCAAAGTAAATACTAATAATCATAATAATGAAAATATGAATCTGTCACATGATTTTATATCTCGCAATTGGGAATTTATTTCTCAGTGTTGAAATATTTTGAAAAAAGTCTCTTTGCTCACCAAGCCTGCATTTATTTGATCAAAAAATACAGTATTAATATTACAATTAAAAAATAACTCCTTTCTATTTTAAATACATTTTAAAATATGATTTATTCCTGTGATGGCAAAGCTGAATTTTCATCTGCCATCGTTATTTCTAATTATTATCCGTGCTGAAAACAGTTGTGCTGTTTCGTGTGTGTGTGTGTTACATTCAGTTTAGTTTAGTTCATACTTTCAGTCTGTTTTCATTTGTCACATGAACAGAGATACCTTTTTGAATTACTTGATGAATAGAATGTTCAAAAGAACAGCATTTATTTGAAATATAAATCCTTAGAAATATAATGAATACCTTCACTGTCACCTTTGTTAAATTAAATTTGTCCAAGCTGAATAAAGGCATATATTTAAAAAAAAAACAAAAAAAAAAAAACAGAAGATCTGACCCTTACTGACCCTCTTACTACTAACCCTAAACTTTTAAAAAACAACCTGCACAAACACAGTTTACAGACTTACTTGTGTTCTGAAAAAAAGGTCATACTTTTATGATAGGGCAATCTCATAACGCATGGCAACGAGCCCTGTGAAAGAAATCCAGCATTGCTGATGAAGTGAAAGAAATGTCCATTATAATCTAATTTTTCATTCAATACTGGAAAGTATCGAAAACAATTCTAAAATCATGTTGTATATATGTAGAACATTCCAAGTCGCTCACTAATGACACTGTGATACTTGCCTTAGAAGGCAGCTATCTAGGTTTGGGTCAGTGTTAATAACAGGTCAAATCAACTGTCTAGGTCTAGCATTGGCAGGTTGTCTTCCTGGAAGCTGAAAACATGTATTTAAAGGTGACGGGATTATCAGGGATAGCTGTGCTAAACAGCTTTCTTAGACCTGAAGACAATCTGCCATTCACAACGGGATTTTAAGGCTTACCAAGTGTTCTTTATGTACTGCAGCTTGGTTTGATTTTCTCTTCCTACCTTTTGGCCTTAGCAACTCTCCACACCCTTGCATATGGCCTCCAAGACTTCATTAGACAGGAGTTGTTGATTTGTGACTTTCTGGATGCTATAAAAGCAATAAACCATGAGAAACAGTGATTTACCTCAGTTAAGCTATGTTGTTAGGCTCTATATGAAGCAGATTTTCCCCCTTAACCATGGAAAAAGCATTGCAGCAGATGGCTTACTGCTTTTATAGAATCCAGAACGGCATAAATCAACAACATGACTTGACTTACATGAATGTTCAAAAAAACAACCTCATTAAGTGGCATTGAGCACAATAAACAAGACTTAAAGTCATTGTGGAATTAAAAAGTACTCTATTTGACTACCCTTTTACACTTTACTTTGATGGTCCAATATAGACATTCTACTAAGTAACTTTGCAACAACATATCAATTAACTCTCATTTGAGGATTAGACTGTTAGTAGACTGTTGCAAGGTCTATCACTGCCACTTGAGTTCAATGGGACTTACAACCATAGTTGACTAACGATGCTTTCGGGAAACGCACCCCAGGTTAGTAGATTAAGTTGACATTTAGCTGCAAAGTAGCATGTAGATGGTACATTGAAATTGTCTGCTAGGGGAGCATCAAAATAAAGTGTTACCATATATTAAGAAGACAATCTACTACCACTAATAAGAGTTAGCTGACATGTAGTTGCAAAGTTAGTTAGTAGAATGCCTGAAGTGGACATTAGTTGCGTCACCATCTCTGCCTGTGTTCCCAGTGTCTCCTCTGTTGTTTGTACACCTCATGTTTTCCTGGCACTTTGCTCACTTGTTTGTTACTATGGCTACTCATTGGACCACGCCCCCTTGTTATCTCGTTACCTTGTTACCTTCTTTAGTCTCTTCACCTCACCATATATAAGTCTGGTTCTCTCATTCAGTGATTGTGAAGTCTTGTCTAGTGTGCTACTGCAATTCTGAGTGTTATCGTTCATAAAAATATGACAATTTGTCAGTTCATATCTTGTACTTTAACTAGATCACAAAACTGAACAAACCAGAGCACTGCATAACCTGCTACTGCTGCACTTACTGCATGTGAACCTGATCAATACCTGTGTGTGTGTGTGTGTGTGGTCCTGGTAAACCCTACGTTATGGGAACAAAATGTCGCCACAATATCTAAAATCCTTGACCTTTCAAGGTATTAAAATTCTAAGTCCCCATAAAACAAGGAAACCCAACATGCATGTGTATATGTGCAGTGTGTGTTGTCTGAAAGGATACAGCTTGTTGGTTGTTTGTGGGTTTCCAGGAAATCTGCCCGCTCTGTGTTCAGCTGTGGCCACAGGCTGCTCTTCTCTGCAGCATCTGTTCCTGTCACATACAGTAATCTCTGACCTTACCCCATCTACACCAAACACTGGCCAGAGAGGATCTGCAGTCCAGAGGGAATCTCGTGACCAGTGCATAGACAGTAGAAGCCCACCATATAGTTAGATCCATAGCTCTCCTTCCCCCGAGGACTCCTGGAAAATATGGCAACCGAAATGTATGTTATTTCAGCTCTGGTGTATCTCATCTTCCAGACACTATTGTCTGAAAGTCTGGCATCAGTAAGTGTTTTGAAAAAAATAAATTCATGTATTTTGCAAGGATGCATTAAATTGATCTAGACATTAAAGACATTTATAATGTTACAACATTGCTGTTCTTTTGGACTTTTTCTTCATAAAGAATCCTTGAAACATGTATCACAGTTTCCAGCAGCACAATTGTTTTCAAGATTGATAATAATACGAAATGGTCCTTGAGTGTCAAATCAGCCTTTCAGAATGAATTCTGAAGATCATGTGACACTGAAGACTGGAGCAATAATGCTTAAAATTCAGCTTTGCCATCACAGGAATAACATATATTTAAAATGTATTAAAATAGTAAACAATTATTTTAAATTGTAATAATATTTCATGTTATTACTGTTTTCTTTTTTCTACTGTGTTTTAAAGTCAAATAAATGCCGACTTGAGACTTCTTATAAACATTTTTTTAAAAACCTTACCAACCCCAAACCTTTGAAATATGCTGTATATGAACCACCTATAAAGCCCAGACACATGCAAATTTCAGAAATGAATTAATTTACAAAGTAAAGGTACTTCACTTCATTTGAGAATTTTGTTTGTAACTTAAAATGGATTTGAAGTTCATTAAAAAGATTAAAATATTTAGAACAAAGTCTGGCATCAGTGCTAAAACAGATGCTTCACATTAGATATCATTGAGATGAAAACAAAACACTCAACAATGAAATAATATAATAAAATGGACAGTTCTAAAACCAGAAAATCTCCTGTTGTGATCCATGAAAAACAAAAATAATAGCTTATGGGATCAGAATGTCATGAAGGTGAGTAAATAAATAACAGAATTCTCATTTGTGTGAACTATCCCAAACATATGTTATTGTGTATATTACTGAGTATCTCAAAGATAAAAGACTAGTGTTTTAGATGTTTTCTGCAGGTATACAGCATATAATGAAAAGTATAAATCAGCTGTTACAAAGTCCTTGGGAAAATAACAGACTACAGTTTTCCAAGGTGGAACACCAAATGATACATGAAAATCACAATGTTTTGTCTAGATTTTGAACAGTGGTACATATTTATTTCCATGAATAAATGTAGAATATAGAGTCATACAGGGTATGGCAAAAAATACCCAGAAGAAAGTCAGCATGAGGGTTTGTATAACAAGCGTGCTACCTTCAATCCCAACTTCCAGGAGCTTCAAAATGATAAAATCCTCATAAAATTATGATAATGTGGTGAACAATTTATGTATGATGAACCTCCCGTTTTTCTTTCATCAGTTGTGCAGAAAACTTATGAGCTGAGAGTGAAATGTCTGTTGTCAGACAGTGTGCTTTCATAAGAAAGCTATCTGGAATGACTTCTGACAGTCAACTGACTTCTTTGTCAACAACTAGCAGCCTAGGTTACATAAAAAATCTTCAGTTGTTTAGTTTTGTTTGTTCCTTATTTTATATTTTGCACTCTATACAGTGTCATATATGACAATAGATTATAACCTTAATACTTATGATGATAAGCTCAAATTAAAAGGAAATTGTCACTGGAATAGTTCATATATGCATATTATGTAATATAATACATATATATACCCTATTCGATAAGTTACATATTAAATAGGGATATAAATATATATATATATATATATATATATACACACACACTATTCGATAAGTTACATATTTCACACCATAAAACGTAAAAAAAAATCTAACTTTAATGCACACAAAATAATTCTCTAAAAAGTAGAATAGACATTGAAAACATAGTGAAGAACTAAATATTAGCTCTAAAAACAAAGACATAAATGGTGGGGCTTGAAGTGGTCAATTAAATCGTTTTTAATCGATTCATTTAGATGATCCATTATATTTTGGAAAAAATAAATAAATACTGTCCATGTGAACAGTAGTTAACCCAGCTTTCCATGGACATCAAGACGGGTGGTGGAAGGTCCGCCAAGAGCAGACTCTCTCTATTGGGCGTGTGAAAATCGAAATGGCAGGGTTAGTTGGCACTCCAGGGATGCACAGAGGCCGTTTGTTGGGCATGTGAGAGGGGAGAAGCTGCAATGCAGACACACTCTGTTTGTTTTTAGGATTAATGTTCTGTCTCGGCAGGACTCATGTTTGCACAGCCAGAGAATGAGTGAGAGTCAGAAAGAGAAAGAGAAAGAGAAAGAGGGCAGGTGGTACAAAGGAAGCTACAGTCCATGCGCCATCCATGAAACACTCTCTCGCATGGGTTCAGTTGAGAGGAAAATCCTCAAGAGCATTCCAGGTGTCTGAGGCAGAAGTCTGACACCAGCAAGGATGAGGACAAACTCGAGCTGCATGGCAATGATGATGATATGAGTATCACACTCTGCCTGGAATTGGAATAGAGGGAGCAGAGCTGGCTGAGGAGGATGAGTCGATAGACATGCATATGTGAATATGGGGTTTGCAGACCTTTGAATCTCAAATAATGGGGCCATGAGCTCTTGAGCAATTGAGGTTAGGAGTTAGCGAAGCCTTGCTACCTGGACTCTCGTGTTAGCACATGTATTAGGACAGAAATTACACAATCTGTTCTCCAATGTTGTTGTTTAAGGTACTTGATTGCCTGTTGTGTAAGTTGGCATGAAACGGAATTTGCGAATGTCTTTTCTTTCCCTAATGTCACGTATATACTAGTGAAATGGCTTCTCGAACAAGAAAAAATGAAGACTGACGGTAGTATACAGTATGTAAACAAACTATGTGTTGGCCTATGCATCATTCTGGCTGAAAATCTCTAAACTTGTCCTTCGAAGGAATAGTTTGCCCAAAAAAGAATCTATTTAATTATTTACTCACCATAATTTCTTTTTAAACCTGTATGACTTTTTTGTTTGTTGAGTATTAGTCCTTCCCTGCCTTGCCTATAAGAGCAAATATATTGTATTTTGAATGCTTGTTCCCAAGGAGGGATCCTGGTGTGCTGTTGTACCATCAGGCCTCGTAACTAGATTAATCAGCACACATTCTTGTCATCAGCAACCTTCAACAGTTAATTTTGCTGGAACAGCTATGCTGGTGGACAAGCACTAACCAGCATATTCGACCATCATGGAAATTCCTTTTTTTATATTTTCAGTAGGGTATGTTTTAATATACACCATGAATAATTTGAAAAGTGAGCAGAGACACACAGCTTCCGCATGGAAATGCTGCATTTGGTTTCTCGCTTTCCAATTCCATCTTTAAAACAAGGCTGCAGACATTCGTAAAATTAAACCTGAAGGTCCTTATCGCACCCTCTCAACTCCCATCAGCACATGCCGGTGACAATACGTGAGAATTACAAGCCATGAAATGAAATAATAAAGACATGCGGCCTTCAAGGCAGGCTTGTTAAAAGCACATTTCACATATTTGCACTGGTACTTGCACAATATGTCAGTCGAAACTCCTCCTATATGCTCGATAACATATCTTTGATCACATCAAGAGCTACATGTATAATGTGTGATGGTGCACTCGCAGTGCCGGTGTCTTCTCATAAAGATGTGTTTAACCACATCTTTATGTTTGTTTCAAACTTAATCTACAACCTACAGTCCTCGAATATCACCCAACCAACACAAATGGGAACAAAAACCAAGGTCATTTCTTTCACTGCTTTGAGCTGGTTGTCTACAGCCGGTTAAAGGCATGCAAACTATCACATTAACAGGTTTGTGTGCTCTGTGCATCTTTAAAAAGGTTAGGCATTAATAATAAATAACTTGGACTTCAGGCTTTATCGGCACACATCGTCCTTGACTAGCGCGTTTGATTGTAATCATTCAGTTGCCCTTCACCAAAACCTCAGAAAAATCACCCAGGATATAATAGATACGGTGCTAAAGGGTACTGCTCGCAAATGGATGAAAAGAGGGGAGTAGCAACCGTATTAACCCCCCTAGAGGTCGAAAAAATAGCGTCTTTTGGACATGGCGACAACACACTACCACTACGGAAGCCCTAAACGGCCATGGAGTATTACTATTTTTATTATCATGGATTATATTATTATTATTATCTTGTTTTCTCGTAATCACGACTTATTTTCTCGTAATCTCGAGATAACAAAAGTTGTTTTCTTGAGATCACGACTTAATTTTCTCGTCATCTTGACATAACAAAAGTTCTTTTTACAATGATTGTTTGATCCTGAAACACACCTGGATTCTACTGGTGCGATAGTTACGAACTGTCACGCGCATCCGATCAACAAATAAACAGTGCACTTTTATATGTCCTGGATATTTCAGCAAAATGTTTTCTTCGCTTAATACTAAAGTAAATAAGTACAGGCTAATAAATCACTGTTCAAAATTTATGCTAAACATTTTATTTGTGTAATTAACATGTTTAAATGATCAACAGAGCTTTTAACGCCTCAAAAGCAGACGGAGTGCCGTCAGAAGGATGCCAGATTATTCAATAACTTTTCTAAAAACTTTTAGAGCTGCTTGGAACCCACATTATTTTCCTCATTCATTTGAAATAAAAAACATATTACATATATTTGTTTGTTTTTTTATTCGTCATGTGGGATAGGCTGTGATATTGTGTGCGTTAAACTCTCTTCCTCCTCCTAGCTCTTCCATTAAAAGAGGTGCAATTTTTGAGTGTTTTATTTGTATGTGTGTGGTTTCCTTCAACGAAATGTTGAAAATACAACACTATCACTGAATTTAATGTTAGGCCGCTATGCAACTTTACATAGGCTATAAATTATATTTCTTATCAATATACAGTTGTGTTCAAAATTATTCAACCCCCACTGAAATTGATTGTTTTGGCCGGTTTGACATTGATTTTGATCATTCAGTCATCCTGCTTACAATTAAATCAAAGAGGCACGTGTAGGTCAGACAAATATAACATAACATTTACAATGAAATAACCACAAATGTCTTTTCTCTGCTCACATCGTTATCAGTTTTATTCAACCCCCAAGTGACATTCAATCTTAATACTTAGTACAACATCCTTTTACAGTTATAACAGCTTTTAAACGTGAAGCATAGCTTAACACAAGTGTCTTGCAGCGAGCTACGGGTATCTTGCCCATTCATCATGGGCAAAAGCCTCCAGTTCAGTCACATTCTTAGGCTTGCGCACTGCAACTGCTTTCTTTAAGTCCCACCAGAGGTTCTCAATCGGATTTAAGTCTGGTGACTGCGATGGCCATTTCAAAATGTTCCAGCCTTTAATCTGCAACCATGCTCTAGTGGACTTGGAGGTATGCTTGGGATCATTGTCCTGTTGAAAGGTCCAACGTCTCCCAAGCCTCAGGTTTGTGACGGACTGCATCACATTGTCCTCCAATATCTCCTGGTACTGAAGAGAATTCATGGTACCTTGCACACGCTGAAGCTTCCCAGTACCTGCAGAAGCAAAACAGCCCCAAAGCATGATTGACCCCCCGCCATGCTTCACAGTAGGCAAGGTGTTCTTTTCTTCATAGGCCTTGTTCTTCCTCCTCCAAACATAGCGTTGATCCATGGGCCCAAACAGTTCTAATTTTGTTTCATCAGTCCACAGAACACTATCCCAAAACCTCTGTGGTTTGTCCACATGACTTTTGGCATACTGCAGTCGACTCTTCTTATTCTTTGGAGACAGCAAGGGGGTGCGCCTGGGAGTTCTGGCATGGAGGCCTTCATTACGCAGGGTGCGCCGTATTGTCTGAGCAGAAACTTCAGTACCTACATCTGACAAATCTTTTCTCAGTTCCTCAGCAGTCACACGGGGACTTTTCTCCACTCTACGCTTCAGGTAGCGCACAGCAGTCGAAGTCAGCATCTTCTTTCTGCCACGACCAGGTAGCGTTTCAACAGTGCCCTTTGCCTTGAATTTGCGAATGATGCTTCCTATGGTGTCTCTTGGTATGTTTAACATCTTTGCAATCTTCTTATAGCCATTGCCCTTCCTGTGAAGAGTAATCACCTCTTCTCTTGTCTTCCTGGACCATTCTCTTGACTTCACCATGTTTGTAACCACACCAGTAAATGTCTAGAAGGAGCTGAGTATCACAGTCATTTTAAAGCTGCCTAATTGGTGCTTATTAGGCTTTATTGCTGCTCTCTGACATCCACAGGTGCTTTCAATACCTGATTGAAAACACTTCAATGGACCTCTGTTCTTCAGAGTGGTAGTCTTTAAGGGGTTGAATAATTGTGTTAATGAAGAATTCACAAAAGAAACATTTACTACTGTATTACAAAACCAACTGATGTCATTTTAGTTGCATATGCTTCTTTTAAGAAGTCCTTGTAGGATTTCATTCTGAATTCAATTACAAATGTACTCTAAATTCTCTAAAACCATTTACAGCATTGGGGGGTTGAATAATTTTGAACACAACTGTACATTGAGTGACAGTGAAATGCTAACACTGAAATTGTGATGATTAAAATGGCGTCTTAAAAATGCACAATAAGGTGCAAACAGAATACTATTCAGTGACATCAAAATTAGTTTTAATAAGCAGTAAGTTTAGAATCACACCGAAATTTTGCGGTAATGAAATTGTGATGAGTCATGCATCTAGAACTAAACAATACCAGATACACTTTCAAGCAAATTAATCATATCCGAACATTTAACATTAGTTAAATTTATTACTTACCACATACAATACTGCACAAATTAAAGTGATCACGAACACATACAATCTGGGCCAATGTCAACTAATAGAGTAAGGTGGATCTATACCGCACACCATCAGTTATTGGTTCTATACTGCCACCTGTTGGCACATTTGTGTAATTTAGAGAAGATTAAGTCATGATAATGAAAAAAACAACTTATGTTATGTCTATATCACGAGAAAATATTAAGTCGTGATCACTAGAAAATAACAAAAAATAAAGAAATAAATAATGAGAATTACAAACCATGGCCTCTTAGGGCTTCCATACCAACACAGCAATTCGCCCCACCCTCCTTGGTTTTGGCGGGAAAATTTAAATGAATAATATTGTGACCTGTATGTTTCCCGAAGAAAACTTAAGACTACCACCCTTAAAAAAAAGGGAAAAAAGTATACGTCAAGTTAATTTGATTAATTATACAACAGTAATGTTCAGTCAAGTGTGTACTTTTTTAAGTATACTTTATGAAGTATACTAATATCAATGTACTGGAAGTATACTTGTAAGCATACTGTTTCAGTACTACTTGAGACACAATTGGCACAATTTTTAGTGTACTTTTAAGTATTCTTTAGTAGTTTAGATGTCTTCTAATGGAATAAAAAGTAGTTTAAAGCATGATTTCATCTAACTGTCTTTGAATGCAAGAATGCATTCCTAATATGACTAGCACCCACATGCCTTTCAGCAAATCTCTTGGGACTACTGGACAAGTTATGTCTAAATATTCATGTGCCAGATTGAGAAGGGTAATGTGTCCCTCCCACTTCAGAGCTACTCCTCAGAATGAAAATATTGACAGGAATGTAAGGGCATAAGAAAGCTGCAAGCAAGCGTGAGCTGTATGGGAATGTATCATGAGTTCAAATAATGCTCAGTTAGAGCTCAGTGTCAGCTTCCATTCATCTTACCTCTCCCCCTGACCATATCAGCTCCTTCGGGGACGGAGTTCACGCTTGATTGATACTTCTTTAAAGAAGATGTCTTAAAGCCTGGTCTGAGGGGCACACTTTCATTCCAAGAGAACTAAATGGACTTGAAGGTGTTGGTATTATGTTTACGGCATTTAATGGATTACAGTACATATCAACGCAATGTACAAAAATCCCACAAGTGACAAGACAGAATCCAATTTATTTCCAGTGCTCCTATTGAACGTATCAGAAATAACTTCAGAAATGTCAAACATGTCCTGAGAGTTGCAGTTTTCAGAAGGAGAATGTTATTATTCTGTGATTGCAGTTTGATACTCTCATTCTTGGGAGCTTTTCTTAGTGTGTCTGATTAAATTTGAGATATCTTACGATGTGTGACATGACTGTGTCCTCACTTTTCACCTCGCTCTATCTCTTCTTTCTACCTCTCTATCCCTCTCTTCCTCACGCTTACTCTGTTCCTAGCTGTTTTTGGATAAAGCAGACGCTGGTACAGCTCGTGAAATGCTCTACTTCCCCTGACACTTTTAGAAATGGCAGTGAAAATTCATAAATATTCATGTTCCACCACTGCTTCATTGTTCTGCACATCTACAGGGGTGATAGAGAGAGAGCTTTTCTATTAGCGGCCTTTCTGCTCAGATAATGTTGGGTTCTAAAGAGAAGCGTTTTGAAGACTGGCTACATGGGCTCCTCCAATCAAGAATGACAGGAAAGTGTGGCTGCGAGGAAAGGACAGAGAAAAGGCGCAAGAGAAGACGTGAGTGAGTCACAAAATCGGTCAGACTCAAAGAAACTGCTTAAGACATAGGGATGTTCATGCTGTCTTCTGCAGAGAGTCTAGCAGTAATAATCTGAAATGATCATACAGTGCCCGTTGTCAGCAAAACTCTTCCAAAGAGAAGGTTTTCAATTTGATTTAAAATTTGTTTTTAATTAAAGAGATAAATCACACACACACACACACACTCACTCACTCACTCACTCAAAAAGTTTGTTTCTCATTACTACCCTCATGTTGTTCCAAAGAGAATATATATATATATATATATATATATATATATATATATATTATTCAGGGCCTGTATTACAGAAGCATCTAACCTAGATTCCTATGTGTTTAATGGCCATGGTAATTTCACCTGGGAAAGAAGAACATCTTCTTTTGTGTTCCACATTAAATTATGAGAGAATTTTTGTTTCTCCTAAAATTATCCCTTTAAGTGATGTCATTCTGATAAAATTGCTAAGAAAGAAAAAAAAAAGACTCAAGCAATATCTTAGGACCAGAATATTTGGGCGTTGATAGGTCACATGACAGTAACAACATGGCGGATGAAGTACATTCGGATTACATTCTTACTTCACACATTTATATGTAACCCTGTGAATATTTTTACACATTTAGTTTATTGTAATTTATGTTTTTCGATATTGTGTATACATTGGAGTTTGAATATAATTTGTACAGTGTATTCAAATGCTAAACCAATAAAATAAACCTATAGGGTTTTGGTGAGTTCACGTTCAACCAATCAAAATGGATAGCAGGGAGGAGCGACATAAACCAGGTTGGGAAAAACTTAACCGTCGGAGATTAGCGATCTGCTCGACGAAGTGAGACAGACAACTTTATGGAAGGCTGTTAAATTTTATCTAGTGACACATTCGGATATATTTATATATATTGTGATAACGAGAAGGTTTAAGTCTGCTCTGTTCATCGTAGCAGCCACCATATAATTAAACAGTTGGTGTTGTTGCTATTAATTCTTCAGGATTCGAGGAGTACGGAGTGTTTTTTTGCAGTTATATGCCGAAAGTCTTATTTCGGCGCTAGACTGGTTTCCTACGGTGGCCCAGTAGTGCACAACACAACGGAATTTAAAAAGTAAACATAAGTTCACAACACAACGGAAACAAGCCGCAGCAGAACGAAATAAAGCCACAGCACAACAGAAACAACCCGCAGTAGAACAAAATAAAGCCACAACACAACGGAAACAAGCCGCAGTAGAACGAAATAAAGCCACAACACAACGGAAACAAGCCGCAGTAGAACGAAATAAAGCCACAACACAACGGAAACAAGCCGCAGCAGAACGAAATAAAGCCACAACACAACGGAAACAAGCCGCAGTAGAATGAAATAAAGCCACAACACAACGGAAACAAGCCGCAGTAGAACGAAATAAAGCCACAACACAACGGAAACAAGCCGCAGTAGAATGAAATAAAGCCACAACACAACGGAAACAAGCCGCAGTAGAACGAAATAAAGCCACAACACAACGGAAACAAGCCGCAGTAGAACGAAATAAAGCCACAACAAACGGAAACAAGCCGCAGTAGAACGAAATAAAGCCACAACGCAACGGAAACAAGCCGCAGTAGAACGAAATAAAGCCACAACACAACGGAAACAAGCCGCAGTAGAACGAAATAAAGCCACAACACAACGGAAACAAGCCGCAGTAGAACGAAATAAAGCCACAACACAACGGAAACAAGCCGCAGTAGAACGAAATAAAGCCACAACACAACGGAAACAAGCCGCAGTAGAATGAAATAAAGCCACAACACAACGGAAACAAGCCGCAGTAGAATGAAATAAAGCCACAACACAACGGAAACAAGCCGCAGCAGAACGAAATAAAGCCACAACACAACGGAAACAAGCCGCAGTAGAACGAAATAAAGCCACAACACAACGGAAACAAGCCGCAGTAGAACGAAATAAAGCCACAACACAACGGAAACAAGCCGCAGTAGAACGAAATAAAGCCACAACACAACGGAAACAAGCCGCAGTAGAACGAAATAAAGCCACAACACAACGGAAACAAGCCGCAGTAGAACGAAATAAAGCCACAACACAACGGAAACAAGCCGCAGTAGAACGAAATAAAGCCACAACAAAACGGAAACAAGCCGCAGTAGAATGAAATAAAGCCACAACAAAACGGAAACAAGCCGCAGTAGAACGAAATAAAGCCACAACAAAACGGAAACAAGCCGCAGTAGAACGAAATAAAGCCACAACAAAACGGAAACAAGCCGCAGTAGAACGAAATAAAGCCACAACAAACGGAAACAAGCCGCAGTAGAACGAAATAAAGCCACAACACAACGGAAACAAGCCGCAGTAGAACGAAATAAAGCCACAACACAACGGAAACAAGCCGCAGCAGAACGAAATAAAGCCACAACACAACGGAAACAAGCCGCAGTAGAACGAAATAAAGCCACAACAAACGGAAACAAGCCGCAGTAGAACGAAATAAAGCCACAACACAACGGAAACAAGCCGCAGTAGAACGAAATAAAGCCACAACAAAACGGAAACAAGCCGCAGTAGAACGAAATAAAGCCACAACAAAACGGAAACAAGCCGCAGTAGAATGAAATAAAGCCACAACACAACGGAAACAAGCCGCAGTAGAACGAAATAAAGCCACAACAAACGGAAACAAGCCGCAGTAGAACGAAATAAAGCCACAACAAAACGGAAACAAGCCGCAGTAGAACGAAATAAAGCCACAACAAAACGGAAACAAGCCGCAGTAGAATGAAATAAAGCCACAACACAACGGAAACAAGCCGCAGTAGAATGAAATAAAGCCACAACACAACGGAAACAAGCCGCAGTAGAATGAAATAAAGCCACAACACAACGGAAACAAGCCGCAGCAGAACGAAATAAAGCCACAACACAACGGAAACAAGCCGCAGTAGAACGAAATAAAGCCACAACACAACGGAAACAAGCCGCAGTAGAACGAAATAAAGCCACAACACAACGGAAACAAGCCGCAGCAGAACGAAATAAAGCCACAACACAACGGAAACAAGCCGCAGCAGAACGAAATAAAGCCACAACACAACGGAAACAAGCCGCAGTAGAACGAAATAAAGCCACAACACAACGGTTACAAGCCGCAGTAGAACGAAATAAAGCCACAACAAAACGGAAACAAGCCGCAGTAGAACGAAATAAAGCCACAACAAAACGGAAACAAGCCGCAGTAGAATGAAATAAAGCCACAACACAACGGAAACAAGCCGCAGTAGAATGAAATAAAGCCACAACACAACGGAAACAAGCCGCAGTAGAATGAAATAAAGCCACAACACAACGGAAACAAGCCGCAGTAGAACGAAATAAAGCCACAACACAACGGAAACAAGCCGCAGTAGAACGAAATAAAGCCACAACACAACGGAAACAAGCCGCAGCAGAACGAAATAAAGCCACAACACAACGGAAACAAGCCGCAGTAGAACGAAATAAAGCCACAACACAACGGAAACAAGCCGCAGCAGAACGAAATAAAGCCACAACACAACGGAAACAAGCCGCAGCAGAACGAAATAAAGCCACAACACAACGGAAACAAGCCGCAGTAGAACGAAATAAAGCCACAACACAACGGTTACAAGCCGCAGTAGAACGAAATAAAGCCACAACAAAACGGAAACAAGCCGCAGCAGAACGAAATAAAGCCACAACAAAACGGAAACAAGCCGCAGTAGAACGAAATAAAGCCACAACAAAACGGTTACAAGCCGCAGTAGAACGAAATAAAGCCACAACAAAACGGAAACAAGCCGCAACAGAACGAAAAAAAGCCACAACAAAACGGTTACAAGCAGCAGTAGAATGAAATAAAGCCACAACACAATGGAAACAAGCCGCAGTAGAACGAAACAAAGCAACAACACAACGGAAACAAGCCGCAGTAGAACGAAATAAAGCCACAACAAAACGGAAACAAGCCGCAGTAGAACGAAATAAAGCCACAACAAAACGGAAACAAGCCGCAACAGAACGAAATAAAGCCACAACAAAACGGTTACAAGCAGCAGTAGAACGAAATAAAGCCACAACACAATGGAAACAAGCCGCAGTAGAACGAAACAAAGCAACAACACAACGGAAACAAGCCGCAACAGAACGAAATAAAGCCACAACAAAACGGAAACAAGCCGCAACAGAACGAAATAAAGCCACAACACAACGGAAACAAGCCGCAGTAGAACGAAACAAAGCCACAACAAGGGAACGTCTGCCAATTCCACCAAGTAGTTAAAATGTATAATTTATACAATGTTTACACACTTAAAACTAATCATGGTATTGTAAGCTTCTGGACTCTTGGAACACTGGCAAGGAAATCTAACTTCACCATTTCCGTTGTGTTGTGAACTTATGTTTGCTTTTTAAATTTCATTGTGTTGTGCACTACTGGGTCACCGCAGTTTCCTGTGCCTATTGAGGAGAAGTGGATCAAAGCTTCAAGCTATCACTTCTTTGCGCTACTTGAAGAGTCTTGCAGTAACAGACCAGAGTAACTGACAACAACAACAACTTCATCATCCATTTGTTGTCATTATGTGCACCACCGAATAAGGGTCGCAACGAAATCCCAGTGGGATTTTTAAAGAAAACAGCACCTAACAAATACGGAAATTCAATTTATTTAATCAAGAGTTAAACCGTCTACATCACCAGCACCACCAGCTCCACCCACACGCTCTCAATCACCGGAGTTCTGATCACCGTCACCTGTCTACAATCACGCGCACTCCCTATAAAGAACCCTCACTCCATTCGTTAGTTGTCTGATCTCATCTTTGATGGACTCCAGACTTACCCGCGACGAACTTACCTGTTTTCCCTTGGATGTTCCTTCCCCGTGTCCATATCACATTCAGGCGTGTGTGTGATCCACTGGGCCCCACTCACAGGACCTACCAACATAAAGAAACCCACATCAGTTCTCCAGATAAGTCACCATTTGTTTACTGGACTTGTGTACTCACCCAACCTGACCATTCACTGGTGTACCATATCATCTGTTCAATAAAATCCTGTTATTTCACCTAACCTCCTGTGTCTGGGTCTTACAGAGTAACATTGTACACAAACTATTTTCTTTGTTTATGATTGATAATATACATTTTTGGAGGTACAGTGTAGAAATTTCTATAACTTTCCAGAGATAACCCAGCCAGGTCACCATCAATTGCTGGAGCCCAGGACGTGCTGATTTAGGTACCCTTACCAGTAGTGTTGCACATGCTACTTCACAGTTGCAAAGTAAATTCAAATGTAGAATCCACTCAAAATGCAATTTCAGATGCAGTGATAGAGACTTAAGGTTGGCTATTTTGCCTTGTACCCAAGTAACCACTGAGCACTGCCAAGCAACACCCTAGAATTCACTCTGAATGCAGTAACTGGATTGAACCACAACAAAAACACACTACAATATTGTATCAATAGCATAGAAAAAATCTAAAATTATAGGAATATGCACGTAGCAATTCCCTGTAAACTACACACAAGGCATATAAAGCACACCATCTCATAAACTGCATAGCAATATGCTAAAAACACACCAGAACACCTTAAAAACCACATACTAGAGAAATATGCTGGCAACCACCTGACACCCTAGAAACTACAAAACGGGTAAAACACACACAGACACACACTAGACCACTTTAGAACCACCACTCTCATCACAACAGTAATGGCAGTGATTTTCACAGAGGCAACCACACATTTTCTTAAGAAAACTTCAAATACCCTTACAGGGAAAAATAAGACAGTATACTTTTAGTCTTCTTTTTATGCACTTCACTGAAATATACTTTATGAACTTTTCAGAAATACTTAAAACTGCACTTAAGTATGCTTGACTTATACTGACATAAAAGTTAATTTGGCCCATTGTCACAATCATCATAAGCAACACACACCCCATCGTCACCAGATCAGCACACTCCGCCCACTTGGCCATACGCATCGATTTGTAACTTCTGACATCGAAGAGTAACCTCTGACCCGATGCATGACATAATGACGAACGCGGAAGTGCAGAGGATAGATCCAAACAGAACACTGGTCATGAATTAGAAGTCTAAAATGGTATTTTTTAAAGAAAAATGGCAGAAGATTTCAATATAAGAGGAGCTTGAGTTTGTTGCACCACCGTAGTTGTTAAAATCATGAGAGGCGGCTAAGCTTACGCTACTCCTATATCCTATGTCATACATCGCCTCAGGGGGTTACTCATTTGGCACAAGTTTACTTGCACAATATGCTTGCGGTCATCCGACAGAAGCTAGTTATTTGACTCTCTCCGATTGTGTTCATCTGAAAGAAGGTAGTCTTATAAACCAGGCTTGAGGGTGAGTAAATCATGGGACAGTTTTCATTTTTGGGTGAACTATCCCTATAAAAGAAGTTTGCTTCTTTTTTGTAAAGGTCTATTACTCTTTAAAAAAATCTTATCATTTAGAAAAGTACAAGTACATGAGCAATAGTACTAATAGGCAAACACCATACTATACTACATAAGAATGACATTAAACTCTAAAAAGCCATCTTCCATTCCACAGTATTCATTAACCAAACAATAGGACAATGGGGGACTATCTAAAGCCATCTTCCTAAAGCTGACCTCACCTGTGTTCAGTGATTCAGAATGCACTAAATTGGGGATGCCTTGTTCAGGAAGCAAATTTTCCCTTATTTATTGAACCTCTATTATGAAAAATATGCTTGTTTTCAGTCACCAGGATATGAATAAAATGCATTGTTCCCATATTAATGTTTCATGAATCACAAAATGCTAGCGTGTATAAATGTGATGGAAGAAAATGACAAATGTGCAGGAGCAGAGGAAGCAAATTCAACACATAAAATAAGGAACATTTATTCATAATGCTAAATACTGTTGTCTGACACTTTTTGGTAGAATCAGTGTTATTGCAAATACAGCAACACAACACAGCTCATAAAAACATAACCCAAAGTAAACTTTGCTGAAAGATGTGATGTTTTGAAAGCTGGCTAGATCAATTTGAATTGGAAAACTAAATAGAAAATGCATTTTTTTTTTTTAAATCGAACTTGGTTTGTTAAGGTAACAAACAGGATGCAGAAATTGATTGTAAGTAATATAAATGTAAAATATTGAAATAAAGTGAAAAGAATTGAATTGTAAAGAGCATGTAACTAGAAAAGCAAATATAGACAGTCTGCAGAGCATATATTTCATCACCAAATTAATCAGATTTTAACATAAACATATAAAATAAGGTGTTACCAATGTAACGAATTAATTGGAATCATGCTGTTCTGTGGTCAGTTGTTGTTGTGAACAATTGCTCTCATGTAAATGAAATTCGTCCCTGTCTGTAGTCCGTCCTGCAGTTCGGGTTCAGTACTGTTTTTTTATCGATCTTCTGCCTCTCTCAGAGCTCACAAGACATTATGATAAGTCTTGCTGGACCCCCAACCCCCATCCATCCTTCTGTTTTTAGGGCCCTGATTTTCACCCAGGGGACTGAATGTGCGTTAAATAATTCCTGGCCGGTCATTGATATCAAATATGTCAATTGTTGATCTCTTTCCTCTCTCCTTCATTTGGGACAGGGTGAAATTCCCACTAAATAATTTGTATTACTTCTTTGTCTTTGGGACAACCTCATTGTCTTTTCATCAGATCAGAGACCTGGCACAGCTCAAAGGCCATAACTCCACTTGGTGTTGAAATATTCCCAGAGATTTCAACATAATAAGCAGCTCTATTATGCAAAAGGCCTAACCACAAAGCTTGGTATCAAAACCAGACTCTATGCATGGCTGAGAATAATACAAAAATATTGTTATTTTAGCATGTTATTTGTTGATATGCTATAGCATTTGCAGAAAGGAAAAGCAAATATTCAAAGGATTATACAAAGCTGAATGTCGCACAAAGGTACGTCAACCCTGAATCTACAACGATCTACATGATATCCTGCAGACATCACAGCGATTATTCCAGACTAACACCGGTTTAAAGGAATATTATCCAGATGAGATGAAGGACCTGCGCCTAGACACGACGACAACGCAGCTCTGAAGAGTCAACTAAACTATCCCTGCAAAGGCCTCCTTCCCTTTCCTTTACCTATGTATAGATAAAACATTATCAAAATTATTCCAGTTCGCATAGATCCACGGACACGACTAATTTTTTTGTATAATGACAAGTAATTTGGCAATGTCACTTTGGAAAAAAGACTAAGCGTCTGTGCACACACATTCAAATGTGCAATCCAGACTAAACACGTAAAGGCAAAGAATGAATTAAAGGTCTTCGGTTTTCAGTTGGAAAGGTGTCATTTAAGTGACCCCTAAGGTAATAATTAACAATTTCTACAACAGAAGTGATTCAATCAAAAACCTACTTTATCGATAATAATATTTTCTTACAGCTGCTGTAAAGTCAAAACAATCTCTGTCCATTAATTTTCCTATTATCACTGTGAAGCTTATTGTTTCAAATCTGTATTGTGAAAAGCACTATATAAATGAAGATGACTTGACTGCCAGACCTCGAGCCCGTTTCACCACCATTGACCACGGAGAAGTCACGTGAGACCCACGCAGACCGAGCAGCACCACCCACCATGACGAGAGAGCCATAGCCTAAGGAGAAGAGGACAGCGCTTACCATCACTCCAGAAGCAGTTCCCCAACGTGGATCTAACCAGAGGTCTGAACTTGTGACATCAGAGGCGGAGAACTGGCTGACAGACAACAAACAGGGGTTTGTTGACTCCCACCCTCTCCCACCCGGTATCTGAATCACTTTTATCGTCCAAGCAGAACTTTAAAAACTGTGATTCATCAGTCTGTTGGGAATTACTTCATCATCACCACCACCACAGAGCTCACCCAGTCCTCCATCCCCGCCGCTGCCAAATGTCTACAGCCCTGCGGAATCCCTAGGGAGTCCCTGTGATGTCGAGCCACAAGGTTGTGCATCCATCTGCAGCGACCGTGTGTAGATCCACCTCCTGTCTTCAACCTCTTCGCTCCATCTGCCCACAATACTCATCGCTGTGAAATCACCAGGGTCTCATGCACCAGCGATGTTGATCAGCACCTTCGGCCTGCACCGTCGTATCCTGCAGCTCTGTCTCCGTTGGTCGTCCCCCACGGCATCCACCCTAACACCATCTTGGCTCCTCCCTCCCTCTACTCCGCCTTGGGCTGTCGGCACTGGGGAGCTTTGGGTCTATGCCTTTGAACACCCTCAATAATCGCCACCGGAGTCTCGTCATCCATCTGCCACTATCCCTTCGGCTCATCCACGTCCACCTCCGAAACTTCCTCCACTGCTACCTCCACTTCCTTCCTCTACTACCTTACATTTGCAGCGTGAGGTGGTGCCTTTTCGGATGGGGCAAAATGTCACAGTTGCGTTCAGTTTAGTGTTGTTTTTATGGACTTTCAGTTTGTTGTCATTTTTCACATGTTCTAAGTTACCATTATTATTAGTTCATTTGTGTAAGCTGTATTCTATTAATTATCCTCATTTATACTTGCTACTTAAGTCCCTCCTTTTCACTCTTTCTTGGTCCGATCACCGTTATGTATAGTGTGTGTGTGTCGCTCCTGCCTCATTGCCTGTTAAAGGAATCTTATAATTAAAACCTGTTGCTGGAACTTTAATCTTTGTCTTTGTCTGTCTGCCTGCAATCAATACCATTGTATAGGTTTTGCCATGCAAATAACTGTCAGTGTCAAACCCTAAAAACTCCCAATACCCTCTCAAACCCTCAATACTACTATTACTGTCTATATATGCAAACTTACTGAGTGTACATTTAATACTTCTTAGATTCTCATGCTTTTGTAGGACTTTGGTGTAGTTTACATAATTCCCATCCTACTGTTCACCTCACAAATGAAATGAAGGTAATATAACACATTTAAATGATACACTGTGCAATTAAATCAAAAACAGCTTACAGTGAATCCATTATTAGGCCTTCAAGTGGTGCAGATAATGATACCTCAGTCTGGCTAACACATTACTAACCATTTGAAGGCAATAACACAGATCAAGAAAAAAAAATTACATTGCAGTCTGGTGGTATTGATCAAACACATCACATTACAACAGATGAAATGTAATATGCAAAGATTATTTGTTGTGCAAACCAAAGAGTTTTTGTAGATACTGGTATTATTATTATATTTTATAAATAATAATAATTGTGTTTAATATATAATTATTATGTAATATTCTATATTAAAATAAAATACAATTTTTGCTATATATTTATATAAATAAGGAGTAAATAATTTTAACTCTACTTTGCATATTTTTTTGTCGTATTTCTCCTCTTTATGATTTTGGTATAGCTCACTACATGACATGCTGTCTCACTCTACTAAAAGCTCCTCATTGGACCTAGAAAACACTCATTTGATGGAGCAAAACACCTCAATCTCAGAGGAGCTCGGGGCAATGGGCTGTAGGAAAATGATCATGATACATGTTCCTGGAGAGCATTGCTTCAGATTAGCACATTAGATGAACAGTAAGAGAGATAGGATGGAGACATCACAATATTGATGACTGACAATTACAGCTGCTCATGGGGCTTTAGACATCGAGCTAGTTTCAATAGAGCTGAAAATAATAATAAATTGAACTGAACGTTACATTTATTTAGGCCTGTTTCATTTTAGGCACAGGGTTTGAATGGTTACCTTGGGCAAACCACATTTTATTGGATACGTTGTGAATTATAATAGGCGTTGTGTTTTGTTTTGTTTAATTCTGTCATTATTCACTCACCCATGATGCTCCAAACCTGCAGGCTTCAAAACTTAGTGACAAAGACAGCGTACAGTGATATTTCAATGACTTAAACACAAAACTATCACATGCATTTGATTCAAAATGTCTCCTTTTTTGTTACACAGAAGAAAACGAACATTTTTCAGTGAACAATTGCTTTAAACTGCATTCCATTCTCTTCGTAACACTTACAAAGATTTTGTTTGGGTTCAGTCGATGGATGTTGTTTTGAAAATTGCGTAATTATCAGTAATCAAACTAGCCAAAAGATAAAAAAAAAAAAATTGGTCTGTTACAATTTCATACCTTTACTCTGAAATAATGCTGTATAGCTCCATTCGCTATTTTGTGCCCATCATGCACGGCTGTTCTTTTTAAGATGCACTGCAGACCTGCTGTTCAGAGAAATATGCCAACTTAAAAATGATCAAGCACAGATAAGAGCTCCCTTCTACCTCCTCACTGTCCGTTGTGTCCATTATCACTAACCTTGACCTTTCCTTGCTGTGTTCTCACTGTCAGAATTCACTCTAGGTTCATGTTAACGACATAGTAATCGAGAGTAATAAAGACAAGTGGTCATACTAACTTTGCTTGAGGTTCTTTAAACTCCACTAGTTTAATACATCACGGCTTCGCTCTGTGTGTAATATTCTCGGTTAGTATTTCTGTACAGCACAAACTCTTAAAGCTGTCACAGAAGGACTGTGATAAATGATTGCACTGCACTAATAAACTGAGTCTGTCTTTTATAGAACGTCTCCACCTGCACCGATGCACCACTCCTCCTCTCCTCTCGTTTCACCTACAGGATTATGCAATAGACCTAAACTTGTGACATCCCATCCATTAATCTCTTCTTTTTTTTTTTTTTTTTTTTTCGTATGAGTGCCCTGAGGGTGCTGCAAAATTTACAGATGTTATACGGCTGATTATTATAGTAAACCTAATTCAATAACAAACACAACAAAATGTATTTCTCATTGACCAGCGAGTCTGCTTAGGCTGTCTGAATGGCAATGTCATAACCAGACAAATTGCACAAAATTAGATGAAACTACGTATTGATACCATGGCAGCTACTGTGCGTGTTACCCAGAATGAAAAAGAGAGAAAAAAAAATCTTGGAAGTATGCACAAAATAAGAAACTTCACCAGAAATTGTCATCTGAAGTAACATGTCTGCCACTTTTGTTCAAACCAACCGAGAAAAAAATGCATTACAATAACTGTAATGTACCACTGGTGATTAAATCTAACGATCGCTTAGATCATTTTTATATTTTTTTTCTCAAATTGTTCATGTTAACAACATAAGTAATGCGTGACTATGTGTATTTATTGTGTATTAGCTTTACCTGTAGATTTCGATTTCTGTAGCTACTCCGCAGCCCGAAGTCTTTTGCTTTTGACTGCGGGTGAATCTCCAGTTGTCACTTGTGATTGTCATCTGGATCTTTCTGCATTTCAATCCGCCATTAAAATTATAAGTTTAATTATTGCAGTTGCTGTGAGAAAAGACTATAAATGATCCGGCCACCTGCAGCATCCTCACATGCCATATAGCCTTCTAGCTGGGACTCCCTCTTTATGTAAACAGACGTAATGACGCAAACACGGACATGCATAAATAGCCTCCAGGTGGACCTTAATAGCGGAAAAGACCTGCCTTTATCCATAAGGTCTTATAAGAAACAAAATATCAGAGACAGCACACCGATATGTGAGACCATGCCCATCACACCACCCTTCAAACACTTGCCACTTAATACCAAAAAAGGACCGTGTGGAAACGGCCCTGGTATTCTGTATAGTAGCAACCACACACTGGGAAAGCTCTAACACGTTTAAGTTTGAGAGAGTTCAAGAGAGCCACCCTGTCTGGATGTGGGTGATAAATAGTAAACAGTAAATCTGTGAAGGGGAAGGCACCACGGCTGGGCACATAACAGAGGGATTATCTCTGCCAGCCTTGGTGCTTTGGGGCACCTGGGTGCTATCAGAATGAGAGACAGACCCCGCTCTCTCACCCTGCCCAGCCGTTGGAATTATCAGGCACAGGTGAGGAAACGCATTCAGCAGCACTTCGGGCCACGGATGGGCCAGTGCATCTATCCAGAGGGGCGCGTCCACGTTTTTTAGCGAGAACATAGGACAATAGTTGTTTTCCAAATCTCATCCATATCAAGCACAATATCTGAGGGTGGAGATGCCAATCTTCGTAGAGTGGGTTCCCCCTTGATAGAATGTTCGCGGCTCTGTTCAGAATGCCCGGAACATGAGTCGAGCGTAACGACAGGAAGAACCACCTGCTCCACACTAAAAGCTTGTGAGCCAGAGCATGGACTTTTGATGAGCGCACACCGCCTTGGCGATTTATATATGCTACTGCCGCGGTGTTGTCGCAGCATACGAGCACATGATGTCCCTGCAGATGAGGCAGAAAATAATTCAGAGCTTTCCAAATGGTTATGAGCTCTAAATAATTTGTGCACTGAACGAAGTGCTTGGCCACAAACCGTTCACCGTTCTGCCCTCCTGGGTGGCACCCCAAACCTGTTAGGGATGCATCTGTCATCACGACTTTCCGCAACATTACCATCCCCAAAGGGGTTCCCTGTGCATAAAACTCTGCGCTCCTCCAATGGCGCAGAGCCGACGTGCAGGCGCATGTCACTGTTACAGAGTGGCAGAGATCGCGTAATGGGCTGAAATGTAGTGACAACACCCATTTCATGAACGCCCTCATTCTCAGAAGTCCCAGAGGCAAAACCTGGATGGACAGACCCTGCAGTCTGAGACATGTGTGATATTACACTCTCGCTCCCTCCCTGAACTGTGACACACAATTCATTATAGAGACAATGCACTCCTGAGAGAGACGCACTCGCATGGAGACTGAGTTCAGCTCCAAGCCCAGGAAAATCACATTCTGACTGGGTATAAGGTTGCTTTTGTTCACATTTAGCCTGAACCCGAGAGATTTGATGTGTGTGAGCACTTTCTCTTTTGATTCGGCTATGATGAGCCAATCGTCTATAAGTCAAAATCTGCAGACCTGACATTCTCGGTGGCACTAAGCCTGCCTCCGCACACAGACAAAAGGTCCGGGGACTTAAGGCAAGCCCAAACGGGAGCACCATGAATTCGTAACATGTGTCTTGATAGGCGAAACAAAGAAACTTCCTGTGCGGCAGATAAATGCTTATGTGGAAAAAAGCGTCTTTCAGATCGACCGATGTGAACCGGTCGTTCTGTTTTATGACGTGAGTCAGAGTGCCGTGGGTTAGCATTCTGAACTTGTATTTCCTCAAATGTTTGTTTAACATTCATAGGTCCAAAATAGGGCTAAGAGAACCATCCATCTTCAGAACCAGGAAATAACAAGAATAAAAACCCTGATTTATCAGAATGGGGGGCACCACCTGAATCACTCCCTCGATAGCGGGGGAATCACCCTTGCCGGGAACCGCCCTATCCTTCACCTCGAGGCCTATGAGACCGTGTTTAAGTTTGAGGGGGTCACCCCAATAGCGTCTCATGTGCTTTGCGCATGCAGGGAGGACAGGAAAGAGCTGTTTCCTCGGGCCAGGAGGCGATCCCAGCAAATTGACCTTTCCTGGTCGGTGGCACTCTGGGGAGCCGGCCACTAAAAGTTGAAGCGAGTGGCCGCTTGCTCACACACTTCCAGAAGGATAGACTGGGGTAAAACAGCGTTAGTCAGGGGAATGCTGGAGGGCGGGATGGCCTCCTCGTCCTCTGAGACCCTGAGAAGGCCCGCATTTTCATCTTCACCGGAACCAGCCAGTTCGTTGGCGAATGGGAGGTTACCCGCGAAGATGTTCTTTTCGGAAAACGTAGGATTGGGCTGGTCAACTCAATTGAAGGGTGCTGCGCCTCGGTAGGCCCCTGGTAGCGCGGCATCGCCACCGTGTCCCCCATCTGAGTCCAAAAGGCTGAGCTCGACGCACCATGTCACAACAACTTTTAGAATGCTAGAGGCCCAAGCAGACCACGCAGAAAAGTGAGCAGTAATAATCCAACCCAAGCTGTGCAGTGGAGAGATCGCGAGAAGTGAATGTCGACTGGGGAATAGCAGCACACTCAGGCCTCATATGCTCTCAGGTAAGGGGGTGGGGCCTTACCTAGCATTGTCTGTGCACTGCTGTCTGTCTAGCCAGACTTGGTGCAATTGGATGCTTCTGCATCGGTTGATCTCGAACACGTGATGATGAAAGAGAACATTGGCAGTGAAGGCTGTAATAAACTTTATAGTGAGTGAAACACATTATCATGCCTGTCTGCAGGTTTGCAAATCAAGATATTTCTTTTTTTTTTTTCTTAAGGATGACTGTCATGTATGTATATTTGCAAAAACAACAACAACAAAACGTTTAAACTGCTTTTAAGAATTAAAAATCATGTTTTGATGAGGAGGCTCAGTGTAATTGCACATCACTTCTCTCCAAATTAGCATACTCATAAAGCTCCTTATATTGCAATTAGCAGGTTAAAAGCATCTGTGAGGACAGTCATAATGCTGAGAGATCCTGGCATATCCTGAACATTAATGGAAATAATCAGCGATTCAACCAACATCTGAATACATGTATAGTCAGGGAAAAAAATAAATACATCATGTTTGAAAATGAGGTCCTTGAAATGACTGCATCCTCATGAAAAAAAAAAAAAAGTCTGACATGCAAACAGATTATACTCATTGTAGAAAACAAGTCAATTGTTTCGCCAGCGTGAATGAACTCAAATTCAAATATGTACAGTTGTGGCAAAACGTTTTGAGAATTCCATAAATATTAGTTTTCACAAAGTTTGCTGCTAAACTGCTTTTAGATCTTTGTTTCAGTTTTTTCTGTGATGTACTGAAATATAATTACAAGCACTTCATACGTTTCAAAGGCTTTTATCGACAATTACATGACATTTATGCAAAGAGTCAGTATTTGCAGTTTTGGCCATTCTTTTTCAGGACCTCTGCAATTCGACTGGGCATGCTCTCAATCAACTTCTGGGTCAAATCCTGACTGATAGCAACCCATTCTTTCATAATCACTTCTTGGAGTTTGTCAGAATTAGTGGGTTTTTGTTTGTCCACCCGCCTCTTGAGGATTGACCACAAGTTCTGAATGGGATGAATATATGGGGAGTTTCCAGGCCATGGACCCAAAATTTCAACGTTCCGGTCCCCGAGCCACTTAGTTATCACTTTTGCCTTCTGACACGGTGCTCCATCGTGCTGGAAAATGCATTGTTCTTCACCAAACTGTTGTTGGATTGTTGGAAGAATTTTCTGTTGGAGGGTGTTTTGGTACCATTCTTTATTCATGGCTGTGTTTTTGGGCAGAATTGTGAGTGAGCCCGCTCCCTTGGATGAGAAGCAACCCCACACATGAATGGTCTCAGGATGCTTTACTGTTGGCATGACACGGGACTGATGGTAGCGCTCACCTTTTCTTCTCCTGACAAGCCTTTTTCCAGATGCCCCAAACAATCAGAAAGGGGCTTCATCGGAGAATATGACTTTGCCCCAGTCCTCAGCAGTCCATTCATGATACTTTCTGCAGAAGATCAATCTGTCCCTGATGGTTTTTTTGGAGAGAAGTGGCTTCTTTGCTGCCCTTCTTGACACCAGGCCATCTTCCAAAAGTCTTGGCCTCACTGTGCGTGCAGATGTGCTCACACCTGCCTGCTGCCATTCCTGAGCAAGCTCTGCACTGGTGGCACTCCGATCCCGCAGCTCAATCCTCTTTAGGAGACCATCCTGGCACTTGCTGGACTTTCTTGGACGCCCTGAAGCCTTCTTTACAAGAATTGAACCTCTTTCCTTGAAGTTGCTGATGATCCTATGAATTGTTGATTTAGGTGCAATCTTAGTAGCCACAATATCCTTGCCTGTGAAGCCATTTTTATGCAACGCAATGATGGCTGCATGCGTTTCTTTGCAGGTCACCATGGTTAGCAATGGAAGAACAATGATTTCAAGCATCACCCTCCTTTTAACATGTCAAGTCTGCCATTCTAACCCAATCAGCCTGACATAATGATCTCCAGCCTTGTGCTTGTCAACATTCTCACCTGAGTTAACAAGACGATTACTGAAATGATCTCAGCAGGTCCTTTAATGACAGCAATGAAATGCAGTGGAAAGGTTTTTTTTGGGATTAAGTTAATTTATCATGGCAAAGAAGGATTATGCAATTCATCTGATCACTCTTCATAACATTCTGGAGTATATGCAAATTGCTATTATAAAAACTTAAGCAGCAACTTTTCCAATTTCCAATATTTATGTAAAATGATAGACGCACAAACCCGCTTTCAGTATATCCGGTTTAATTCTGTGATATGCAAGTGCCATTAAGATTAAGTCGCTATAGAAAAAAACTATTTAATTTAGGCCTACTTGACAGTCAGGAGGTGACAAGAAATCTGCAAGTTCTGTCAAGCCTCCATCCACATGTAATGAAAGTTTTAATTCGCAAAGCTACTTCCCTTCATGCACCGTTAAGTGTTTTATCTATGAGCCTAATCGCTCTGCAAGAATCACTGATGTCGCTGAAAACCGACATTTCCTGAATCACAAAGAGCACGGGATATCAAATTAGTATCCCCAGAGTGTTAACAAGAATACTATAGATATGAATTTGGTGGGAAAAAAAAACAAAAACGAAACAGTTCGAGCTCATTAGAGAGAACATTAGGTTATGAAGTGTATTTCTAGTCTATAACAGAAATGATCAGTGTGTCTGCGTGAGATAGTCTGCATGTGAGCTTCTCTCTTTTTTTTTTTTTTTTGCATTTTGATGAGCTCATTTTCATCAACCAGTGATTCATTTATCAAACAATCTATTATGTTCTATTAGTGAATACCTTGGGAAATTAGTCATTAATTTGGAGTCAATTTAGATTTGAATTTAACTTGCACGTCAAACAGCAGTATTCTTCGGCCATGATTCGCACTGGAAGGCAATCTGAAGTGTGCTACTGGTATTTCCCATATCACACCAGGAAATGTTGTGTATTCGCAGTGTGTGGTGTTCCACAAGCCAAAATTCCCATTAAAGCTTCATCTTTATTTTACGTGTTATGTCTCGGGTGTCTGTGAAGGTATCAATCAGAAGCTCACACAGTCAGGATGAAATGTTATGAGTGGTAATTGGTGTACTGACCCTGAGATTCACATCAGGAGGTCACACACATCACGTGCTCTGCTCATCTCGGCATGCTTCCTGCAACAGTACTGCATATGCAGTTAAAATAGTACAAACGCTGCAAGGTGAAGTGTGAGTCTTCTTTTTTTATGTTAAATTACTTCTTCCATCTCAGAATCTGATCATCTAAACTATTCTAAACGAGGAAAATATATACATGTGGATACAAAAAATTCTAAGAGAGCAGTTTGATGCTCAATAATAATAGTAATTGTGAATTAATATCATTTAGAAAGTTAAGAAATATTATTTTAATCTTCAGAATTTAGTTGATGTGTTCATATTAATTTGAGTAATGTGTTTGTTTGCACCGATAGCAGTTACTCTGAAACAAGTTGATGAAACAGATAGAATAAACTTGCTATTACTTGCATTTCTTTCAAAATATAATTGTAATCGGTGGAGAAATTTAGCATCGGTGCATCTCTAAATGTATATATATATATATATATATATATATATATATAATCATAAAAAAAAAACTGGATTTCATTGAACCTGTGCATTACATTAGAATTTTTAAAGAATTCTTTACTGGCACATGGCTGCAAAATAAATTCTAATGTAATGCACAGGTTCAGTGCAATCCAGTTTCTCTTTTGATCTCGACAGGAAATGGTTTTCTTCACAGAAAGTTAATCTTATTTCAGAATAACTGAGCGTACTATGTAAACAAAGGTATGCATTTTGACAAACAAAATTATCCCTCTTACATCTTTGGATTTGATTTCCAATGAAACTCCCTGTCGTGATACACAAGAGTATGATGGGAGTGAAGCAATTTATAATGTGTGGAACTAATATCAGAGAGAAAAAAAAGAATGAAATGAATCCCTGGTAAAATGACGAATACTTTCCTGATGATGAGGAACAAATCTCGTTAATGAGATGTGCCAGATCAGAAAAAAAAAAAAAAAGCATCATATTAGGCTGCTGAGATTGAAAATTCCACTAAGAGATCACTAGCCCCAGTTGCATGTCTGGTTACTGGTCGCTATTTATATTCCATCTCTGCTATGTTGCTGCTAATTACAGGCATCAAACATACATACTAATAGCAGTGTAGTGTAATTAAACAGTTTTTAATTATTCATAATTTAGTGTGGGGGATGGTTTGACTCCAAGACCCCTTGATCTTAAACTTGTAATGCTTTTCAAACCAATTAATTTTACAAACACGAATTATTAACCAACATTTCTGTATTTTTAAAAGTGTTCACACACTGATGACCGTAGTAAATTAAGCCTCATGTAATAGCAGGGTTCCTAGTTTAATATCAATTAGGGATTTAAATTATTATGGTTTTACATCAATATCTGGTGGAAGGTTTCTGTTAGCATTCATCTCAAAGGCCAACACATTCTCACTCGCAACTTGTCACGCTGATGCTTGGTGACCCCTCAGCATCACTTTTTAAAGCACTGGATATTTTTCTTATTTTTTATAAGATTTTCATTCAGTATAATTTGATTCACACTATTTAGATATGAGCATATAACCCTAAACCTACCAATTTGTGTATTACACTGTCACAATTATTTACTCATCTGTTTGTTTAGATCCTCAATGCATATTCAAAAATTTTGCCGTAAGAAGAAGCATTATGTCAGCTTTGATTGTCAAATGGCATTGGCTTTCGTATGCCTCGTAACTGATTTTGTCACTCTGAAGTTTGGCTGTATCTTATGAATGAGATATGTCTGCGTGTGTTTATGGAGCAGGATCATTTTCAGCGATCAAGGGTGTGTGCACTGCACACTTGTAGTTCGGTTCGCTTAAAGATGCAAAATGTAAATAACAAGCTCATCAAACATTAAACATTTCTGTTTTTTTGTTTGTTTGTTTTTTGCACAATGACAATAAGTAATCAACTCCAAAATCATTCGGTACATCGGTGAGGGAGCAATTTGCAACAACACTCATGAAAAGAATATTTGTTTTTGTTTGGTTGGTAATATATATGCAGTCCATATGTTTCTCTTTGTGAGACACAAATAACATTTGTGTTGCCTAATAAATTCATCAAACCCACCATCTCATGAAGAAAAAGTCTATGGAATGTGCGCACCCACCAGCAGAAACATAAATTGGCACCCGTGAATTGTACATAAAATGGTATAACAGAAGTTTTGTCTCAGGTGCCCTTGAGGAAAGTACTATCACTTGCCAACTCCAGATGTGTTTATTTTGTGCTGCAACAGATACAATTGTATAGATGAACTATTAAAGCATTACACCAGCACAGCTCCAATAACTCAAATGATTCAACAAACATCGATTCCCCCACATGACTGGCTATAACCAGAATCAATGTTCTGCTTTATCATTCTGCACGAGAGACGAAAGAAAATCTCATTACAACTCATACACAACATAAATATGACATTGAGATTGTGTGAGGTAACTTACTCCAAGACTGTTTCATACCACAAAGCTCATTAAAGGAATGGGCTAGTAGCAGTAAAACTCTATCGACTGAATTTGTATAGTAATGTACATTGTACAAAAAAATGATTTCAACTCATCCCTTAGTTTTAAAAAGTACACTGGGCTAAGAAGTGAACATGAAATAATCTTACAAAAGTACGGCCACAAGACTTAAACAGTATCCTGTACATATTAGCATATAGTCTGAGACCAGTTTCCCACTTATAGACTGTAGTAGTATTGCAAGTATTGCAATATTTTTAGTGCAATTTTTGACATTAATATTTTGGGGTGAAATGTGATTCTCTCACAGAGGAAATATACGAGCTGACTAAAGGTACTAAATTATTACTATGTTTTAAATAGTATTATGTTTTCATTGTGTTGTTTATTCTGTAGTCATTTTTATGTCACTGCAGCACAAATAGTTGTCATTTGCTGACGAATCAAGTTTAAAGTTGTTTTATTTGATCTAAATCCTAAATCAGACTGATTTAATGTCACTGAGCCAATCACCACACCCATCACATCATCAACACCAGATCCCCGCACTTGTTCAGTATCTCCTGATTGAACCTGCACGCCATCATCAAGCATCTCTTTATAAGCTCACCCTTCCCACGCTTCTGGTTTCGTCTGTAATGGACTATGCAGACTCACCTTATACTCCTTACCTGTGACTTACCTGCCATCCCATCCGGATCCTGTCATCATCTTTTTCTCGTCTGCCTGGTCTTCATCATCCGGAACATCTCCAGCATCTATCTGCAACATACCAGTAGCTCAATTGCCTTCAGTTTTGTCTTTCTTCAAGTTACCAGTGACTGTTCAACTCCCCTGCATCACTTTGCTTACTCTGCTTTACTGCCTACCTGCGATACAACTGTTACGTTGTTACTTACCTCATCTGTCCTTGTCTGTGTCTGACAGAATATAATTGTGTTACAAAGTCAATATGTGAATGTCTTGGAAGGAAGAAGACGGGGTCGGGTTGGGCTGCTAAAGTTGTAACTTTTATGTGTTTCTCACACAAAACATAAATTGCGCTACCCGCACTCAACATCAAAACTTCAGTAATCTGGTAGAACTTTGTTTATTTCTCCAATCTCGATCCACAGCTTCCAGCAGTCAGCAGCCCAGCTCTCTCTCCTTTCTTCTTCCTGATCTCTTTATATGGTCTCTCCACGCCAATTACTGAAATACGACACAGGTGTTTGTCATTTGTACTTAACCCACTTGCTCACCGCACGTCTCACAACTCTCTCCCGCTGCAGACCTCGCTGAACCATGCCCCGCTCGCCACAAATATGTAAATGACCTTTTGCAAATCCCTCTTTAGTTTCTGTTGCAATGTCCGACAAGCCATGCGCTTTCACGCCACACATCATGTTCTCACGAAGTGAAAAATACATCACGGAGTAAAGAGGACACTGATAACGTGACGACAGTCAAGATAGAGCAGGTTACTTTTGATATGAAACAGTTTCATATTTAAAATATTCAAAGAAGTTTAAACAATTAATACCATATTGTGGCTCTTTAATGTGTCGTGACAGATTGCGATCGTGACCTTCAAACAGCTTTTGAACTAACCATCTCTTCATACTAGCTCATTTATAGCATCAAATAAACTTGAATGAACATCAGAAGGAATGTTGTTTCAAGTGCGTAAAGACGTGAGTACAGAATTTTTCAAGTTCAAGTTCACCAACATTAATCTACTAACTCCCCTGATCTGCTTTGTCACACAAAATGGCAGATTTGAGGCTATGATTGGTCAGATCGCCTGTCAATCAAACTGTTTGCGAAGGGTCATGACAAATTAAAGAGCCACTATACGGTATTTATTGTTTAAACTTCTTTAAAATATTACAATATATTAAATATGAAACTGTTTCATATGTCTGTAGATGCGTTGTCAGTGTCCTCTTTACTCCGGGATGAATTTTTCACTGCTTGAGAACATAATGTGTGGCGTGAGAGCGCGTGGCTTGTCGGACAAAGCAACAGTAACTAAAGGGGACGGGTCTTTGCGAAGGGTCAATTGCGGAATTTTCAGCATTATTCTTCAGTGTCACGTGATCCTCAGCAATCATTCTAATATGCTGATTTGCTGCTCAAGAACTATTTCTTATTATCAATGTTGAAAAGTTGCTTATTTTTGTGGAAAGCATGTTTTTCAGGATATAAATAAATGCTGCTTTTTTTTAAGTTCTTTTTGAAATAGTAAAGACACAGTGTCTCATGCTTTTAAATATCAATTTATTCTGTCTTTGCTGAATAAAATATCATTTTCTCCAACCTTTGAATGGTTGTGTTTGGAAAATTCCACATATACTGTAGATAGAATTGAATGTTTTAAACCTGGAAAAATCCTTCAAGGAGCTGTAATTTGACAACAAACAAACTTGAAGCTAGTTTCCTATGGCTCACAGTAAGGTTGTTGTAAGACCTAAACATAACCAAAGACCAAACCTAAACCGCTTCAGTTAATAGCTGTCTTTACTGTAATCGTGTAATATAGAAAACATTGCAAGCATTTATCCTGTCGCATCGTGTAGATGTTCGAAAACAAACATGGTGCATATGGGAACAGTCGCGTGAAAAATGTCAGTGGTGTGTTTTTCCTACTGGCTTCGTCCCTTGAGAACCGATGGGCTTGACAAAATGGATGGCGGTATAAACCAGTGAACGAATAGGATGGAGGGAACATGTGAAAAGGTGTTTTGACCCTGGGGCTCTACTTTTCAGCCCTGATGGGTATGAAGAGACCCCCACTCATGGTGGTCACTGGCTTATTAGCTCTGCCTCTCACCGCCACTCGCTGATGTGGTGATTAAGGGCCATAACGGCAGCCGTGTGTGGGGGCCCTCATTAGAGAAACTAATGGACCACTGTTTGTGTGTGTGTGTGTGTGTGTGTGTGTGAGGGAGGGAGGGAGGAGGGAGGGAGAGGGGGTACTGGAATGACAGAGACAAAGCGATCTGATAAAATGACAGCCCACACATGAGGATGTGTCTATATGTGTCTGTTTATGAGCAAGAGAGAGACAAAAAACAGAGTGGAAAACAGAGATAGAGCAACCGAGGTGATGACCGTAGGTGAGCGAAATGATTAAGAGTGTAAATGATGAAGAAGGGAACCATAATTACCGTTTCCTGCTAACGTAACTGCAGCTTTTTTGCTCTTAATTATGCATCTGGCATGATGTTGTGAGTTCAAAGGTGTCGCTGGGTAATACCGGCTCCTCTGTTAGTGAGCAGCTGTAGAATTACCATACATTAAGAGGACTATATTTCCCACTGCACAGTTTTAATGAGCTCAACACACGGCCGTCTAGCTCACTGGAGCTCACAAAAAGTGATACTAAATAAATTAATAATTTTATAAAGATTTCTGATTGATTTTCTGAAAGATTTCTGAAGTGACACTGAAGACTGATTTAAAAATGTGAAAATTCAGCTTTGTCGGCAATAATTAATTTATTTATCAGGAATAAATTACATTTTAAAATATATTAATATGGAAAACATTATTTTAATTTTACCGACCCAACACAAATTATGCACTATATTAACAGGATGGTAATTATGCTAATTATCATAGAAAAATAATTTTTAACATTATTTCAACATCCCTCAAACAAAAAAAAATGTGAGTTATGCAATTTAAATGGGGCATGAGATGTTAAAAACACTTTTTTGAAAGTATAGACACCATTACTCATGTTATTAATAATATTATGATTTATTTATTTTATTAGCCTGTCATTAAGCTAACATAACTTATGATTCATGAAAAAAAAAAATAACACTGTATATAGCAGTATCGAATTCTCCTGAGAAACAACAAATAAAAACATGATTTTAAATGCATGCACTTTAAAACAGCCCACTACTAGTGAGTCAATTGCTGGAGTCAGTAGGATTTAGTACCATTACCATCTCATGTGTTCATACTGCTGATGCATTTGGCCTTTCAAACCTATACCACCCTGAAAGCACAAGAAACACTCTTTCACAGCTTCCATGAAAATATTAAAGGTGGGATATGCATTTTTTCAACAACGCCGTTGGACATTGTTGATATTTGAAATCAACCCAAACAAACCCACCCCTCTCTTCATTGCTCAACCTCCAAAACTCTCCAATCCTAACCACTGCTGCTGGCATTGGCAGACGAGTGCACTGACAATGACGCTAAACATCGCATTCTCTCACGGTCATCAGTGCGCAGTGGTTTACCTGCATAACTCTCCCTAGCTGGCCACTGATACACATGCAATTCGAGAGTGGATGTCTGTTTATCGCAGCAGATGTGAAACAAAAAACTTCACGAAAAATAAGGCGCAGATGATGAACGAACAACAAGGAAGCACAAAAAATGTATGTACAGTACACAAGAGTAAATACAAACAAGTGTTTGTTGTCAGTTGCCAACAGCAGAGCAGCTCCAAAAATCATGAATCTTAAACGCAATGTTACTCAATCAAAGTGGCCTCCCTGTTTTCAGGTTTCCCCGCTTAGCTCTCTCCATTGCTAGAAAACTTTTCTAATATTAAAGCGGGTTCTAAAGCGCTTGCCCAGTCCTAAACCTTCATTCCAGTGATAAGCCTTCATTCCAGTGATAGTCTTTTGAGCTCTTTTGTATTGTGTCTGATCATCTCTCTTCTTGCATTTTTTTTTTTCAAATCTCCCTCTTGCTCATTCTATCTCCTCGACCGTCATATGCCCTCTAATGCTGATTGGTTAGATGTTTGTTGTTGGTGTCAGCCAGTGCATATCCCAACTTTAAGCAGCTGGTTTCAATATTGATAATATGATATTAGAATGCCTATTATATATGAATGATTTTTGAAGAAATCACATAACACTGATGACTGTAGTAATGGCTGCAGAAAATTCAGCTTTGGAATCATATCATATCAAATATAACCATCACATTTTTATGAGAAGGTTAAGTTGACAAGGTTTTGGTGAAACTTACACCACTGTCACTCATCTACTTAAACTCAAACTCTCATCTGACGTCTACTCCAACATGCAGCTTTCAACTGCACGGTTTTCTTATAACCTGTTTGACAGTGTTTTCTCTTCTCCTGCTCGGATGAATTGACTACAGTTCTTTCTTTACCAGACAGCACAATCACAGTTATTCTTCTATTCTGCTGAGCAGGCTGACAGTCAGGCAGTGTCAAGCAGCTCTTTCCCATCGGCCTGAAACCTTGAACGTCTGTCATGTGTCCTCTCCCTCTCAGCTTCGTATTTTTTTTGTTTCTCTCACACCTCCGCCTGCCCTCCCTCTACCCTCCTTTACACCAAGATAGATTGCTCTTTGTTGCTGCCAACAATCTGCTATGCTCGGAGGGGGAATGGATAACTGGGAGATTATCCATTGTGATGAGAAACATTATTTTATTCTTCGGGATAAGTGCAAGCAAAGTCATCTCTGATTCTCAGCAACAATCAATCTGCCAACACTTATTGCTGGGCGGTTCATAACAGGCTTCTGCATTCATTACCCACGGCAAACAGTGAGCGATGCTGATGTGACCCGCATACGAAAAACATCTTGCCTGCTCATGTACATAACCTAAGGTGTGTTATCCCGGTCTGATCTATCCAGATCTCCCGTAAGAGCTCCATCTCCAAAGCCCTGCACCATCCGTTCTTATGTACTGGTAATAGCGTTTCCCATTCAGTCAGTCACGTTCGACGTTACGTCGGACTTACGTCATGGGGTCTCGTTTGGGAGCCCAATCACCTCCACATAGTAAAAAACAAGCCAATGAGAATTGGCTAGTGAGATTTACATGCCGGGCTCCTCAACCGGCATCTGGGTATAAATAGAGTCAGCATACTCACTTCATTCATACTTTTGCTTTGGAGCCGATTGGTTCAACTGATCTCCCTCTCATCTCTACAGCAGCAGAGAAACTCAGAGCGAAAACAGCTATTTTAATTGCTTCAATTTCCTCCTGCTCTCTGTTCTCTCGCTGGGGCGACTACACAGCAGCGGTGGTGTGCGTTTGCACTGGTGTGGAACGAGATCGGCGCAGCATTTACATCCCTCGGTGTTCCAGCGGCAGAGCACTTCTAAAAGAGCAACACGGGAGAAAAACGTCTTTTTCAAGATGTCTTTTCACCCGTGTGTTTCTGGATGCAGTCGTTTCCTGACTTTATCTGACGGCCACGAGCGCTGTGTCATGTGTCTGGGTAAACAGAACGCTGAATCAGCGCTCGTGGATGGTTCATGCTCTCACTGCGAGCGCTTGACCATGTTGGCATTGCGGTCGCGCCTCTCCTTCTTTAATGCGGAAGGAGGAATCCCCTCTGCTGCTACCCAGCCCCCGTGACTTTCCAAGGGAGAGCTGCGGGGATGGTTAGCACTTTGGGAGATCTAAGGGTTACAGTGGGAGCCTCTTCGTCGGGTCCACCCCCACGAACCTCCCACTCCTCAACAATGCCATGTGCCGTCGAGTTGCCGGGTGCTGGTGCGGGTCCTTCTCGTGAGGTACCCCGTATCTCATTCGGCGCTCCAGATGAGGATCGGATGTCAATTGCTGCATCGGAGAGTGGGCTGTTGTCTTCTGCAGATGAAGACGAAGCTGAACTTCCACCCTCCGGGGTGGTTGCACAGGCTGAGTCCGATGCGGCTTGATGATTGGTTTCTGGGCACGGGGCGTGGAAGGCACTCCACACTGCCAGAAGCCGATCTTCTACCTCCTCTACTCTCACTACCCTCGATGGTGGGGCCGCCAAGGGGTACGTGGACATTCCGCAGGTGGGACGGGCAATTGCGGTTCACTTGTGTCCGCAGTCGGCTGCCACCTGACGGAATCGTCCGCGTCTCCCGTCCAAGGTAAGTCGACAGCAGCTCTTGCCGCTAAGGCTTACTCTGCTGCTGGACAGGCGGCCTCCGCCCTGCACTCCATGGCAATCTTGCAGGTCCATCAGGTGAAAGCTCTGAAAGAGCTGCACGAGGGTAGTTCTGACCCAGGGGTTTTGCAAGAACTGCGTGCTGCAACCGACCTTGCCCTCCGGGTGACAAAAGTCACAGCACGTGCCCTGGGCCAGACGATGTCCACCCTGGTGGTCCAGGAACGCCATATCTGGCTGGACCTGGCTGAAATTAAGGACGCCGACAAAGTTCGCTTTCTCGACGCCCCCATTTCCCAGGCCGGCCTCTTCGGCGACACTGTCGAGGACTTCGCTCAGCAGTTCTCGGCAGTGCAGAAGGAGACTGAGGCCATCAGTCACATCTTGCCTCGCCGGCCACCTTCTCCTCTGGAGTCAGCGCCAACTCAGGTTGCTGCGCGCCATTTATATCCCGGGCGAGCTCAATTATGCAGCTGACGCACTCTCACGGCAGCTCACGGGGAATGGAGACTCCACCCCCAGGTGGTCCAGCTGATCTGGAGCAGGTTCTGGGACACACAGGTAGACCTGTTTGCCTCTTAGGAGTCCGCTCACTGGCAGTTGTTTTATTCCCTGACCGAGGGGACCCTTGGCACGGATACACTGGCACACAGCTGGCCCCGGGGCCTATGCCAATATGCGTTTCCCCCAGTGCGCCTTCTTGCACAGTTACTCCCTCTACGAGGCGCACCTATGCTTTGAAGTGGAGTCTCTTCGCTAATTGGTGTTCTTCCCGCCAGGAAGACCCCCAGAGATGCCCGGTCAGTTCAGTGCTTTCCTTCCTTCAAAGTGGCTTGGAGCGGAGGCTGTCCCCCTCCACCTTGAAGGTCTATGTGGCCGCCATCGCAGCACATCACGATGTGGTCGATGGCAGGTCGCTAGGAAAGCACGATCTAATCATCAGGTTCCTGAGAGGTGCTAGGCGGCTAAAGCCTCCTAGACCTCCCCTAATTCCCTCTTGGGACCTTTCTGTTGCCCTATCTGGTCTACAGAGAGCTCCCTTTGAGCCTCTTGAGTCAGCTGAGCTGAAACACCTGTCTATAACACCCGGTTCTATAACCTCCGCGTGGACCCGGTGTCCTCCCGTGTGCGGTCTACAGCTAGATTGCCACGGGAGTCCGCTTGCTGCGTCATTCTCCTTTCACGAATAGATTCGAGTGCTTGCCTACTCCTCAGTTCAGTTCCCCAGTTGGTGAACCCTGTGGAGTTCCTCCTGCATCCTTCGGCAAGTCAGACACGGCGGAGGCGTCAGGCGCCAGGTCCAGTACTCGTGTACATGCCCCAGTGATCAGTCCTTGTACTGGGCTAGATGCCCATATGTTGTGATTCCCTGTGGGTAATCCCATATGTGTGTGGTCCATGGTTCGGTTTCTCTGTGGGTAAACCCATGTCTTCCCTGGGCGGCTTAGCCTTGCCCCTGAGGGTAGCGTTCCTCCCCAAACTGGGCAGGACCTTCCGCAGGGAGCTTTCCATATGCAGATGCTGCCCCAGCGGGTCAGTGCATATGTGCTCCAAACGTTACCTCCCTTCGGGCAGGGTGTGGTCTCCGTAGCCTTCCCCCAGAGGGACACTGTCTGGCGTTTTGGTCATGGCTGAGAAAAACGTGGGAAATTGAGTCACCGAAGCACTCTTCCCCAGAGGTAAGGAACAACAGCTTCAACCATCTCCTGAGTAAGACCCTGTCCTCTCCGTCCCACTTGTATGGAAGACATTGTAGGGCTTGCTCCGGGCACTGGAGGGTTACGACATTTGCGGTAGCACTTGCAGGTGACACGCCTAGGCCTGCCAGCCTCTGCTTCCCCGACGCTCGTAGCGTGGCTCAGTTGCTATGGTGTTTTCCATTGGACCCCATGACGTCAGTCCGACGTAACGTCGAACATGATTGACTGAATGGGAACGTCTAGGTTACTAATGTAACCCCCGTTCCCTGAAGGAGGGAACGAAGACATTACGTCCCCTTGCCATAGCACTGAGTCACCGCTGAGCGGCCGAGATCAGTTTCGGCTCCTCAGCAAAGCATGAATGAAGTGAGTATGCCGGCTCTATTTATACCCGGATGCCAGGGGAGGAGCCCGGCATGTAAATCTCACTGGCCAATTCTCATTGGCTTGTTTTTTACTATGTTGAGGTGATTGGGCTCCCAAGCGAGACCCCATGACGTCAGTCCGACGTAACGTCTCCGTTCCCTCCTTCAGGGAACGGGGGTTACATTAGTAACCTAGACGTTCCCTGCCCACATGATCATTGTGGTTCACCTCATAGCATTAACTTCAAAACACCAGAACTTTCCAATGTTTTAACTGATTGAATGAGAATTGAATTTATTTTTTGTTTCCAACTGTGACTCACATAACAAATTTGAATACAGAACAACTTGTTTCCAAAACCATGTAAACTTAAACTAAAAGCTAGTCAGCAACATTTGATCAGAATCAAAAGCAATTCAAATGTTTTATCTAATAATTAAATGATTTCAGTGCGCAGGTGACACTCCATAGCAATCGCGCCACCAACCTCACGTCGTTCTCTCATGGCTCTTGCCCTGTCCTGCTTGTCACAAAGTAAAATAATCAGTTGAGTTTCAAGCAACAAGAGTGTGATGTATAGATGATGACAAAATTTTCACTTTATAGCAAAAGATCTGCAGAAGGTGTGAAATTATTGCTCTGACCTAATTTACATATGTGAATGTGTGATTTTTGGCACATCATTTTACATAAACACCTTTTTACCTTAACAGACACTTTTTGGAAGTTACATTTAAAATTTACTTGGTCCAAAATGTGAGCTGCACCTCATTTTGAACAGCATGATGCTTATGCAGAGCATTGTGAAAAACAGTGCTGAAATCATGCAGTGCTCCATATTTGAAATTCTGTTATTTCAGAGCTGGAAAGAGGTGCAATCAGTGTCTTTGGTCCAGAGGTGACACTGTGAAGCCATGCTAATTTAAAATTAAATGGTTTAAGATCAATCCCATTGCATCACTTCTCACCATTGTTGCAGTGGATTAAATCATAGTCATTCCCAGCTCATTTTCTTCAGATATCCATCAGTTCTTTTTCAGTTTTTAGTTTAAATAACATATCTCTGTCTAGCAAATCTAAGCTATTTAAAGGTGGATTCACTAAATAGTTGTGCAACTTCGGGGAGCCAAGGGAGACAAAATGTAACACCCAGACCTCCTCGTGGAATAATAACGGCATTGTGTTTACGACTGTGAGAGTGAGCGCTCAGGATCAACTAAACGGCTCCGTTGTTGCAGTATACTTGCACAACATTCTTCAATGTATAATTTATTAGATGCACATTGGTCGGTTATTGTAGGGACATCGACTTCTACATTTTCATGGCCTTAAACATGACGTGGAACAAAGTGAACTGTGATTGGTCAGTCAAACTGTGAAAGCTGTGAAAGCTGAATGCAATTAAAGCTGCAATAGATTCCAGAACTTATGCGGTTAGTCTGAAGGTCTAGCTACCTAAACTGCAAAACTACCCAAACTTTCATAGTCACCAGCTAGAGTGCCCGTGATTACTTCGAGAGGGTACTCCACCCCAGACTATTGCCACACCATCTCAAACGTCATTACCCATAACCCACTGCCCGGACTAATCAGCCATGATAGCCTACATTGTTTGGACTGCCCAATCTGTGTTATTTTTTGCCATTTTCCTGTTTTTGGACATGATTGTGGGTTACCCCTTTAAAAAACACTGCGTTTGGATCCTCAACCTCTGTGTCCTGGTGCAGGACATAACAGAAGACTGAGCCTTACTATGGATCCAGCAGTAAATCTTGTTCACCTTCGTTCACCTTCACCTGAGTTAGTTCCTAGATCACACTCTTCAGCTGAGTGGGTCCTCCTTTACATTCACACCTAGATCTGGTGGCCATGGAGCTTGGCATACCACAGTGTCCAGCATGCTCAGTTCTGATGATCTCTAGTCCTGTGTTTTCTGTACCTTCCCGTCCTGTATTTTCCCCTACCAGAGCTGCTCACAACATGGCCGCCACACAAGGGCCTGTTCACGACATGGCAGCTGCACCTAAGTCTTCAGCCAAGATGGCCACCACACCAGGGCCTCCAACCATTATGGATAGAGCTTCCAGCTGTCATGGCCGCCGTACCAGAGCCTTCCGTCATCTTGGTGACCATGCCAGAATCTCCAGTCAATATGGCCGCCTTACCTGAACCTCCAGCTGTCATGGACACTATGCCAGAATCTCTGGCCTTCATGGGTGCCTCGCCAGAGTCTTCAGCCATCATGGATGATATATCAGTTTTCCCGGTGGTCATGAACATTGCATATGAAGTTTAGTTGTTTGAGATTGGCTTCAAGTCTTCAGGACACACCGCTGATGTCACTAGGAGCAGCTGGTATCTCTGCGGTGGTATCAAGTCTGGGGGTCGCAGAGGTGGTTCTACGGATAATCACACTTCCTGTAATGTCAATGGCCATCTGGTGTGTTTGGGCCATGTACTGTGCTTCAGTTCAAGAGCCCGCTTCAACCAATGTCCACTCCAGAGTTCTCTCTTGTTGTTGGACCCAGCCTCGGGACCTATGAGCTTCCTGTCTACCTTGATATGACTACAGAGGTCGCCCTTGAGTTCCCTGTCTGCCCTGATGTGACTATGGAGGTTATCCATGAGTTCCCCGTCTACCCTGATGTGATCACGGAGGTCACTCCTAAATTTTCTGTTTGCCTCAACGCGACCGTAGTGGTCGTATCTGAACTTCCTGTCTGCTACATCACGACTGCAGAGGTTGTACAGGAACTTTATGTTGACCTGAGAGACATTGCTGGTCCAGTTATGTCCATGGAGGATATCCTTGAGCTCCCTGCCTGTTTTGACACAGAGCCTGTGAGCATCGCTAGCCTCTCTGTGTTTTGTGTTTCAGTCTTGTCCGATCAGCTGTGTTGGTCTCTTGTCTTCCAGATCTGCCCTGGGGGTCTGCTGTGTTGTGGTGGTAGTTTGCGCCAATGTGGAGGTCTTCAAGCTTATATGAGCTGCTGTGGTGGTCTCCAGCATCACTGAGGTGGTATTCAGCCTTTCATGCCCAGGCTGCACCACCCTGGCAACCTGCCCAGCCAATACCACACTGGTCATCTGCTCAGTCTGCTCCACCTTGGCCTCCTGCTCTGCATTTGTCATCAGTTCCACTTCCATTGGATGAACCTGGCCCTCCATCCAGCCCCCTGGTCCGCTTCTGCTGTGCCTTCCTCCAGGACTTGTCTGATATTGTTAGGAGCATCTGGAAGCCGCTCCTTAGGAGGGGGACTACGTAACAGCCACCAGCTAGAGTGCCCGTGATTACCACCAGAGGGCACTTCACCCAAACTATTGCCACACTCACTGCCTGGATTAATCAGTCGTGATTGCCTACATCTGTGTTTGTTACTTCATCAGTCTCATCCTATTTAAAATTTAGTTTCTGTCTTATTCATTGCTCAGTCTCACTAATATTAACACTGCTTCCCTTGCCTTGGTTTTCTAAGTTTCTTAGTTTTGAGCAGATGCTCTTGTCTGCAACGAGCCTAAGAGAGTCCACGTCACGCCCCTCTTCATCTCTCTGCACTGGCTACCCCTTGCTGCTCGCATCAAGTTCAAGGCGCTGATGCTTGCTTACAGATCCACCACAGGCTCTGCACCTTCCTACTTCCACACACTGTTACAATGCCACGTCCCCACCAGAAGCCTGCGATCACTAAAGGAACGAAGGCTTGTGGTACCATCACAGAGAAGCACAAAATCTCTCTCCAGAACATTCTTCTTCACTGCTCCCTGCTGGTGGAATGATCTCCCTACTTTCATCTGGAACGCAGAATCCCTGGCAATATTCAAGAGACAGCTGAAAACTCATCTCTTCCGTGAACACTTAATAAAAAAAACCCTTTCCTTCCCTTTTCCCTTCCTACTCTAGCTTATGGTACTGAGCAATGTATGAAACTTGTATTGTGAGCACTTCCTGTGTTATATGCCAATTCATGAAGAATCGCTTGTTTGTTTTCCTCACTTGTAAGTCACTTTAGATAAAAGCGTCTGCTAAATGACTAAATGTAAATGTAAATGTTTTGCTATGTTTTCCCTCGTTGTTCACTTTGCCAGTGTTCTGGATATCATTGTTTGGACTGCCCACTCTGTGTTTGACCATTTGCCTGATTTTGGACTTGCGTTTGGATCTTCAAGATTTGTGTCCCAGTGCAGTCCATAACACAAACTTTCCATTACAGCTGATTCAACATATTTTCTTTTTCTTCAGAATACCATTTATTCATTATGAAAACAAAACCAAATTGTTTACATGACAGCTGACTGTTAATTTGACTGTGAGAACACAATGGAAAACTGAATCAATAATGGCTCTAAATGATTCACTAAATGACATATTTACTCAAAACTATATAGAACGTTATAGGGTTCGCTCAGGTGCTTCATAAATAGGGGTTTTGGGTTCCCAACATAGGACCAACTTATGATTTAGTTTTAATGAATACATTTTGCTTTAATTAATTTTTTTATTTTAATTAAATTTTATGAATTAAATAGCTCATAAACATAGAACACAATTGAAAAAGCCTGTTAAAAATGAAAGTATTAGGCAATCATTTAAGCCACTTCTCTTTAAATAAAACATTTTTGACATTAAGTGTTCTTTAAAATTAAGTCAAAAACCCTAGGGTTATATATAGAACCCTATGATTGAACCTTTTTTTCTGAAATTGAGAAAAAAAAACAACAGGTTCAGTTCTCTCGCATTGTAAATTCAAGCATCATTCTGAATTTTTAAAAGACTTCGACTCCTGATTCATTTGGTTCTCTCTGGACTGAAACAGTGCTTTTGTGATTATTTTAATACATTCTTTGTCTCATTATTTTAGGGATTATGAGATACATTCTTTGCATTTGCAATTATTTTATGGATTATTTATGACATACTTTCGATGCATTTTCTTCACTGAACATTGTTTGGCCTCTGATCCCTAAGATCTTGTCTCTTTTAATATTCCCCACCGTCCTATTTATATTACCATTTCCATGGCTCAGTGTCTCCAGATCTTTTTCTATCTCTCTGGTCAAGTGTGCGGCTCAGCAGCAGACATGCCTGACGGTGTTAAGTTTGGCTGTGGCGTGAAACCAGCACTCCAGTCTCGTGCTACCTAATTAACCCAGACTAAACGCAAAGATTTGAGAGCCACAGAGGAACAGGATTGAGTGTGCTGCCGTCTCACCGTGACCCATTTATCGCTGCCGTTTCTGAGCTCTATTAATAGCATACAATGCAGGAGCAGAGAACTATACCACCCAAAAAGAAGGCTTCAGGGCGCACCATTCCTTTACCATTGTGGGTATCTCATTGTGATTACATCTAAAGACAAGAGACAGAGCTGCAAAATAAAATAAACTTATAAATAATGTTGTTTCATCCATAGAAGAGTGCATGCAGGGCTTTGACAGTAAGAGATTCCTTTTTTTTTTGTTTAAAGTTTTAAAAAATATCCTTCAAGTTATATGACTGTAACAGCCGTGTCCTTTGTTTGAAGTAAAGCCTAATTCAAATTAAAAAAGAATAAAAAACGTTTTTTTATTATACAAAACAAATATGCTTTCATTCTTTCCAACTGAGCTAGCAGTGATAAAATAATTGTCATTTCAGGATTTCACGCTTACAAATAATCAGATAGTTAATATGCTCAACAGATAGTGAGATTATGCATACTTTGCATGCTGTCCAAGGAGAGGGCTCAAACCCAGAGTTCCCCGAACCGAGATTAGGAGACGGGGAGGTGTAATTAATGACTGTGGGTTTGAGTGATGTGTTCCTCCTGATCTTTGTTACTAAAACACTATTCGTTAAGTGTAGGTCTTCTTTAAACATCCACATTGTGTGTAAGCACATAAAGTGCAATTCAACATCATTGACATCACTTTCCTGCAAGAACACTCTCCCTCAGCCAGACTGAGTAGCAAAAGAGCCTACTGCATGATTGGATTTAACAGGGGAAACTGCGAGAAAAACAAACGATTATGCTAAAGGTTGGGCTAGATAGCGTTCCTTACAACTTGTCAAAGAAACCTAATCCATGGATATTGACACGCAGCCAGGAATTGTGTTTCCTGACATTTAGATGTGCCTGATTTTGACGACAGGGAAATGCATAAAGTAAATTTGCCTGTGAACGCTTTATATTAATACAGTATAGGTAGGTGTAAATGCAAGTAATCCCTTATTATCAGTATTATAAATATCGTCATATCATGTTCATACCCTCTATATAAAAGTTGTATAAATTAATATTAGTTCAAGTGTTATGAAAAAAAAAATGTTATATACATTTGATTTAACATTAGACAAACCTAGATTAATAAATGCAGTAATAATAGTTCATTAGCCAGGTTTCCATTCAAGGAGTTTTTGCAAAAAAATTAAAAAATTTAGTTCTTCAAAATGTTTAACGATATAATGTGGAAATGCCATTTGTCGATAACATTTCTCAAAAGTCGACACAGTCTTTTCCCGTTCATCTTTAATGCATAAATCCAATGTCGATACTTCAAATGACACAAAAATTGGTTTGGAAACGCTTTTTTGTCGAGTAAAAGGCCTTTAACACAAGTAAATGTGGTGTCACATGACAGAATTAGCCTATACATGCAGTGTCCGTGTTCGTGGTGTGGTGTGGCTCCTGTTAAAGCACCGTTTCTAGTTCATTAGTTCAAAGATGGATCACAAGGATGAGGAAAATAGTCTCTTGAAAATCTCTGCAGCTCGAGGAACTAGGTGGTGTGTCTGTGAAATTATGGAAGACTGTTGGAGTTTTCAATGCTGACAAAAAGAAAGGTAAAATAAAATACAGAAATCTGTATAAATAATTTTTTAATTACAAAGTCAAAAAAGAATCACGATTTCATGACGGTAAGCTACAAGACTACTGTCATAAAATCTTGATTCAGTTTAAATTTCATAATCCGAAGCGGTTCGAGGCTCCATGACAATTGAAAATCATGTCAAATCAATACATGACACTTTTAAATGAAATAATTTGTAAGTACAATTTAGTAATGTAGAATTTTATCTCCATTAAATTAGGAAAATAAAGTGGTTGACTCCAAATGCTCTAATAGTATTTTAGAAGTGTGTTTGTTACATTTCTCTGTGTTTGGACTCTTTTCAGTTGCCACGTCTTTGGTTTTCCCTCTCTTTTGTTACTATGGTTTCTGATTGATTTCATCATTAGTTCATTCTTATCAGGTGTGTGTATTCATTAGTCTTAGGTCCTTGTGTTCATGGTATTTAAACCCTCCGTTTGTGTCTAGTCTTTGTCCTGCATTGCTGTTGATTTATGGTGGTGTGTATGCGATCTCTGTTTATCTCCAGTTATCATTAAAAGTTAAATGTTCACGGACTTCCTTGTCGTGCGCTTCTTCCCTGGATATGCAACCGTAACACAGTTTAGCTATTGCAGACTATTTAAAAAGGTTAAATATAAAAATAAAATGAATAAAATTAAAACATGTTTTAAGATGTTTTTGATCAGTTTGATGTTATTGAACTCTGCATATTGCTTTGAATGTATTCCCAGTCGCGTCAAACCATGACTGGCTTTACTGCATGTTAAAGGTGTTTGTCCAGGTTGTAAAACTTAACAAATGTGAGCGGAGAGGAACAGCCCTCCGCATAACAAACATCTTGCAGGGATACACCCAAAATTAAGGCCTTGGAGGCCGCCATACTCCTACTAGAATGAGCCCTGACTGCCAAAGGAGAGGGATAGGCAGAGACTTCATATGCAAAAGAAACTTCAACTATCCTCTTGATAACTGTCTGCTTGGAACCAGGGAGACCTCTCTTAGGTGACCCAAAGCAGACAAACAGCAGATCAGTTTTCTTCCACAGGGCAGCTCTGTGGACATAGGTGTCCAGTGCTATTACTGGACATACAAGGTTCAGATTTTCCTGGTCCTGATCTCCAAAAAGAAGAGGGCAAAGGATTGCAAAAAGGATTGCAAAATTATAGGTTGCGGTATGTTGTTTGGCACCTTAGGGACGTAGCCTGGTTTTAGATAAAGGAATGCTTTGACCATACTGGTGCGAATTCAAGGCAAGTAGAGAATGCTGACAAGACCTAAAGCTCTCCTACTGTTATTAGAGAAGAAATGGCTAGAAGGAAACCAGTCTTTAAGGTCAAAAACTTCTGGAACCGTATCAAGGGGCATGAAGGGAGCCACAGATAAGCCCTCTAGCACAGTAGCCAGATCTCAAGCTGGAACTCTGGTACGAATTGCAGGCCTCAGCTTTAGATTACCACAAAGGAAACAAGTCACTAGTGGGTCCTCCCCACTGAAAAAACATCCAAAAGGAACATGGTAGGCAGCTATCGCCACCACGTACATCTTCAGTATGGACGGGGACAGGCCTGCAAAAAACGATCTTGCAGAAATTCTAACACTGAGCCAACTGGACAGTTAATTGGATCCCATTGATGCATTCTACACCAAGGAGCAGAGACTCCGGTTCAAGGTGTAAAGTTTCCTTGTGGATGGAGCTCTGGAGTGAAGTTTGAGAGATCTGAGTCTATGAGACCTGAGCCCTGTCAGAGGCCAAACTTTCTCCATATAATCAATGCGCAAAGACACCTGTGCGAAACCTTGATCATACAAAGTGGGTTTCCCCACGGGGAGAATCCGTTGATCCTAAGCCACCACTGCACAGCATAGCAAAAAGGTATCTTGTTGGACGCAGCTGCCATTAGACTCAACAGTCTCTAAAACTGTTTCACAGCGAGTGACTGGCATAGCTTTATCTGCCTTACGACTGTAAGGATTGCTACAACATGAGCAGGTGAAAGAACGGCCTGCATTGTCACTCTTCTTGGCATTTAGTCTCAACCCCAACTTCTGCATGTGGGCAAGAATGACATCTCGATGCCGAAACACCAATTGCTCTGACAGCACTAGGTTGAGCTAGTTGTCTATATATAATTCAGAATGTGGATCCCTTGAAGTCTGAGTGTCACCAGAGCAACGCTCCACCCTGGAGGGGGCTGCCCTAAGAAGTCTGATGGGCGTCAGGACTTCGTTTTAGCCAAGGCCTTCTTTGCTAGAAGAACTGTCCTCAGATCAGCTTTCTGCTTAGAAGGATTCGGCTAAGAGTGTGGTCCCGACCCCAATGGTTTTTTAGGAGGGGTCACTGGAGGGGTACGAGAGGCGACACTCTCTTTTTGCTTTGGTATGAGGAACTCGACTGGTAGGATTGCTCACACCCTGCATTCCCAGATTTGAATGTTTCCGCCTGCTTCTTAGCCTCCTAAAACCTCTGGATGACCGTGTTTGACTGTGTTCGTAGCATCGGTGAAGAAGCCAGGAGATGAGAGTGGTGCATTGAGAAGAAAAGATCTGTTTTTCTCCTTTTTATCTGACCGATTAGCCCGAGATGCCTCTCAGCAGCCACCAATGCTGCCATAGTCTCTTTGGTAGCCCTGAGAGACAAATTACTATCCAGGTCCCTCAGCAGGTCAGCCTGGTATGCCTACATGATAGACATAGCATGCAGACATGCTCCAGTCTGACCTGTCACCATGTACCCTTTACACTCTAGTGTAGAAGATGTTCTCAATGGCTTAGTGCAGAGGTCTTCAACCCTGCTCCTAGGGATCCATTATCCTATAAGAGTTTAGCTGCAACCCTTATCAAACACACCTGAAGCAGCCAATTAAGCCTTCAGGATTACTTGAAAATACACAGGCAGGTGTATTTTAGTAGGTTGGAAATCAATTTTGCAGGACAGTGGGTCCCCAGGAGCAGGTTTGAAGAATTCTGGCTTATTGGGCAGCGTCGGGGCCTTCAGGGACACAAGGGCGAACCAGGGGACAGATAGTTTGCGAGTTTCTGAATAAAAAGCACTCATCCAGCTTCTTTATAGGGTGAGCACTTTGTTTTCTCAGCTGGACAATCAATATTTAGTTTGGATACAGCACGATAAATCACCTCCTCCGGTTCCTCCTATGCTGAAGATAGATGTGGCAATTCTTCTATCTCACAAGCATCGATGACTCCTCAGAGCTGGATAGTTCTGGATAGCACCAGATTCTCGTGTCAGGCGGAAGAAACTGCAGCGTGGCCTTCTGAGATGAGAGAGAGAGAGCACTAGATAATGCAGGTGAAGGCAAAGAAAAGGCTGGGCCCGTCTCTAACCCCTCCTTGAGATCCATTTGCGAACCCCACAATCTCAGCTTCCTTGCTGCCTCAGCAGCAGTGTGGCCAGATTTGCAGGGAACTTAAGCGTGATCACTCTCCTTAAAGAGTGATAGGTCCTGGTTGTGACATTACCTACCCGTGACATTTACTCTTGCCATTGGACTAGTTGATACACGTGCTTCAGATGTAATCACTATAGTGTTCTCGTGCAATGTGTTGAAACTCTGACTAAACACCAAGTTAAACCGTAGCCAATGAAGACAGAGTCGTAGTAAGGTTTGTTCATTTACTGTCACTCTTCATCATCAACGTGTTTTGGTGAAAACTGTAATAAAACAATATTCAATGTCTATGTCTCGATTAATTATCTAATAATAAATGTCTGTAACAAGCAATCACTGCTGTTCTCACTGTAGTAACTATAACGGCTATTATCATTACTGTTAGCTTGTTTTTAACAATGTGTTAAACATCACATTTATTAACAAATTCTTATTAGTATATAATCTTTAACATACGGCATTGCCTCTATGATTATTTATAGTGGATGCGATGGATTGCTAGTGAGAGCACACCATGTCTGTCTCATTGTTTTCATGCAAACCAGGAAGAACTAACAGGAAGTGACTAAACAGCCAGTGACATCATAACAAATAATAGTATTCATTTAAAAAATGAGGTAGATAAACAGAAAAGTAATTAAGAACTTCACATATTTGCTGAGAATATGTACCAACAAAAATAAAGCAAGATATTTGAAAGTTGACTTTCTTAAAGGGCAACACGATCACACAGAGATCACATCCTCGACGCAGCGTCTCGTTCCCTTGAAAGGTTAGGCAAACTTTTGAAAACAAGTTTCAAAATGTATTCTATTGAAAACGATACCGTTATCTATGTAAACTATGCAAATTTGTGAAAACAGTGACGTCATGCGCATACGCATTACATGTCTATAGGTGTGTCGCATTTCTTTACAAAGTGACATCGCTACTACTGGTCTGGTGTGTATAATAATAATATTATGCAGCATAAAAAATGTATCCCCTCTGATTGAGGTTAATGTGAGACATAGTATGGACATCCTGACATTCAAGCAGAACGAAGCTTCACGTTTTGCTTCAGGTAAATCGAGAGGTTTGAAAACTCTTGAAAACAAAGGTTTTTTTTGTTTTTTTTTGCTGTGCAAAAATATTTAAATGAATGAGTTTTAGCCTTTCCTCAGGGATTTGCGCACTGCTGCTTCATCTGCAGGGCCTTGACTTCTATATCAGGCTTTTAGAAATTAGTTTTATACATTCTTCCTTCCATCTGGCTTTCTGTGAGGCCAATGTAAGAGTTGGGCTCAAAACGGATAATACTTTGTTGGCTAAATAGAGATGAAGTTGAATAGAGGAAAAAGAAAAAAACTAAGACAGAACAGTAACATGGCAGAGGGAATTTTTTTCAGTTCTTGTCCTTTCTCCTTTGATGTCAAAGAACGATATGAGGAATTGAGTCAATATGCAATCAGTCAAGAAATGTCAGTAAAGTATCACAGGTATGAATCTATGAAACGGGATAAATGCACAGACCTATCTGGACCCATATCTCCCAAGATTCTTAGTCTTATCTGACTCTGAATAGGCCTGAGACTGTACCTCGACTCAAATCTCTTCTTGCATACATAGGGATTAACCTTTTGCTCTATCACCGTAAAACTCTGATTTTCAAGATCCCTGAAGGTGCTAAAAATGATTTATTTTTTTAATACCTCAGTCATAGATGCCCTTAGCCGAGGCTCAGGGTTGTTGTTGCTGCACTGCATCAGTAATTGTAATGCAGCTGTAGTCCATGTGAATATCGAGACCATTTTGGTGTCTTTCACACAGCAATTGGGGCCACTGCTTTCTCTCCTCTAGCTTAGATGTGGAAGGACTTTCAAGGATAAAAAATCTGTGTGTTTTTCTTTTCCGTTTCCCCCCTTATGTCAAGCTATAAATTCTTAGTTCCTGTGGCTTTCGATCTTGTTTTTTCATAGACAGTGACTGTCATGTGTTTAAGAAACGACTTCACCAAACCTAGGCTGATAATATATGTATTATGTAGTTTTACTAGCTTGCTTTAAAATATAATTTCTGATACAGGCTATAATTTGCTGTAGTTTCACGAGTAAAAGTACCTTTTTGCACATACTAGAGAGAGAGAAAAACAGCATATCCTTTAGCACATAGGTAGAAATTTGATTGTGTTCAGTAAGAATAATACTAAAACGTGCTATGCTAAATCTCCACGCATCTAGCATGGTAATTCACTATTAATTTAATGAAAGAGATTTGACTGCACACTGTGTGCGGTCAGATCTCATTGATATTTAGTTTATCCCTCATGACCTGCACCTCAGACGTGTGCGGTTGTCCTCATCTTTTTGACAATTAACTATTAATTAACAATTATAGGTATTGTGTTTTGATATCTCAATGTCAAATTAGCATAAAACAGCAGTAAGTTGTGCATCAGCTAATTAATATTCATGAGCTTAGTTCCCTCCTTCATTATTTGCCACAGCCTGCCTATCTTCACCACCCTGTCTATTGTGCTGCCAATGGAAATACAGAAACATGAGATGTTCAATAATATGGATGAATATATATATATATATATATATATATATATATATATAAAGTGAGAGAGAGAGAGAGACAGAGAAATATGACAAAATGATTCAAATGCCAGTCTACAAAAGGAGAAAAAACGAACTTCTAGAGGCAATATGAAACACCAGCTGCCGTATATCAGATCAAATTGACTTAAGTGTCATATGTCCCGATAGATGAGTGATTTGCTATAGTCTGATATTAAAGCTTAACTGAGATCCATCATACTACAGTTTTATATGACACTCCTAACCTCAGCCATTTGCCAGCAAGACAAGATAAAGCCTAACCACATGCAGATTCATATCAGGGGAGCTTTTACTGGAATTTCAAACAGTAAGCCCATACCTATCCAATAGTGCAGGGGGTATTTTATGAACTTACTGGTAAAAGCTAGTAATTGGTAAATCTACTGAATAAACATCCATAAATATATATATATATATATATATATATATATAAAATTATATTTTGCATCAAGAAAATTAAGCAATATGCCATGTTATTTCATGATGATTAAGTACATTTAACCACAAATTATTTCAATAAAAATAATAATAATAATAAATAAATAAATATAAAGTTATAAATATATACTTTTTGTGAGTGTTTGTGGTTAAACATGACATGGATATTTCTTGAAACTATCTTTGAACCAGTCATCAACTTAACTTTGTCAATGTACTGTTACTTAGAAACAAATAGAAAATAATAATAATAATAAAAAAAACCTCAACATTACAGAAAAAGCTGGACAGAATGCTGTGAAATTGCTGATTGAAGTGCAATCAAGAGATTTGACTGTATTGTTTCACATCAACAACTGTGAAATTTTTACAGAGATTTACAAAATCAGGTCATCAAATGCTAATTGCAAACCATTGTTCTCTCCAGCAGTGGCATAACTATTGTATGGGACCAAGTCCAGAAGCGCTTGATGGGCCCCCTGCCATCTCCACCCGCCCACAAGACTGAATGCAAAACACATGAAACTATAGCTTTGTACTTTTCATTACTGTTCTCTTTGTGTCTCTGCCCCTTTCTGCTCTCCTTAGATGTTCTGTCTCTGACATCTACAGCATATACAGCTCTCACACATTAATGTGGGGAGAAACAGACCATTAGGAAGTGAGGTACAAAAAGTTCAAGGCTGTCTACTCTACTGTGTGCGCAAAACATACGACACACAAGTGATACATATACATATACACACACACTCATGTATGTGTCTCTCCACTGCTCTCCAGTGACTTGACTGACACATCAACTGCACAAGAACACAGTGAACAAAAGTCTGATAGAGAACCACAACTCAATGGTCCTGTTTTCACAGAACATGTTCTTGGATAACAAGTGGACGACACTAAATACAGGCTAAATACATAAATGTTTTGTGCTTATGGAAAGAGTGCTAGCTGGGCAGGATTGAAACTTTGTTTACTGAAGACAAAAAAACGTACCAAGCACAATTCTCTCACCATTCCTGATTTCTAACATGCACTCAAAGCATTCACTGTGGTCTTGTTGCTGTCAGAGCACAAACGAAAGCTGCTGTTCTCTGAATGTCTTTCCGTTGTCTCCTTTTCTGTTCATATGTAAATTGCATGAGCTTATTTCGTGCATTAGAACGAAAGAGCTAAAAAAAAGCCCATACATTTACCTACCCATAGAAAGTGGACAAAAGAGATGGATTAAAACAGGTATGTGTCTTCCTCATCTACTTGTGATCCGATCCACTAAAACGTATCTAAATACTAAGTGTAAACAGGGCCAATGTGTCAAACTTTAACTGTGATGCTTTGTTTATAAATGCATGTGCACTCATGAATCTAGAACTGTCTTTCAAGGATTTAATTTTTTCTTTTTTTCTTTTTCATCATTTAGCAGATGCTTTTATCCAAAGCAACTTACAAGGGGAGCAATTAGGGGTTAGGTGTCTCGCTCAAGGGCACTTTAGTCATGGTATCAAAGGTGGAGAGAATGCTGTTTATTCACAATCCCCACCTTAATTCCTGCCAGCATGGGAATCAAACTGGCAACCTTCAGATTACAAGCCCAACTCCCTCACCACTAGGCCACGACTACCCCACGACTACTATTTAATGTTGCCAGAACCACAACATAGTGTGCAGAAACATAAATCACTGCATATGCCAACTTTGCTAACATAAATCAGTATTTACATGCCATAATAGTAGTAAATTTATCTGTCTCACACGTGTCCCACATAGTCTCGCAAAAATCACATCTACTGTCCTGCAACATATCAATAGCTAGGTGGTCACCCTAGCCTAAACACAGACGACATTCTTCTGCATAATGGTAAACAAAACTCAGAAACATTACAGAAACTCTTCTAAGTGTCCAACACAACTGAGCATTAAACACTAACATAAACTAACAACATCTTTCCCTATACTGAAAAGCACATAAAATAACCCTTTAATCCCTAAATTTACTCTCCTAATGCAGTCCCTTGCGAAGTATACTGGGAACTACTGATCCACTGCCCAGTTAGTTATGTCAACATTAATTTGTGCGTTTCACTCAGCAATGTTGACTGAACAAACACTTATTAAGTAAAGCTGACAATACTCTTTTTTTAATAGAAACAACATAGTTAAATGAGTTTTTTAAGGGTCCCACTTTCTATTAGGTAGCCTTAACTACTATATACTTATATCAAAAAATAAGTACAATGTACTCATTGTGTTCATATTGTATTGCAAAACATTTTTGCTGCTAGTGAGGTGGGATACGGGTTAGGTTAGGGACAGGATTGGTGGTATGGGTAGGTGTAAGGGATGGGTCAACAGCGTAATTACAGATGCAATTACATGCAGGTATATACAGTGGATACGGACAGTATTCAGACCCCCTTAAATTTTTCACTCTTTGTTATATTGCAGCCATTTGCTAAAATCATTTAAAATTCATTAATGTTGACAGAAACACAGAATCCTTGACATTTTTGCAGATTTATTAAAAAAGAAAAACTGAAATATCACATGGTGCTAAGTATTCTATTTGCTCAGTATTTAGTTAGCCTAACCTTTTTAAGTAATGTGAACAAGGATGATTTGATTGAAACTCACAACAGTTAAGTTGAAAGTTAATTTTTGGATTTATTAATTGGTTGGATTACAAACCACAGTATCTGTGTCGTTTGGAAGACCTCTGACTTAATATTGGCAGCATTGTTCCTGTCTGTATGAATGAATGTAAATGTATGCTGACTTTAGGACAAATGCAAATTTCATACAAATTAAATAGAACAAATAAATAAAACTAAAATTTAAATATACACAAATTTAAAAAAAAAAAATATATATATATATATATAATATATATTAATCATAGAACCCCTAAATGTTTTACCGCTGCTCTCTCTCAATAATTCCATAGAGATAGCAAACAGTCCATACCCATGCGCATAGCTGCTTGTTTGTGTCTGGATTTCAGAAAATACACTTGGATTAAAGTGCCCTTGACCTTACAGGTAATCATGCTGTTGGGGAAGCTGTTTACGCGCTGCAGAGGGAATTCAGAGTATGTTTCCTTTTATAGAGCACAGCAAAAGATGGCACCTTTCCAGAGTCTACATGATAAAGAGCAGTAATTCTCACACCACCACCATCACTATATACATTTCTTATTTACAGTATATGCATTTACAAGCGTACATTTGCTTTGAACGTCACAGTATATGAGGGAGAGAAATATGTAAATTTCTTATAGAGCTGGCCAGATGCTGGTCCATCGAATAAATTATTGAAATATTAGAAAGCTTAGAGGAGCTCTGAATCTTCCAGCTAAACACCCACATGTTCAAATATAACCCACTTTCACATAGCCAATCAGTCTTATGTGCGTGCCCGACTCCACTGTGCTAAAACAGTGTGTGCCTTCCTGACATTTAATCAAGACGACGGCCGCTAAATGAAGCCAGAATACTCCACTAAAAGATTTGATAACATAATCACGTTGCAAAATTGAGAAATGCACCTCTTCATACGTATTTTTCAAATGTTCAGTTGGTCTTGGGTAAGAATATTTTTCATTTCTTAATCTTTTCATATAGGGTTTCTGCATGACATTTGGTTGAAGCAGGCATGAATCGCTTAATATCATCAGGGAAAACTCACCTTCATTAATTCATACTGATGCGATGTGATTGTATGATGATTTGATTATGTCACTGCAGCAATTCAACTTGATGATTTTATGATCGTGTGTCTAGACTCTAGATGTTACAGTTTCTATTTTCTGCCGTTATGCTTGTTGCTACTAAACTCTCAACTTGGTTGTTTTCATTACTTTTCGTCTCTTGTATCTAATAACCTGGTTACAGAAATATTCGTAAAAAATTCCAAACAATAGGTATATATATTAAGCAGATCAAAAATGACAGTAAAGACTTTTATGATGTTATAAAGAGTTGTTTCAATGAAACGGACGATGGCTTGCATGACCGGGGCGATGCTGGAGCGACTGAGGATGACGGGGAGGTCGAAGGGAGGGAGGAGCACGATGACGCCGTAGGGGTGGCGGAAGTTGGGCGTCGACCCCCGGAGGACGACCTGGAGAGACGAGGGAGCCCAGTGGAGCTTCTGGGCAGATGGGTCGAGGAGGTGATGAGGGATGCGTGGGCCCAGGTGATGGTGGTGGGCTGACGGGTCGAGGTGGCGACACGGGCCTGGAGGCCTGAAGTGGAGCCGGGGACTCTCCCTCAAGTTGGACTGGTGGGAGTGGCGGGGGCAGAGTCAAGGAGATTGATGACTCCAGGGGGGCCAACGGATCCAGGGGGCTGGCTGTAACCAGCGATGACGATGGGATCGGGAGGACAGGCACGGGAACAGACGGATGGTTTCCGGACGGGACTGGAAGCGAAGGTGAGGGTTTAAGGGTGGGGAGAGGATCCGCAGGTTGATGGAGTTCCGGTCAGCTCCTGGCTCTGTGATGGACCGACCCGGGTGAGTCCATCTTCTTGTAAATTTATCTCGCGTTGAGAGATCGGTTATTCTCTAACGTCGAGACTGACGGGAGACGAAGGTAGAGGTTTCCAAACAGACAAGTTTATTAAAGCAACAGGTAACAGGCAACATCACAGTGTGCATAGCACAAACAATAACCGACACTGAACGAGGCACAGACAGGAACTTAAATACACAGATGACGAGGACTATTAATTAAGAACAGGTGATAAGACTTAACTAATTAGACAGTGATAAATACAAACTAAAAATGACAAGACTAAACTAAAGCAGGCATAATTGTTACACAAACTGTTGAACATTATAAATGCTATGAATTGTTTACGAAAACTTTTTTGTCTAACAAAGCAGTCAGGGGAGTTAGTAGATTAACGTTGGTGAACTTGAACTTGAAAAATTGTGTGTACTCGAGTCTTTCCGCACTTGAAACAACATTCCTTCCGATGTCAAATTCATGTTTATGATGCTATAAATGAACTAGTATTTAACTAAACAGAATTTTTCACCTTCACCTGGTGAGAACATGTTGTATGGCGTGAGAGAGCATGGCTTGGTGGACATAGCAACAGTAACTAAAAGGGGCGGGTCTTCGTGTAGGGTCAATTCCAATAATAAAATGTATGAACCTCAATAAAGAATTAGTAAATATGCTAATGAGGTCCCGCTGGTTCTTGTAAGATTAATCTGAGATTTGCAGTGAGGCCAAAGGTAGAAGTGTGTCTTCCTTTGCAAGCAGAGTTGTTGCAAATATCATAAAATCAGCAAATAGTATAAAAGCAACAAAGTTGTGTACCTTACCAACCATACATTCTCTCCTATTTCAAGCCTGAAACTTTTGTGCAGCTACAAATGTTAGTTTTGACTTCCAACTGTAAAGCTGTCAGTTAAATGGTACACATCCTTACACCAACACTCTTTTAGCGACACTTGTCAACCCTACCTCTGCTGAAAATGTGCCTCCATCCAGAAAGAAACTGTCCTTTAACCGCTCACTGCTGCCAACAGCCAAGACACTTAACCCTTGTTCACTCTAGAATTGCTTTAAGGCAAGAAATAAAACCCTGTGAACTCATTTCACAAGCTGTCAAAGGTTTTAGCTGCAAAGCACGACCAAGTTCAGGGGAGAAGCTGATTTTCGTCGTTCTGACATGAAGCTAATTTTAGTTTCAACTCTCCGGTTTGATATTGTGTTTTGAAGCACTTTACTCTAATTCTGTACTGTCCTGCCATGTTTCCAGAGAAAAAAAAGTTTTATTTTTTTCTGTTTTTAGGAACAATCTGATTTCCTCAAGGTGCCTGAAAATTTCAACTCAACTTTAGATACTGACAGGGTGAAATGGAGGCTCATGTCTCCATGCAACCAGCAGATACTGCTGTGTAATCAAAGGTCTCCAGTGTCTTATTAATTATCTGTCATTTCCTGCATTTTCTGTCTCACAGAGACAGATAATTGACATAATTAAGGATAAAGGAGCTAAAGCATGCTTCAGAAAATGGTTGCCACCAACTTCAAAGAGTTTCTGGGTACTGTAAATGCATTTCAACAAGGGATGGCTCACAATGGTCGACTAAAACCCTCAAAAAATGTATTTTTAAAATTAGCCCCTTAAATTCACAGCTAATACAGCCATTGAAGTGAATCAATAATGTTGTCATGTTTCACACTACTTTTTTTTTTTTTTTTTTTGGAAAATGTGATAGTTTTCAGGATTCTTTGATGAATAGAAAGTTCAAAATAACAGAATTTATTTCTTTACAGTCACTTATAATCAATTTAATGCATCCTTGCTGATTAATATATATTGCACAGTATTGATATACTCGTATACAAATATATTTTAATTCGTATATTTTTAATATGTAAGCAACATTTGAAAAAAAAGTTTTATTCAGTTGATCTCTATGTAATAAAGCTATTTTGACAGTCATATGCCCTGTTAGAGTCACATAAACTGATAGTGATGGACAGCAGCATGTTTTGAGCTGAGTTTAAGCTCGGTGATGAGGAGGAGCAGATGAGAAGTCTCTCATGGAGGAGAGGACATCCTGTCTGAGCCTGAAAACTAAGCCTGTCACTCACACTACTGATCCTGATCCTGTTCACAGACCCTTTCCCTGCAATCAGCCTGTCTAAAGGCATCTGCCAATGAAGTCACCATGACTCATTTTTCAATCCCAATATGTTGCTAGTCTACAAGTATCAGCATAAAATGGTTTATTCTCGCCAAGAATCACTTGAACATGAAAACACTGTCTGACCAACATGTAAATTCATCACAGAACTGATGAAAATTCAGTAATTGCACCATGCAAAGATTTTTTCTCTACTTTTTTCATCTGATGTGCACAATTCCTTTAGAGAATCAAGGGCACCCTTACAAAAAAGAACTGCAGTATATTGAAGTAGAACTGCAATAAAACTGCAGTACCAAGTAGTTTAACTGCAGTTTAATTCAAATTTGCAGTATAATGAAGTATAGTCACAGTACAACTGCAGTACATTGAAGTTCAACAGCAGTAAAACTGTAGTATAAGTACAGCTGCGGTAAAATGAAGTACAACTGAAAGTTGCATGAAGTATAAAAGCAGTATAACTGCAGTTGTATTGCACACTCAAAAAAAAAAGATTTTTCGATGCTGTTCACTTTATTTAAACAACTTATTTTGATTCAACACCATTATATTGGTTTTAGGTTCAAACGTGATTGCTTCATGTTAAATTGACTTGAAATGATTACTTTTTGACTTAACGTAATGTTTTCATTTTAAAATAACATGTTTCACTCAAGTAAACTCAACCAGGACTCAATCAAACAGGACTTTCACTTCCCATCATGCTTTGCAAAGCGGCTGAACTGGGAGAGTAAATGTTGAAATAAAGTGTTATTTTAATTCCGTTTTTAGCAAGATGAGAAAATTGAGAGATGTTTTTAATGTTTACTGTTCTATTATGTTGATATTTAAAAGTTTCTGTTATGTTAATAGTTTTGGGGTTACCATTGTGGTGAAGTGTTGAGCTTGTGCTTAGGTTGAGGGCATGCCAGCTGCTATTTTAATCACTAATAATTGAATGATCTCTGTGGTAGTGTTCTGGATGAAACCAGAATGATTTCAAGACCTTGAACAAAGAGCATCACAAAAATTATACAGAGCCAAACAATGTAGCATTAATTATAGGATTAATTAAACAAATCATATGAAATTCCCTTACAAAAAAGAACTACAGTATATTGAAGTAGAACTGCATTAAAACTCCAGTACCATGTAGTTTCACTGCAGTATAATTACGCACAACCATAGATTTGCAGTATAATGAAATATAGTCACAGTACAACTGCAGTACATTGAAGTTCAACAGCAGTAAAACTGCAGTATAAGTACAGCTGCAGTAAAATGGAGTACAATTGAAAGTTGCATGAAGTATAAACACAGTATAACTGCAGTTCTATTGCAGTTTTATTTTACTAGTACTTTAGATGTATTGCAGTAGTTGTACTTCAGTAAAACTACAGAAATTTGAGTCTATACTGCAATACTGCAGTTTTTTCGTGTCCAAAAAACTGCATTTTTCTATATGTAACAAAAACTGCAGTATTACTTCTAAAAAACTGCAGTAATTTTTTGTAAGGGCAAAAACAATACACAAGTGCCTTCAATCAACACTATTAGTGGGCACAACTCATTCTCAGTAAATAGCCCTCAATCTTTAAAAGATTTAATGACACTGCAATGTTAAAAATTGTTTTAAAAATGTTGGTAACACTTTACAATAAGGTTCACTAGTTAACATGCTAACATGCATTGCTCGTGGTTAGTTCATGTAAGTAATATATATCTGTTGCATACATATGTAATATATTTATATATATATATATATATGTATGTTCAAGTCGGTTGAAAAACATGAGAGAAGTAGGGGGCAAGATCAAACTTAATATGCATGAGCAAATGAGCCAATGCGCTTCTGTGAGAGTGGAGACAGAACAGGCAGTCGACATAATTCTGCATCCCCGTAAAAGCCAGCTGCAGTCTAAATCAAAGAGCAATCACTGTCCCCGGCCTGGTGAACAAATGAGAACAATGCCGAGCCCTGATTAGAGAGAACGTTTGAGGTTCAAAATGGCAGGCCGTGATTGCAAAAGCGGTGTCAGTTATCCAATCACTTAGCCTTTACCTCTGCAGGTATTTAAGAGAAGGAGGAGGGAGAATCAAGCTGAGAAAAGGGCATAAACAGCAGGCAGATATGCAGGGCGTTAATGAAGATTGAGTCACCGTGGCGGCGCGGCTCCTGTCTGAGCATGTACCATTCTATACTGTGCAGATAAAAGTCTTTCAGACTGTGTAACTGCAGTTTTTGTAACCGTCTAGCAGGTGTGGGATAACATTCGTCTTCCTGTTCTGTGATCCAAGCTGTGTTTGCCGTGCAGGATTAGCTGGGAGAGATATGTCGGGCCTTGCCTGTCGAGATACTGTACTTTGAAAGTCGATAATTAGCCTAAACCTCAGTATATATCATGATTTTTCCACAAAAGATCAACCCCAGAATGATTCTACAGATGATGAAACATCCTTTGATAAAGAATGGACATTATCATAGTGAGAGATCTTGGCCTAAAACACGAGCTCCCCTGTTTGAAGAAACTTTCCCAACAGGATATCCCTTTGAAGAAAAACCATTAACAAGACAGCGTGAACAAAAATAGATTCCCCTCTCTGTGCAAAAAAAACAGATGTTATTGTTTCAGCATCTTAATGGAATTGTCTCTTCAAAGCATTCCTTTCTGCATATCTAAAACGCGCTAGTCAAATAAATACGCACTTTCTCCTTCACAAACCACAGCGCTTTTAGCATCTGCTGCTCATTAGCTTCTAGCAGCTGTACGCGGGGAACCGTCCGCCGTGCTGAATCCGAGAAAAAGCGCTGGCGTTGTTCTCCTACAATTGTTTTCCTGGCAACAACAGGACTGAGGAACAGATTGATCAAGTTGATGACTCCATCGAGGTTAGTTTACAAATGACACCTTCTCCATGGGGTCTATATATTTTCCCATTCCTCACTAGTGGGCCACCAGATCCAGTTTAAAACCTGGTTTTATCCAAGTGTCAGGATGGATGAGCTGGGGGAAGTGAAGTGGAAAATCAGGAGGCTTTTAAAAAATGAATGTACCGAAAGGAGCCGTCTCTATTTTAAAACAATGACAGCTCTCCTTAGTTGACTCAAAGCGTCTAAATAAACAAGGACACGCTATGTGCAGTCCTGGAAAACAATGCGTCCAGAGAAAGTCACATGCTGTCTTCAAGACCTCTGAGTCATCTATATTTCACAGGGTCCCAAAACTGAGGAACAAAAGGAGTGAGGTAAGACTTAAAGTGAAATCTGGGGTGCTGAAGGCTTATTTTAGCTTTAAAAAAAAAAAAAAAACAGACAGCAGAGGTGTGAAATTTCAGTCACGCCAATCCTGCTTCTCCTGAATCTCCTGGGAGTCTGATTTAAGCCCCATGATTGTTTAAAGTTCTGGTTGAGGAGTATCTATCTATTCTGGGGTAATCTTTGAACTATGTTGTGTGTAAGTCGGATTTCTTTATCAAAGACTCTTGTTGTTGGATTGCTTTGGTCTCTGTACTGTGCTGTATAAATTACACAAATCATTAAAAAAGGGCAAAATCAAAAAACACGATTAATGATCATCTTGTTCATATTTGTGTGCATTCCAGGTACATTCTTGCATTCCAGGTTGGTTGCATCAAACCACTACTGAAAAGACAAACTGTTAAATATTGGTATATCTGTAATTGCAAACCAACCTGGGATGAGCTAGTCTCATCGAAAAATCATCGTTGCAGCTTATTCCAGCTAAGAATTGCCAACTTAGACAGGAATAATAACATGGCGCATGAAAATTAATTCAAATAGTGGGTGGTTGCAGATAGACCACAATAAAAATTGTGTCAAATGTAATAAGTACTGACTATTTCACAGAAATAACTCAATGAAGCAGAATACAGTTCTGCTCACAGATATCGAATTAGCTTGCTACGAAGTTCCACTAACCTTGCAGCTTTGCCAGGTACAGTTGTGTTCAAAATTATTCAACCCCCACTGAAATTGATTGTTTTGGCCGGTTTGACATTGATTTTGATCATTCAGTCATCCTGCTTACAATTAAATCAAAGAGGCACGTGTAGGTCAGACAAATATAACATAACATTTATAATGAAATAACCACAAATGTCTTTTCTCTGCTCACATCATTATCAGTTTTATTCAACCCCCAAGTGACATTCAATCTTAATACTTAGTACAACATCCTTTTACAGTTATAACAGCTTTTAAACGTGAAGCATAGCTTGACACAAGTGTCTTGCAGCGAGCTACGGGTATCTTCGCCCATTCATCATGGGCAAAAGCCTCCAGTTCAGTCACATTCTTAGGCTTGCGCACTGCAACTGCTTTCTTTAAGTCCCACCAGAGGTTCTCAATCGGATTTAAGTCTGGTGACTGCGATGGCCATTTCAAAATGTTCCAGCCTTTAATCTGCAACCATGCTCTAGTGGACTTGGAGGTATGCTTGGGATCATTGTCCTGTTGAAAGGTCCAACGTCTCCCAAGCCTCAGGTTTGTGACGGACTGCATCACATTGTCCTCCAATATCTCCTGGTACTGAAGAGAATTCATGGTACCTTGCACACGCTGAAGCTTCCCAGTACCTGCAGAAGCAAAACAGCCCCAAAGCATGATTGACCCCCCGCCATGCTTCACAGTAGGCAAGGTGTTCTTTTCTTCATAGGCCTTGTTCTTCCTCCTCCAAACATAGCATTGATCCATGGGCCCAAACAGTTCTAATTTTGTTTCATCAGTCCACAGAACACTATCCCAAAACCTCTGTGGTTTGTCCACATGACTTTTGGCATACTGCAGTCGACTCTTCTTATTCTTTGGAGACAGCAAGGGGGTGCGCCTGGGAGTTCTGGCATGGAGGCCTTCATTACGCAGGGTGCGCCGTATTGTCTGAGCAGAAACTTCAGTACCTACATCTGACAAATCATTTCTCAGTTCCTCAGCAGTCACACGGGGACTTTTCTCCACTCTATGCTTCAGGTAGCGCACAGCAGTCGAAGTCAGCATCTTCTTTCTGCCACGACCAGGTAGCGTTTCAACAGTGCCCTTTGCCTTGAATTTGCGAATGATGCTTCCTATGGTGTCTCTTGGTATGTTTAACATCTTTGCAATCTTCTTATAGCCATTGCCCTTCCTGTGAAGAGTAATCACCTCTTCTCTTGTCTTCCTGGACCATTCTCTTGACTTCACCATGTTTGTAACCACACCAGTAAATGTCTAGAAGGAGCTGAGTATCACAGTCATTTTAAAGCTGCCTAATTGGTGCTTATTAGGCTTTATTGCTGCTCCCTGACATCCACAGGTGCTTTCAATACCTGATTGAAAACACTTCAATGGACCTCTGTTCTTCAGAGTGGTAGTCTTTAAGGGGTTGAATAATTGTGTCAATGAAGAATTCACAAAAGAAACATTTACTACTGTATTACAAAACCAACTGATGTCATTTTAGTTGCATATCCTTCTTTAAGAAGTCCTTGTAGGATTTCATTCTGAATTCAATTACAAATGTACTCTAAATTCTCTAAAACCATTTACAGCATTGGGGGGTTGAATAATTTTGAACACAACTGTAGAAATGATTTGGTGTTAAAGTGATAGTTCACCTACGTTACACAACTTAAAGTGATAGTACACCCAAAAAAGGAAAATTCTGTCATCATTTACTCACCCTCAAAAACACTGAAAAAGAAATACTATGGCAGTCAATGGGGGGCGAGGTCTGTGTGGTTGCTGACATTCTTCCAAATATCTTCCTTTGTGTACAGCAGAACAAAGAAATCCATACAGGTTTGGAACTACTTGAGGGTGAGTAAATGTTGACAGAATTTTCAGTTTGCGTAAAGTAAAATCATATTGTAACAATGAACGTCCTGTGGGTAGCCCATGGCAGTGCCGTATAAAGCCTTCGTGTTTTAAGGTGAACGCGAGCATTTGCGCACAGTCAAATGTACAGCTGTGCAAAGTATATTTCATTTGACTCATACCCGTACGAAGAAGTTTGACGCATGCATCTCTCACCACGTTTTACAACCCATGTAAATATCTTATAAAGTATTCTTTCATGCTAGAGTTGTACATGAGGGTACTTTCTAACCTCTTTGCACAATCTCTCATCTAGTATGTAGGCCTCAATTGTTGCTGTAGCTTGCATGCGTTTTATGCAGTTTTCCAACAAGCGTACTCTTCTGATAATGAAACTCACATCACGCACACTGTATGCTGGCTCTCGAGTATGTGTAAAGAGTGTACTTTAGGCTTTAGTCTGATCTAACCTTGTTAACTATAACTATTAAAATTCACTTTCTTTTTTTGAAATTAAGCTTAAGATAAAATAAACTATAAATGTTAGATGAAAAACTTAAGAGGCGGTCACGCAACATTTTTTGTTCCACTGACTTCCATTCATATCCATGTGAATGCTGGAGACCGGATATGCAAGCTCATGCTGTGCTTTTCAAAGATCAAGTTTGATGAACTCTGACCATTCATATCACATGAATACAGGGCCAATAGAATATCGTGACCACCCTCTTAGCTTAATTAAAACAACACTTTTTTTTTTGTGGAGTATTCTGTATATTTATAACTTTTGAATTTAATATTATTTGTTATTTGTTAAATTTATGTTAAGATGCTGAAGAGTGTGACCTCATATATTACGACTGTTGTAATGGCTGTAAAAACTTTCCTTGTTTAAAGTGTAGTGTGGCCACAGCATTAAACAATGAAAACTTTTCATGCATTTTGGCCGTTCATTTACACAACTGTTTCATAGGCCTGAAAATGCAAACTTGTGAAAATTGGTTTCAAAGTGCGAGTTTTTGAAAACTATACTGATATCGCAGCCATACTACAAATACGCAAATTTGTATTATGTGTTCAGTAGGCATGTCGTTTTTTTTATTACATTTTTGTTTTTACAAAGTTACATTGCCAACTACTGGCCTGGCATACATAATGCAGGGTTTTTAATCGTTTTCACTGATCCGTTTTGACAACTTTGTCAACTGTAAGCAAAAAATGCGAACTTTTCAGTTTTTAGTGCGTCTTTGTCATGTAAACATACCCTTTATCAAAAATTAAAATAAAAACTGAAAATACAAAATCAAAAACGAATTCAAAATATAAATAGTTCTAAGATAAAAGTGATCAAACCCTTCTTTCTCTCCGTCTGTTTTTCTCACTCTCTTTGCAGGAGCTGGAGAAGTTGGGAAGAGATCCAGATCAATTACAGTATGTGCACAGAGTTGACTGAATCAACAAATTGATTTTGATCTCTGCAGATTGGGAACCAGAGAAAAACAGGATGGAAAAGAAAATGCTGGAGGTTTGGGATTTTATTCTGATCGAGGGCTGAATTATTATTTGGTAGAGGGCTCTATGTGCAGCTTCAGTGTTGATATCAGGAAAATACTTCAAACTTTAAGTCATCTTTATATTTATATATGTGCAGAGGAAGTTCCCTGACTACAACCAATGCCATGGCATCACAAAGGTCAAGTAGAGGAAGGTCAGGTAACTCGTGATTATGAGTTTGACAAAGATGTTTGTACACATGAACTATTACACTAATCACAGTAATTCCGACATGACATGAGCACACCTTTAGTCTTACTTTTTGGATCTCTTTTTCAAGGAAAAAAGAAGCAACTTTTGTCCCAGATTACCATAATACTATAAAGAAACCAAAACTTTTACAGTTTAGAAAGCATGTTATGCTAGGGCCTGGTTTCACAAACAGGGTTTAGATTAAGCCAGGATTAGGCCTTTGCTCAATTAGAAATAATAATATAAAAATTATATTTTCTCATCTCATCACACAAGAACACACATGAAACAATACTTCAACGTTTCATTTACCATTCCAGTCCCAACACAAAAGAAATTAAGCTTTAATTCCACAAATGTAAATTAAATGTGACAAGAATATTGTATTAATTTGAATTAAAATAATAGTTAAAACATAAACATTTGGTGATGATTTACTCACACTCCTGTCCTTCCAAACCTATATGATTTTCTTCTGATGAAGCAACAAAAAAGATTATTTTTTAAATGTCTCCATGCCTTTTGTCCATACAATACAAGTCAGTGAGGTCCAAAGTTGTTTGGATCACATTGATTACAGGTCTATTTTTATCTGACTTTCTCCACAGTGTACCTATATAGGTCTACAGTTCTTCCAGATAACTTGTTTGACATGTTAAACGTGACCTGGGAATGGTTAGGATTTCAATGTCCTGTCCCCACATTCTCAACACATGCTCTGCTCCAGCTAGTTCTTAATTGCAGTTTTCTATAAACCTGCCCTGGAGGTAAAACAAGTGCTTTGAATAATTTATCGAAGCGTGTCAGACAATTTAGAAGGGGATGTTCATTTAAAATTTAGAATCAGAAGACTCTTTTCATTAACCTCCTGCCAAACGAACACGGAATTGTAATTAAGAGATGAGGCGAGGCTGATTGGCAAGGCTGACATTCGAAAGGAGAAACAAGCCTACGAGAACGGAATATTTTCTTGTTGTACTTACTGTCAAATACTTAAGGGATTAGAAATCAATGAAACAAATTCCCCCTAACATGCATTTGGAGGGAGGCACAGCCATAATTACTCCAATTAAGCATACTGCATGGGATAAAGGTGTGTGTATGTGTGTTGGAAAGCTTATATAGAACATGAGGTCATTGTAGAGTCCATAGTCATGAAGACGTTGCCACTATAGCTGAAGCTTGTGACCTGCTTCTAACAGGGGAACAAGCTATGTTTATATGCAATTCTGATAAAAGCAATTACTAGCATTCCCTTTCTAAAAGCCACTTACACTACACATTTTATCAGTTCGTGCATTCCCTGCATGGGAATCGAACCTACAGTATCCACCTTTTTCCTGAATAAACACCGAGCGCCGCCATGAGGAATTCCAACTTCCGTTTGGATGCTGTCCTGTTCCAGTCTCCATTGGAACACAGTTAATTGTGTAAAAAGAACGTTTGATTTAACTAATTGGACACTTTTTGAACATTAATAAAATTAAAAATGTGTGCAGGGTAAAGCTGTGTTGTTCTTGGCTGCTACATAACAGCAATAAACTGAAACATTCTTGGAAAATATGTGTTTTGAGGACCAGCAAATCTGAGAGAATGCCGGTATAGTGTCATATGCCTTGCATTTTATGCTCGACTGGCAAGAGAAAACAATCATGGCTTGCAGCACTTAAGTTAAAATACTCCTAAAAGAGGGTATATGTGGGCTATAGTCATTTTGAGTACAAAATCCCACGAACTCCATCCCGATCGGGAGCTGCATGTAGGATATGAGCGCTCATACTGTATGTTTTCAGTGCTGTTAACTTCAGACAGCTTCACGTCATCTACGTGCTCAGTAAACTTTGTTAAGTGAGGCGCTGACAAAAGACTGTCATTGCTACACTGTAAAGTGATGGCACTGGGGAGACATGTTCTTTTAAACCCATTTTCATTGGTTTATGGATACATTATCAGCTCAGAAAATACACTAATTTCAGTAGACTAACCGGAGACCAGAAATGTAAAGCATAATTCCAGTTCGAGTTGGACGAGACTTCCGCATTCATATAAAGGTGGATACCAATACATACATTTTCTTAAGGAAAAAAAAAACTCTCCAACTAATGCTGTAAACTATAGGATACGCTCTCATTTGGTACATCATTATAATATTAGAGGTCAAAATAACAACAGAGCTATCATATTCAACTACATTTTTTTTTTTTTTTTTTAAATATGATTACACTCAAATCAAAACTGAAATGTTTGTATAACTCAGTGTAACTACTGTGCACATAAGGTAGTTTTCATATGCACTTGTCTTCATGGTAAATTTATTCAAACATAAATATATAACTAACTGTAAATAAGGTTCTCTCTAGTATTTTTTCATAGCTATTTATCACAATAACAACGTCAAATTGTTTTATATTTAAAGTTGTAAGAAATTCAGTTTAGTAAGTAAACAACAACAACAACAACACTTGTCAAGTACATCTTTGGTTTTTTTTTTTCTCTATTACTCAATCTAAAAATAAATTTTACAGTGTGTACAGAGCAAACCCCAGAGCAAGACAAATGTTTTTTCAAGCAACTACACAATTTTATGCTCTTGTTCAGCTTTCAGCACTTGTAAGTAGTGCTAAGCATTCTCTTTCACATGCAGTGGTGTTAATGCTGTGGCTTCGTCTCGCTGTCTATTTGTCTCTCTCTCTGTCTCTTCCCTTCTGACGAGACTCTTTCTGTTCATGACCAAGACTCGAACATTCTCAAGTTGAGTTCCTTGGGAGGCACAGTGAATGGCGGCACTACAGCAAACATTTATTTATTTTTAACATTTTTATTGATTGATTGATTTCCATATTGATAATTTATAATTAATGTATAATTTTTGATTGCATTTTACATTAAATATAAAGGGGCAAAGTTTATAAATGACTTTTTATTAATGTAATTTTATTAATTAAATATTTATAATTACTTATTCTCTAAATTTTACAATTTAAATAAAATATTTTATTACAATGATTTTTGTGAAAATAAATAATACAAATAGTAAGAATTTGTATTATTATTATTATTATATCATTGCTGTTATAAATTCTTTTGTGCATTTTCTTCATTTTATGAATTTATTTCCAAATATATTAGTTCCCTTTCAGGGGAACTCGCGCTGCGTCGAGAGTTTGACGCAATGGGAACGCTCTGCGTGAATGCGTCGTGAAGCACTTGTGAAATCAGTCCAATGGCGTGACGGAAGGAGGGTGACGTCATGACCAGTAGGCTATAAAGCACACCCAGACCAAACAACGTCAGCTTCTGTGCCTTCAGCAAGCGCTCTATGTGAATTGTCTCTGTCTATTTATTGTTGTTTGTCCACAAGCATATCTGTATCTAGACAGGAGTTTAATGGCGAGCAAACCGCAACTGAATCGCGTGTTTCTTGCTAAGAGTGGGGATACACGTGATTTATGCGTTGTTTGTTGGGAGTGGAGCATAAACATTGACGAGCCGACCTGTTCATTCATAAAAATGTCCTGAAGGGTTTACTATCTTCGGGTGTGTTTGGCTCCGCTCCATGAGGGAATATAAATCTAACGCAAGGCTCTGATCTCGTGTTTGCCGAGGCAGCACGTGGATTATGTTTTGCAACAAAGATCAATAAAGAATAGTAGCGATCTCGCGTTTGCTGAGGCAGCGCGTAGATTTCTTGTCTGCAATAATATGTGGCTCGGATCTCGCGTTTGTTGAGGCAGCGTGCAGATTTCTTGTCTGCAATAATATGTGGCTCGGATCTCGCGTTTGCTGAGGCAGCGCGTAGATTTCTTGTCTGCAATAATATGTGGCTCGGATCTCGCGTTTGCTGAGGCAGCGCGTAGATTTCTTGTCTGCAATAATATGTGGCTCGGATCTCGCGTTTGTTGAGGCAGCGTGCAGATTTCTTGTCTGCAATAATATGTGGCTCGGATCTCGCGTTTGCTGAGGCAGCGCGTAGATTTCTTGTCTGCAATAATATGTGACTGGATCTCGCGTTTGTTGAGGCAGCGTGCAGATTTCTTGTCTGCAACAATATGTGGCTCGGATCTCGCGTTTGCTGAGGCAGCGCGTAGATTTCTTGTCTGCAATAATATGTGGCTCGGATCTCGCGTTTGCTGAGGCAGCGCGCAGATTTCTTGTCTGCAATAATATGTGGCTCGGATCTCGCGTTTGCTGAGGCAGCGCGCAGATTTCTTGTCTGCAACAATATGTGGCTCGGATCTCGCGTTTGCTGAGGCAGCGCGCAGATTTCTTGTCTGCAATAATATGTGGCTCGGATCTCGCGTTTGCTGAGGCAGCGCGCAGATTTCTTGTCTGCAACAATATGTGGCTCGGATCTCGCGTTTGCTGAGGCAGCGCGTAGATTTCTTGTCTGCAATAATATGTGGCTCGGATCTCGCGTTTGTTGAGGCAGCGCGTAGATTTCTTGTCTGCAATAATATGTGGCTCGGATCTCGCGTTTGCTGAGGCAGCGCGCAGATTTCTTGTCTGCAACAATATGTGGCTCGGATCTCGCGTTTGCTGAGGCAGCGCGCAGATTTCTTGTCTGCAATAATATGTGGCTCGGATCTCGCGTTTGTTGAGGCAGCGCGTAGATTTCTTGTCTGCAATAATATGTGGCTCGGATCTCGCGTTTGTTGAGGCAGCGCGTAGATTTCTTGTCTGCAATAATATGTGGCTCGGATCTCGCGTTTGCTGAGGCAGCGCGCAGATTTCTTGTCTGCAATAATATGTGGCTCGGATCTCGCGTTTGTTGAGGCAGCGCGTAGATTTCTTGTCTGCAATAATATGTGGCTCGGATCTCGCGTTTGCTGAGGCAGCGTGCAGATTATGTGCCCGCAATTCATTATATTTATATATATATATTTATATTTGGAGGGAACTGAGCAGACGGGACTTTCCCTTTCTCTCTTTCCCTATGACTGCATGCAGACTATACCAGCTTTATTCTTTTTGTATCTCATGTCAGAAGAATTAAACTCATCTGATTTTTGGATGCCTGTTTTATTCACTATAGTCAGCCTTTTCTTTCAGACCGTTCTACTTGTCTGGTTGATTTTGGCTGAATTCAATTCTGAGGAATTGAATGGTGAAGGGATGCTCGCCCCTCTGAGGAGGGTCTCAAAGCAATCAGTTCGGCTGTTCCCTGCCGGTTCACCGATTCAGGGCACCAAATTGGTTGCTTGAGCATTACCAGAGACCAGTCTGAGAGGCTGGTTCTCTTGGCCTCCGGGGGGGAAGTGGTTAACACCTCACATTACGGTGCCCGTTTCCCTTCCGTACCATCGAGGGGCCATCCTGCCAACCCCGCCACCTCGTGTGTGTCGGGACGCAGTGGTCTCCGGGGGGCCCATATCTCAGTGTCCGCCCAGAAATGTAGCGGCACTAGGATGTTCGCCCCCTCTGATGAGGGTTCCATGTATTGGCTACACAAGTTGTGCCGTAGACCAGTCTTGAGAGGCTGGTACTCTAGGGTACAATAGTCTTCTGGGGTAAGATGGACCTGAGGGCCATGTTTACCTCTAAGAAGGCTGCACGAGGGCAGTCCTCTCCGGGGAGAAGTGGTCAACACCTCATCATACGGTGCCCATTTTTTCCTCGGTGCCCTCAGGGGGGCCGTTCTGCCAACCCTGCCACCTCGTGTGCTTCAGGGCGCAGGGGTCTCCAGCGAGCCCATATCTCAGTGTCCGCCTGATAGCGGTGCTGGGATGCTTGCTCCCTCTCAGTAGGGTCCCGGAGCAGTCAGCTCGGTTCTTCCTGCCGGTTCGCCGTTACAGGACACCGAATTGATCGTTCGGGGAGCACCAGAGGCCAGCCGCGAGAGGCTGGTTCCCTTAGTAGAATTTCTGGCAGCGTGAAGCTACTGCCAGATATTTCTCATTGGGTCCTGCATACAATCAGAAGCGGGATTGCCACCCAGTTCAGGTCGCGCCCGCTCGCCGATTTATGGGGACCCCGCCAGTAGTGGTGGACCCCAGGCAGGCTCTGGTAATGGAACAGGAGGTAAAAACTTTGTTGGGGAAGGAAGCCTTAGAGCATGTACTTCCACTCGACAGGGAGTCCGGTTTCTACAGCCGGTATTTTATCGTTCCATAGAAGGATGGGTGGTTGCGTCCCATTTTGGATCTGCGTCTTCTGAACCAGTCAGTTATGAAGCTCAGATTCAAAATGTTAACCTGGAGGCAGATCATGTCACAGATCAAGTCCGAGGACTGGTTTGTCACAATAGATCTCAAGGACGCATACTTTATCCATCCTTCCGCAAACACAGGAAGTACCTGAGGTTCACTTTTGGGGGCAAAGTGTACCAATAGCAGTTTCTTCCGTTTGGTCTAGCTCTTCACCCTGCACTTTCACCAATGTATAGACGCAGCGCTGGCTCCGCTGCGTCTGCAGGGCATTCGTGTTCTCATTACATTGATGACTGGCTTTTCTAGCTCAGTTACGTCAGTTGGCGGTTCGTCATTGAGATGTCGTTCTCGCTCACATAAGAAAGTTGGGGTTGAGGTTGAACGCCGAGAAAAGTGTGCTTTCTCCAGTACAGAGGACCATTTTTCTGGGCGTGGTTTGGGACTCTGTTGCGATGCGGGCGCAGCTTTCGCCTGCTCGCACAGAACCTATCCTTTCTACCGTAAACCAAATAAAGCTAGGCCAGTCACTCACTGTGAAGCAGTTCTAAGACTGTGGGTCTGATGGCAGCAGCGTCCAACGTGATACTTTTGGCCTGTTGTACATGAGACCTCTGGAGTGGTGGCTCAGGACCAGGGGGTTTTCTCCAAGGGGAATCCATTTCACATTATCAAGGTCACGCAGCAGTGCCTACGTGCTTTGGTTATGTGGAAGAAGCCCTGGTTCCGATCCCAAGGTCCCGTGCTGGGAGCTCCGTGCCGTCGCAGTATGCTAACGACGGATGCTTCCCTTACGGGTTGGGGTCCGATCCTGGAGGGTCGTTCGACTCGGGGTATGTGGAAGGAGCACCATCTTTCCTGGCATTGCAATTGCCTGGAAATGTTGGCTGTCTTTCTTGCTCTCAAGAATTTCCTCCCATACCTCAGGGGTCACCATGTGCTTGTCCGGTTAGACAACACATTGGTGGTCGCCTACACGAGTCACCAGGGGGTTTGCGTTTGCGTCCACTCTGCGTCTGGCGCACCAAATCCTCCTGTGGTCCCAGGGGAAGCTGCTTTTACTCAGGGCAGCTTATATCCCTGGGGTCCAGAATTTGGGAGCAGACATCCTGTCGAGGCAGGGGCTGAGGCCCGGGGAATGGAGACTCCACCCTGACGTGGTGGAGCTCATATAGGTGCAGATGTGGCTGAGGCTGTGTCTGTACACTTTTCCCTGTTTGTTTTACTCCTGGGAGGTCTGGAGAGCGGTGTTGTTGAGTTGGCCTCTGAGGGGACCAAACTCATAGACTTGGGTCGCCCAACTGAGGTTGTGAGACCACGCTACTCCAGAGCTCCCTGCACAAGGAAACTTGCAGAAATCGTCAGCTGGATCCAGTTATTGCCCAGTTGGTACAGTGCTGTGAATTCTGCTGATTTGATTCTCTGCAGGATTATCCCCCTCCACTCCAAAGGTTATGTGGCGGCCTAGCTGCTTACCACACACCTTTTGAGTGGTGTCTTTGGGGAGAACTCCACTAGTGTTTCCTTTGTGTTGTGTCTGATCAGGAGGAGTATGGCCCAGTTGTTTGTCTTAGGTGTGCTCGCTGAATTCACACAAGACAGGCACTGGTCAGTATGGCTGCGTGGGTATAGTTGTTCCCATTGCGTCAAACTCTCGACGCAGCGCGAGTTCCCCTGAAAGGGAACGTCTCGGTTACGACTGTAACCTTAGTTCCCTGAAGAGGGAACGAGACGCTGCGTCGCCCTCCATACTTCCGGCATGCCTGTGATCGACTTGCTTCGGCATATCAGAAGCTGACATTGTTTGGTCTGGGTGTGCTTTATAGCCTCCTGGTCATGACGTCACCCTCCTTCCGTCACGCCATTGGACTGATTTCACAAGTGCTTCACGACGCATTTACGCAGAGCGTTCCCATTGCGTCAAACTCTCGACGCAGCGTCTCGTTCCCTCTTCAGGGAACTAAGGTTACAGTCGTAACCGAGACGTTTTCCCTGTTTCATTAAATTTAAAAGGCTACAGTTTATTATATACTTTTATTTATAATTCTGTATTCTAAATAATAATGTAATATTTTAAATAAAAATGCCAATTTCTGTAATAATAATTATTATCATTTATAAAAAATATTATTTGCGTAAAAAACAAACACACACATACATACATACATGCATGCGTAACACTATTTTCGGCAGCTATGTGTGACACTATTATACATGAGAGCGAGGGAGTGTCATGGCCTACTCTGGTCAAATATTTTGGTAAGAACTGCACATCAGTGCAGCAGTTCTAGCTGTGTGCACTGCGGAAATCCCTTAAGCATGACTGGCCAAATATATGCTATGGCTTCTCCCATCATGCCGTACACTAAAAGAACTGAAACTGCTGAGTGATGCTTGAGCAATCAGGAACAAGTGCTCTGTCAGGAGACTGTCTGAGGAAGGCTGGGGTGTCATGGCCAGGCGAGCGAGACACAGCAGGGCATGCTGATGTCCTCAAGGCTATACAGCTTCTTCATCTTGACTGTGATTCACCTGTCATACAAGATCTCTGACCTGAGAAAAGATAGCTGTGACTGTATAGTGAAGTTGTGGTGTATAACTGGTGGGGCATGATCGTAGGATGGGGGAAAAAAGGTAAGTGCAAATAAGAAAATGCAAATAATCAAGCATGTAATCATGCTGAGATACTAGTGTTGGTGCTGTGTTGTATTGCCCATTTATATTCAATGTAAAATGTGGGAACTGAAGCACCAGATTCAAAAACCACTGAAGTAAAGTGAAGCCTCTATTCAAAAAACATTCAGAAAGCAAGGTTTTAATGCCCATGCACAATAGGCGACTCTGTTATCAACAAATAAATAGGAATCACAGCGCACATTTGACTCTATTCGTCTGGGATTTAAACACTATTTACATAATCCGTCAGGCTCATGATATTGTTCTTAATTTGGTTTTAAACGGATTAAGGAAGGATCACTGCTGTGTACTGTTTCACAGTTGGTTAATTTGGCACCAAACGAGCTGTGTTCCCTCTGTGAACGCTTGCCATAAAGTTTGCCCAGTGGAACCGACTCTTAATTGTTCATCAAGAGTTCTGACTGAGGGCAGCGTTGGGTAACATTACTTTCAAAAAATAACAATCTTGCATTACTCTTTATAAAAAGTAGCTGCTAGTTTGCATGGATAGGAGCATGCAGATTTAATTTTGCATTACTTTTTCTGACTGGGACTTGCAGGCATCTATTTTTATACTGAAATGCTGTTTTTATCATTTGACATTAGTAAACAGTAGTTTGCATGCATGTATGCTATTCCAGGGGTTTTCAAACTTTTAAATACCAAGGAACTCAAATATAACATGGGTTTCACAATACACTTATTCGTACTAAAAAAATTCAGTTCTGAATATGCATTCGTATAAATATAGCGTTGTCTTAAAGGTGTTTTTGTCACCACTAGGGGTCGCTAAACTCTTCAAAACAGTAACAAAGGCATAGATTAATGATGCAGTGAATGAGTGGAACATGGAACTTGACTTCATGCCGATGGATCTAATAATGTTCATGGGTGTTTATGGATGAGTGAATGCATGTTTTTTAAGACGACTGTGGAATGAAGTTGGACGTGGCCGAGAATCAGGGGTGTGATTACTAATGAGTGACAGATATCAGTGCCACATGTGAATCCCGGGGATATAAAGAAACGAGGACATTCTACCCAAGTGCTGAAACGCTACTCATAGGTGTAACGCTGGGGTACTGACAGGAGACGAGGGTTGAATACAGCAGACAGGTTTATTCACAAATGAATGAGACACAAACGCAACAGTGTGCATGGCACAAACAAACACCGACAAAGGAAGAACGGAACAGGAAGTATGAATACACAGAGGAAACTAATAAACACAGGTGGAGGCAGTTAAGCTAAACAGTGGCAAATGGAGACAGGTGCAGACATGATGACGTAACTAAAACATGACAGGACTGAAGACATGTGACAATAGGTCAGTTTATATGACGAATTAAAGCTGTGAGGAAATGCAGTGCTGTTTCACTTTGTCAAACGATACACTATCATACTAAACTGCATTGAGTGTGCTGAAAGTTACTTAACAGTAAGCTAGAACCACTGTACTCACATGAACTGTTTTAAATATGTTTTTATCAGCTTTCTGGGCATTGAAAGTGTTTATTGTCTTGCTGGCAATGGAGGTCTCACTGAGCCATCAGATTTCCTCAAAAATATCGTAATTTGTGCTCCAAAGATGAATGGAGGTCTTACGGGTGTAAAACGACCTGAGAGTGAGTATGACACAATTTTCATTTTTGGATGAACTAACCCTTTAAGAGATCAAAAAAATAAAAATACATGCATGGATGAATAGATAAGATCAATAGCATACATTCAGAAAATAGATAGGGTGAATTTTGATTTCACACCAACTTTAATGAATTTCTAAACTCTTTCTTGAAAAAACACACATGATTGCATAATATGCGTTTACCTGTACTGTATACCTCAAGCACTGGTTGTGGGTTTGCATCTTGGCCTATTATGCACTCACCAAAACAGCATGTAGGATCCTCATTTATCGTGTTCTGTCTTCATGGGGGCAGGGTCACGCATCTCAGATTAAAGAGAAATATTCATTGAAATGTATCTCACCTCTATTTTTCGACTCCTGCGAGAGGGAATGGAGCTTTTGATCTCTGCAGCAGCTGGAATGTGAGTTTGAGTGAGGGGGATACGTGGAGCGCGTTTCAATAAGCTCTGAGGTCGCTGACGACCCTCCGCTCTGTCTCCACAGCCTGCCGGTGGCGTGGAACAAGGCAGAGAGGCCACGCACATGACATCCCATTCATTATTAATTAATCACTTAATTGCCTGGCAGACACTCTCATTCTGAGTGACTTATGATGACTTATACTTCCAGGGCTTTCGCTCGTCTCAGTCCTCTGTAGTTCAGTCCAGTGAATTTGCTCGGGCTGTTCACATACTATTTACTAACAAGTGTCAGTGGTCCTGTTTACGCAACAGCTTACAGAAGCAGATTGAATTATGTCTGTATGGATGAATAACCAAAGTCAATTTAATTTGCTATTTCCTGCAGTAGTCATGAATAACGTCTTAAACCACAAAGAGGTAAACAGCGCTGGAAAATATCACAATAGATACAAAGTTTAAGTTAATCGATCAAATCCAAATTAAATTTGAAGTTGAGAGTGCTAAAAGATTTATGAAGTGAAATGCATTTGTCACTATATATAAATAAATAAATTAGTACTTTTATTCAGCAAGGATACATTAAATTGATGAAAAGTGACAGTAAAGATTTTTATAATGTTACAAAATATTTCTATTTCAAATAAATGGTTTTCATTTTAATCCTCCATTCAAACAATCCTGAAGAAATGCTGAAAATTCAGCTGTGCCATCACCGAAATAATGACATTTTAAAATATATTAGGTTATTTAAAAACGATAATTAATGACATATTAAAAACGGTAGTAGCCTTATTTTAGTGTGGTTTAGTTTCAGAAGTTTTCATCTGTTTTCATTCTGTTTCTGTGTGCTCAACCACATCGAGCAGTCAAGAAATTGTATGATTAAACCACAAAATATTAATCGTGTTGAGTTAACAAAGCTCTCTTGGGTTTGTCGAAGCCCTCAATTCGGCAAACGCTGGGTAAACACTTCAATATTTAAGAGACAGATTGATCGGTTTGCTGTTGAACATGAAATCTTAGGAAACTATGGTGGCATTTGGTATCTGTACTTGTAGATTTTAAAACAGACACACAAAAGCCAGGTTTGTGCACCATTTGGAATTGAATTTGAGCATGTATTAAAAGTCAGTTGCACCCTCCACCAGGCTCTCACCTTGCACAAAAATAGAATGCACTTCATTGACCTCAGCTCAGCGTACAGCACAATAATCCCACTACAACTCATCAACAAGCTAAACTGATCAACACCTCCCTCTGTAATTGGATCCTGAACTTTTTAACCAGAAGACCTCAGTCAATCCGCGTCACCTAAAAACTGTGGAGAGAGTCAGCAGCACTAAATTCCTGGGGGTGCACATTACAGAAGATCTCACCTGGGCCACCAACACTACATCACTCTCCAAGAAAGCCCAAAAGTGTCCCACTTCTAAAGCCATCTAAAAGGAGCAAGTCTACAGAGGCACCTTTGAGAGTGTGCTGCATTTCTATCTGGTGTGGGAACTGCATTTCTGCTGACCACAAGACCATACAGCAAACACAGCTGCAAGGATCGTCAGTGTCCCTCTCTCCCCTCCATCCTGGGCATTTTACTTGCACATTGTTCCAGCAAAGCCACCAGCATTGTGAAGGACCTCACCCATCTCTCACAGTCTCTTCCAGCTTCTACCATCAGGAAGACGGTACTGGAACATCAGAGCCTGCTCTGCCAGACTGCTCCGCAGCTTCTTTCCCCTGTCTTTCAGAGTCCTCAACTCAAATTAGCCCCTTCCTCTCTGAACCCTGTCCAATCCTTTACATACTGAACCAGAAACATTAACTCTCCCATCCCGCTTCTAACTTAGCCAATTCTTAGAAGAGTGAATATAAGCAGAGCAAGAGAAAGAAAGGGTGAGCTAGTTCTCCACTGCAGGAAATGCTAATAGTGTATTCTCTTTTGCCCTTTCCAAATTACCACACTTGCGGTCTTTGCACTTGACCACTTGTCTACTTACATGACGTAGTTCCTGTATTTGGCCCAAGTATTCAAAGTTTTATTTTCAATACTTAGCATTTTAAAATAAACTTCTAAATGTCTGTTCAATAGTTTCTATTTAACTAACAGAAGACTGTTAGAATTTTAAAAAATTGCAGTGCTTCTAATGAAGTGATAAAAGCAGTTGCAAATGTACAAAATACCCATACCCAATATTTGCACCAATAAAATGTGTAATACTTTGTTTTACTACCAAATTATATGTAACGTCTAATTAATTTAACAAACAGTGGAATGTATAGCAAATTAGCTCAAATGGGAAATATTAGTAATTAGGTGCTGGCCTCTCCTTCTCTGGGTCAGTGGGCCAATAATTCACGAGCTTCCTAACGTAACACAAAGTTTACGATCCTTTTGTCTCGAGTATTTACAAATGTAACTGGATTGTTACAGATGGAGAAGAAACTATCAAAGATTCTTCTAATACTATATGTGTCACAGAGTTAGCAACATGCAACATAAATTACCAAATGGAAAATGAAAGTCCATCGATGCCAAACCAAGTGATTTTAGCTAACCATACAGTAGTATGCAACTCTGAAACATTAATACTAAGGATTTATACTACCATAAAAGGAAAATCATGAGAGGAAAAAAAATGGATACAGGTTTAAACAATTCTCACTTGGTCACATATAGAGGATTAAATGGGTTTATTTGAACTTCTCAACAAGACTCCCAAATATCTGCAAATTCTTTCTGATCGTAAACCGTATCAGTCTTCCTGTGTCCTGCAACCTGTAGACTCTGTGAAAACTGCATTTGCTGCAGTTTTCGGAGGATGGTTCACAGCCATGTATTGAGAGAGTTGAGTTTGCTGGATTATTCATTGAATATAATTAATAATTTGGGTGTGTATGATTGGTCCAGACGCTACTATCTTCATAAAGTCTCACTATATGATTCAAAGACTTCAGGCACATGTCCTTCTCCTATATTTCTGAGTACAGTTATGTTATAGCAATGTTAATGCTTTATGTAAGCGTTTTGAGATCCAGATGCTGGTGTAATTTTATGGAAAGTGAATTTTTCTACAGTACATGAAGTCTGAGATCACAGTGAGGTACAAAACTGATTTGTATGCTAACATGAGCTAATTAGCATCCTCTTGTTTTACCAAAATGGGCTCAATTGCAAATGCTGAGTGGAGTTAATTCTGGTCAAAAACCACTTACTGAAAAGACAAAGAGGCCTTGGCTAAGCGTGCATATGGCACACTAAGAGCTCACACCCACTGAGTTTTACACTGGAGTTAACGCAAAGATTCACTTGTTATGCCAGAAAAGCCATGCTGTTGTTAGGGATAGTACAGAGAAACCCTAATAATTATGCAAAATGTTTTTGTCATTTTGCTCAAATCCAGTAAACAAAATGAGGAAAACAAGTCACAAATGTTTTCAATAAAGACAATTATGAGCAAATCTCAATTCATGAGATCTACTGATTCTTTCTAAAATACAGAAACCAGTTACAACCACGGAGTACAAAAAATGGTTAAAAAAAAGTTGCATGAATTTCATTTAAAATAAATAATTGTATGCTGAGGAAAATGCTGTATTACTCTTACTTCAAATTGTAAGGTGGCCTCAAAAAGTCAGACAACATCCAGACAACAGTCTGGATCTATATGCAGATAAAAAGGGGTTTTATTGCTCCATCCACAAGAAATATCCATAACTTGACCATGAAACACATGACATAAAGCGTAGGCTCAAGGCCTCAATCCATAACCACATGAAAAGACACACATATTAATCAACAATAATCCATACAGGGCAAGATAGAGCTCATGATTAAATAGGCCTACCTAAAATAAACAACACCTGGAACTTATTAACATGAACAGAAAGAACTACCCTTGGCTGATTGATTGCTCCTGTCTGCATCACTGCTGAATTGACCCTTCACAAGGCGATTGACAGGCTGATTGACAGGCGATCTAACCAATTATAACACAGAATCCACCAACTTATCCAACAAAGCAGTCAGGGAGTAGCCTATAGTAGATTAACATTGTTTAACTTGAAATATTGTGTGCACTCACATCTTTCCGCAGTTGAAACAACATTCCTTCTGATGTCTATTTATGTTTTTTTGATGCTATAAATGAACTAGTATGAAGAGATGATCGGTTCACGAGTCGTTTGAAGGAGCTTTCTCGACACTTTAAGGAGCCTCTATACGGTATTTAGTGTTTAAACTGCTTTAAAAATTACAATATTTTAAATATGAAAATGTTTCATATGTTGTTAGTGTCCTCTTTGCTCCGCGATGTATTTTTCACTGCGGGAGAACATGATGTGTGGCGTGAGAGAGCATGAGTTGTCAGGTATAGCAACAGGGGACGGGTTTTGCGAAGGTTCAATTGTTTGCGTCTGTAGCTCCGTATAGCTTTGTTTTGAATCTATTATCATTGCTTGTTGTCTATTTTATCATCACCATATATTTGATGTTGTCTAATATTGCCTATCACAATAATCTCATGTCACTAGCTTTTAAGTCTAAATCGCTATCCAACTCGTTAGCATTTCGCTAGCTTGTTAATTTGTCACTGTCATTTCTCTCGTGCTCTCCTTCTTCTACGAGTTCATCAAACAACTGTGGTAAGTCGGATCAGTCTACAAACACGGTAAGCTATGTTGTTACTTGTGCTGTCTGTCACATTCATAGTGTAGCTTTCTCTGTCAGCGATGAGGGATTCATATTTCATAAGGAAATAGTCAGGCTGACTGAGAAAATCTCAGAATTAGAGACACGTATCCAAACTTTAATTGAGGATAGTAAGAATGCAAGGGCTTTAGATACTGTTCTGGATGAGAGCAGCTCTGTACATTGTTCGGCTCCAGCTGTAGAGCCCTTGCAGCAGGGCAACTGGGTGAGACGGCCTAGTCACAGGACAAAACACCGCTCTTCCGTTCTGATTAGAACATCAAACAGGTTCTCCCCTCTCACTTAAGACCCACTGAGAATCCTGTTGAAAAGTTTTTGGGGCAGACCTGACCTGTTGAAAAGAGATGGTACTCATCCCTCCTGGGATGGTGCTGCTCTTCTCTCTAGTTATATTGCACATAGTCTTAGAGCTCAACCTTGACTAACTGGGGCCCAGGTCAGGAAGCAGACAGACTGGCTAAACCAACCATCTGCCAGCTGTCTCACATCACAGAAGTCAGATAAATCTGAACAGATAGAAACTCTTTCACCTGGATATTATCGCATAGAGACTGTGTCTGTACCCAGAATTAGTAAAAACAAAAAACTCCCAAACTCATTTAAGGATAAAAATTTAATTGATGTTCAACAAATAAAAAATGGAGATAATACTGAAAATCAAATGATAAAGCTTGGGTTGCTGAATATTAGATCCTGAATGACTAAAGAAGTGATATCAGCAAGATGGTAGAAAACTGTACATTTCTTGTCTATTACCACCCACTACTACATATACCATCAACGGAAATAAGCACAGTAACAATAACAAAATATGTGGGAGAGTGTTGCTATAGCGTGACGATTTTATATTGCAATAGGTAGCATTTCAAAGTTAATACCAAATCAGAACTAGTTTGCACATAATTTGTAATTGAGTTTTTAAATTTTGTTTAATAGCAATATCTGGTTATAGATATATACAAAATACATGTATGAAATGATAAAAACTTACCATTAATCGTACCCAGCATATATGTTGAAAGTTACCTGAGAGATGGTTAGAGAGAGAGTGAAAGAATGAACTGTAACACAGTTCGTAAGAACAGGAAAAAGGAGGCAAGAACCGACAAACATTCAACGTAACTTTAATGTCAAAATAAACAAACAACAATACGAAAGTACAATGGCGGCAGTTCCTCGCGGCGACTGCCACCCACACAAACAAAATAAAACACAACATAAAATCCAGGCCTGGTCCTCTCTCATCCTTCACTGTCATCGCTCCACTTTTATGCTTCCGGAGCTCCTCCGTGAGAGATACGAGACTGGTGCGTCGAGCAGCTGAAGCTCATTATCAATCACTTCACCGGCCTCGCGCCGTTCACCGACATCGCCCCTCGCAGGCTGGGGGTACCCACGAGACTGTGCTCTACTCCCCCCGGGGTGAGTCTCGGAGGCCGCAGCACCTGGGGGTAAGGACAGACGAGATGAGAGAAAAGGAGACGGAAGCACAGGGAGCGACAACGACGAGAGAGGGGAAAGAGGAAAAAAAAAAAAAAATTCTTGGTCCGATTCCCGGACACACTGCCGCTCGGTCCTCAGCCAACCGAGAGGCTCTTCCTCGCTCGGTGGACGGCTCGATCCTCCTCCACCTCCTGGAGGCCGGTGATGGCTCCTCCGGCTGAGGGCAGCCGGCAGCGAGTCCCCCGTTCCCTGCTCCTCCCCATCATGGCGGCAGGCAGCAGGCTCCAGCCCATGGCGAACGGTGGCGATCCCTCCACTCCCTCCTGTATGACAGCCACCCCACCTCGACCCAGGAGCACGGCAGTGAGCTTTCCGTCACACCTGTTCTTCCATTGCTCCAGCACCAATGCCTCGGGCAGCCACTCGCGGTCTTCACTCTCCCGCGCTGCCCGACCTCCTCAGCACCACGATCCCCCTCAGCAGTTTTCCCCTTCGCAGCCGCTTGTTCTTTGACATCGTGTTGGTGTGTCCCAGCCTCAACAAATTAACAGCCATTCTGGAATCTCTGATCCTTCAGCAAAGTGTTACAAAGTGTTAAAGTAAGTTGAAACTCTAAAAACAATACTCAAATAAACAAAAACTTCATGCGAGTCATGCTTTCTGTCCTCAGGGTATTACAGACCAGTTATATACTATGTACAAGTTTTCCTACACTTTTTCAAGGTTATGGGGTAAATTCCCAGGGAACATACTGATGGATAAAATATATCGCTTGAATGCACTGAGGGTGAATGAGTAAATATAAATCTGTAAACAGCACAGCCACTAACCCATCAATTAAAGCCCATGTTATTGAAAGAGGTCCAGACAGAATATGGTTGCATAAACAAATACAGAAGGGATAATGAAGACAATAGCTCAACAACAATTCTTCCACAGTGTCATAAATCCAGTCTAAAAAGAGTTATTTGTAGCATATGTCATCTACAGCAGTAAAAAAAAAAAAAAAAGAGTCTCAGTAATAAGCCTTACCAAATATCTAACAATAAATGTAGTTTTGTCTAGTCACACAAAACAATGCTGCCATACTCTTATTGAGAAATTCCGGGTTTAGTACAAGTTCAGTTCATTCAACTGCATTTGTAGCATAATGTTTAACTTTACCAATTAATTTCTATTTTTACCTCCTTTTGTTTATAGGTACACTTTGTAAAAACAAACAAAAAAGAAATTCAAATTATATTAATTCAATTATTATTCATGTTATATTATAAGCCTATTATATTATCACTCTCTATCATATGTCTCGTTCGGCTACTTTGATTTTTACTTCGCAAAAATGAAATGGTGACAGAACTTGTGATAAAATGAGAATCAACATTTGCTTGGCTTTTCAGAAATGGCCACATTTGAGTGATTTGAAATGTTGTAAAAGAAAGGTTTTTGTTTGTTTGTTTGTTTGTTTTTTTAAATGTTTTGCCATTTTCATTACTCAATAGATAATATTTAATTGAACAAATACATTTCCATATGTAACTCTCTAACATAGTTCATTGTAAAGCATTATATTGTTAAGGATCATATCATTTTGGTTGTAGTGCTGTGCTGGACATTAATTTAATAGAAGAATTGTGTGTATTAATGGGTCTAGCTAATGTACTGTCTTCAGCTAGTCAGCTTGACATCCTTTCCATCTAAACTGGTTGTATCTCTTAAGCGTAGTAGTAAATATTATATGTGTGGTAGGATAATCTCTCTTTTTTTAGGTGTGAGAAAGAACCATATTCATTCTCACAGTCATGCAGAGCTGAAGCACAACCTAAACAATCTTCATCTGAAAAATGCATGCAGTTTTCTTTTTAACCACTAGAGTGCCAACAGTAACATTTTGTACCTTTAAAACATTCACTCACCATAATTTTTATTTATTATTATTATTTTGTTTTTTAATGAAGGACAAGTACTTTTTTTCTACTAATCAACATCAAGCTTTAGATTATTGTACTAAATTTGTATTAAACCTAGAATATTAATTTATGTCACTCTTGAACCAAATTTAAATGGCCAGTAAAAAAAAAAAAAGTGTTTTATTTGTGAGAGCTGTAAACTTCACATTTTTATTGGTAAATAATATTCCACCAATTTGTTTTAGATTAGTTTTCTTTTCACGCGTGTTATTTAAGAGGAGATTTACGTTTCTCTGATGTCAGATATATCCTGGAGGACAGATTCCTACAGTTGTGTATGTTTTTACCATAGAAAGTCTTATCTGAATTTTATTTATTTTATTTTTTTGGCTGTTCCCAGAAGCAGGATGATTGATTATCAGCCTTGTTGTTTGATCACGAACAACATCGTCTTTGTTATTCCCAATTTAACAAGCTTTATGTGAAGCAATGTGTAGGCTCAACTCTCAACACTGTCTGGAAATGTCAGAGACAAAAAGAGAGATATAAAGAGAGGGTTATGGGTTGTAAGCACATATTCCTCTCATGTTTTTCAAGCTGTCTCTTTCCTTGTCTGTCTCTCGCTTCAAAATATATATATATATACAACAACAACAACAAAAAAAAATACGATTATAGCAGGTTTCATCAGGATATGCTTTACTTATATTGAGTCATGCTTTAAAATTATTGAACATGTGTGAGACATTACAACTACAACACGCACCTCTACCTATGACTCATTTTAAACCACAGGAGATAAAAAAGTCACAGATATAGATCGGCATGTTTTTTTTTTCTTTTTCTTTTTTTGAGTCAACATCGAACAAAAAAAAGCTCTTCACAAACGGTGCGATAGAGGAGCATGCTGTGAGAACTGACAAGTTTGGGATCAGCAGAAGCAGCAACGTCTCTAAGGCAAGTCGGTTCACTCAGTGGCCATATTTGCACTTGCAAATATTTGCATGGTCTTCTTTAGCTCAAATCATACAAAATACTATTACTAAGAATAACAATTTAATCATTAATAGATTAACAAATAGTTTTAATTTCATTCACAAAATGTAGCTAAAAGCAATTCACAAGCTAATATTTGACAGCATTGCACAAAAAAAATTTAGAAAATCTTTATCATTAATAATAATAATAATAATAATGATAATAATAATAGTAAATAACCATTTAGGCTTTTTTGTTTTTTGTACTTTAGATTTTTTCTATTCCTATGAATAAAATACATTATCAAATATAAAATAAAATACATTATCAAATATATATATATATATATATATATATATATATATATATATATTATATATATATATATATATATATATATATATATATTTAATAAATATAATTTATTTATTTTTATTAAAAAAAATAATTTTTAATTATTTTTAATTAAACCGATTTTGGTTTTGTGCTTTTCTTCTTCTTGATAATAATAATAATAATAATAATAATAATAATAAAAATAATTAATTCATTTACAATCATTTAGGCTTTTGTGTTTTCTTTTTTATTCATTTGCTTTATTTCCGCTGTATTTTATAAATAAAAAGTGCTGTCTAAATAAAATATCTAGTAGTAGCAGTAGTAGTAGTATCATTGTTATAATAATAAAGAACCATTTAGGTTTTTTATTTATTTATTTTGTGCTTTCTTATTACTATTCCCATGAATGTTTGAATTGGATGTTATACATACAAATTCTATTCAAATAAATTATTTATTATTATTATTATTATTGATATAAACTGTGAGCTGTATTTTGTGGGCGATCACGTTCCCAGAATAATCCCAATTCTAGAGATTTAAAATGAAAGTGGACAATTAGAAATGTAGCCCAGGGCTGAATCAGAGGGAGGCTGGACAGGGATTTATGTCAGAGAATGGTTCTCCACTGGGGGTCAAATCAGCACATTTTCCTGCTCCAGTTTCCTGCCATCACAATTGCTGCTGTCTTACATTGTAGGGTAACACAATTTGACAGCAAAGACAAGAGCTGACACTTTGAGGAGCACAAGGTCTTATAAGAGAGGGTAGAAGAGGAGGAAGGAGAGAGGAAGAGAAAGAGCTCAGAGGACTGGAGAATAATTCTCAGTGGACTTGGTTTCTGGAAACACCTTGACAATTTCCCCCATCTCATGTAGTGCAGCACCCAGTCACATCCTACAAGAGCATTTAGCTGCTCATTGGGATTCTGGACTGGTTCTGAGCCTGACCTTTCTGACTGTAATTAAGTTAACCTTATTTTTCCAACAATGTAGAGAGCCTGTCATAATTTAATTAATTCCCATGGGCTGCAGTAGAGAGACAGATGTGGGCATAAGCCAGAGACATTAGGGAACAGGAGATGAGTGGTCTTTCAGCTGTCTTGGGCTTGTGTGTCCAGCACTTAAGCGGATACACTAAAGACAGGCAGTATGTAGAGGATGTGTATAGGTTACAACTAACACTTAAATACATCTCTAAGGACACCAATACCAGTCAGTCATGTTACGTAATGTACATAAAGTAAGATTTTTTATGCTCACCAAGGCAGCGATTATTTCGGGGAAAAAAACAGTAATGCTGTGAAATATTATTACAATTTATTGTTTTCTATTTGAATATATTATAACATGTAATTTACTCCTGTGATGGCAAAGCTTAATTTTCAGCATCATTACTTCAGTCAGTTGAGCACTTTTTTTTTCAGTGTTCTTTGATTAACAAAAAGTAAAAAAAAGAAAAAAAAAGAAAACATACCATTTATTGAAAATAGAAAACTTTTGTAACATTTCACACAACCATTCAAAAGTATGGGGATATTTATTTATTAACTGTTTTCAACATTGATAACAATAATTAATGTTTCTTGAGCAGCAAATCAGCATATTAGAATGATCACGTTAAGCATCATCATGACACTGAAGACTGGTGTAATGATGCTGGAAATACAGCTTTTCATCACAGGAATAAATTACATTTTAATATGTAATACAATTGAAAATGTCTTGGTTACGTATGTAACCCTCGTTCCCTGAAGGAGGAAATGGAGATGTTGTGTCAGAACTGAACTGACTTATTGGGATATCGCCTGAGAGCGGAATCACTTGTGAGTGTAACACAAACGAACCAATGGACACTGGCATGCAAGATATGCATCGCACACACGCTTGGCAAAGTGGGGAGAAGAAGACCGACAGGTCGTAACGTCTCTGTTCCCTTCTTCAGGGAACGAGGGTTACATATGTAACCAAAATGTTCCCTTTCAGTAAGTCAACTTTGACTTAAAGAACTTAACCAAATAATAGGTATCCCTACCAAAGCGCCACTGTTGCCGTACATTCCATTGCCCTCTATACGCCACCAAATTCTCTCACATCTGCTGGGAAGGAAGACAGGACAGGGCTTAGACAGAGAAGTGTCCATCACTGCTGTTCTGTACAGAGACAAGACAGGGAAAGCATACCCCTGTAAAGGAACTCTACGGAGACTACATCCTGCATGTAGGAGGTATTATGTTGAAATTACACATACGGACAGGCCAATCAGGGCAGTGCTACATATGGAAGATCCATGTGGTAGACTCGGCCTAGCTGGGTGATATCAATATTGAGCAAAGATGGCAGAGAGGCTCTGCCAGGGAAAGACACAGGCTTACTGTGAGAGAAGCCATAACGTGGAAGTATACACATCTGACATCACACAGTAAGGGAAATCACAATACATGGGCACCTGGCCTAGGACAGGGGCTTACCTTGGGGATAGTCATTAGTGCAAAGATCTGACATTTGCTGCCTGGGTGCAAGAGGAACTCCAAGCAGGATTCGCCTTGAGGGAAACTCACCTGTGAAGTGAATTGCAGCAACAGCGGCAACATAGACTTTCAGGGTGGAGTGAGACAGCCTTTTCTCCATCCCTTCCTGCAGGTAAGAAAGCACAACCCTGATCAGACATCTCTGGGGGTCTTCTCGGTGGGAAAGTATAGGCGTTCCTTGTAGAGGGACCTCTCGCTGAAGTGATGGTGCCTACCTGGAAATCGCTCAAGGTAGATCACCTAAGACCTCTGCGTACCTTCCAGAGACCACACTCAGAGGTTCCAGGGATCAGGACATGGGTGCCATAGTGTGCCCAGTCTCTGAGAAAGCAGGTCCTTTCTCAGAAGAATATGCCAGGAGGAGCTATTTCGAGGAACATTAGTTCTGTTGTGAGAGCTTGTCGACTCTGCATGATTGAGCTTGCTTGGGATGTGAATGGCACGAAGCAACCTCAGATGCTTCTGACTCCAAAGGAGGAGATGCCTGGCGAGTTGCGCATTGTGATGGGACTGTAGACCACCCTGATGGTTGATGTACACAATGGTCGCAGTGTTGTTCGTCCATTCATTTGAATGCAAAGTGCAGAAACAGTCTGTGTCAAGGGAGAATCGAGACATGAAAGTTCATGTCCTTTGGGTCAATTGCTGTAAAACAAATGTAAGTATGAATGCATTGGAGAATGCATTTCTGAGTTATCATCTTGAATGGGAACTTGTGAAGGGCCCGATTCAAGAAACACAGGTCCAGGATTGGCCATAGCTCACCGTCTCTCTTGGATACAATTAAGTATGGACTGTAAAACCCTGACCTCATATCAGCTGGTGGGACCGGTGGCCTGCTGCTGTCTCTACCCCACCACCAGGGCAGGATGTGCTTGATAGCCTGTGTCTGCTTTTGTGTAGCCGAGAACTTCTGGGAAAAGTTCTCGACTGCGTCACAGAAGAGGCCAGGGAGTTGAGAAATTTGTATTTGTTGGTCTCCCTCATATCTACCAGATTCAGCCATAGGTAGTGTTCTTGGACCACCAGAATGGGCATCGCTTGACCCAGGTACCGCGCAATGACTTTCGTCGCTTATAGGGCGAGGTCCATCACAGTGCGCAGGTCCTGCATCAAATCTGGGTCAGAACTACCCTTGTGCAATTGTTTAAGTGCCTTGGCCAGATGTCATGCAAGGTTGAAGTGGACTGTTTAGTGGCTCCGTAAGCCTTGGTCATAAGCACAGACCTTAGATGGGAGCTGCGGATTACCCTGCCAGGCAGTAGTACTTTGCGGGCACAACTGTAACCCCAGTTACAGTACCAATCATCTAGACTCAAACGTCCGGGACACAGTGGAAGCCTGCACTCAAACCTGACACTCTCAGCGGCCCGGGAAAGCATAGCTATCAGCTCTGGATCTGACTCGGTCAATGCTACTCTCCCTGAAGGGCGCAACAGAGCCAAACCTTCATCCCTGGAGGACTCTAACTCACCCTCTGATGCAGCAATCGACATCCGGTCCTCCACTGGAGCCCTGAATGAGGCGCTGGGTCCACCATGAGAAGGACCAGCAACCTCATCCAGAAGCTCCACAGCTTATGAGGTGCTAGAGGACTTAGGGGCCCACAGAGATGTACTCGACGGGGAATCCCTCATTGTGATCCTCAGGTCAGCCTGGCAATTCACCAAAGCAGTCCTACCCCAGGAGGAGGAACTATATCCAGGAATAACAGAGGGGGCTTCACCTCGTTTAAGGTAATCAAATCTCACCCACAGCATCACGATGGTCATCTTCACGCAGTGGGTACATGAACCATCCACGAAAGCCAGCTCAGTGTACTTTAAGCCCAGGCACATCAGACAGTGATCTTGACTGTCAGATGGGGGCACAAGACAGCCGCATGCAGAAATACATGGGTGGAAAGACGTCCTTACAAAGACGTTTCGCTCTTTTAGGGAAATTTCTCTTTTTTAAGTTCTAAAGGACACACATAAAGATGAGCATAATTGTGAGCACAACTAGAAGACTGTTTTTAATTTGCAGCATGAAAAAATCTCTTTTATAAAAGCTGCAGGAGTAGCAAGAAATGCACTGACCACAGACACACCATCACTCCAACACTTGCTTGAAGATTTTCCAAACACTCACAACACACTCTTAGATTACTTCTTTAGAGCACAAATCCTCGGCTGGGAAGCAAAAAGCTGAATGTTGCACATGCTCTTTCTTATATACCCGCTTCGTGGGGCGAGGTGTGTGATGCAAATCTCGCACGCCAATGTCCATTGGTTTGCTTTTGTTACACTCGAAGGTGAGATCCCAATTCATCAATTCAGTTCTGACATAACGTTGAACATGACTTACTGAAAGGGAACAGTTATTTGTTTTTTTCTTTGTTTGTTTTTTATCAAATAACTGCAGCCTTAGTGAACATAAGAGAACTCCTACATAGACACCAGTGCAATTATTTACATTATCAAAATTAATTTATGTGGTAATAAACAATACACAATCATTTCTATGAATTGGGCTTGAACTTTTATTGAACCTGTATCGTTCCTTTAACAGCCAGACATTCACCTTTGAACCCCTTTTTGTGCTTTAACATATTTTATTTGCTGCAGTTCTGCTGGTGCTTTTTGATTTGTTCCTCTGTCTTTCACTCTCAAAGTGTGACATGTTTCAAATTTTCCAGCCATTGCTTTGCTGTAATCAAAAATGTTCTGCACCATTCCATTTTATTTCCAGTCTGCAGTGCCCCGTTACCATTGTACCTCTTCCACCCTCCTTGCCTTTTCCTCACAACAATAAAATCTGCTAGGTAATTCTTATAAACGAGCAAGTATACATCTGGGAGGACTATTCTAATTTATGTGAAATTAATTGAGGAAAGTAGGCTTTTTCATGCTATGCTCATTTAGGAAGGCATAATTAAACTTGCAGGGAAAATAATGATGTGGAAAATAAATAAATAATGTGGGCAGTCAGCCAGTAGAAGGCACAAAAATCAAAACTGAAGGTTGGTGAAAATAAACAAGGGCTTTACGTTGGCTGACAAGGAGATGTGGATGCTATAGGTCACGCCCTGTTGTAATTTGACCTTAGGGGGAGGTCAGTGTCACTTCCAGCTTGAAAAGTGTTAAAGTTAGTCCAAAAAAAGATATACCACCGTCAGGCCTGAGACTTGCACAAATGACGATCTGTTGGAATGGACGCAAATGAGATTTGAGAGGAAATAATGCATATGCACAAATTTGTGCATGAAATCTGCGTAAGAAAGGTTTTGTGAACAAATTAAGATTCACCAAATCTTTCATACTAAAATGTATTCTAAATGTATGAAAAAAACATGTACGAACAACTGAAACCACACAGCACCAGCACCTTCTCTGTGGGAACTTATATTCTTAACATGATTATATTACATTATATTATGTTATTAATAAATAATACACTATCCCCTAGTTCCATGGCTACCAGGAGAGTGCTTAGAGAGCAGACTGCTCCATATGTTTTGAATCACTCTCGCACTGATTCAAGCCAAACAAGGGAAGCATGTTGCACGATCACATGGAAGTTCTCCTGTGCGTACAAATATGAAATAATCCATGCAATTATTAGTGAATGAGACCCAATAACTGGTCTATGTGCCAAAGCTATCTCATGGCATCAGAAGACTTGAAATATAGCATGCAAATCATCTAAAATACATAGTTCAGTCTTGAAACTCTTACAAGTCCTGATTGTTTTCTGTAAAACCATGGCATCAACCAGATGTACTTCCTCTATTTTGCTAACCAAACAGTAGAGCCATTGCACGTCTCCAAGCAGTTACTGAATGAAAAAGAGTTACTGAGTAGAAAGGGAATAAGAGACCAAGAGTTACTGAATGAATCTGCACCCCCCCTTATGTTTATAATATAGATGCATAGAATTTTTTAAAACCCTAAAGCCAAAGCTATTTGACTCAAGGTTAAAACCAGGGTTCTGTTTCGTAGCACAACAGGTGGGTTGTCTGTGGGTATATGAGCGCTATTGAGCTTTGGTTCACATTTCAAATGTTTTGCAAAGTGAACACAGAGAAAAGCAGGGATCCTGTGGCTCACTTTTATTACAGGTCCTCGGAGTCTAAGGCTTAGAGAGATCTTAAGACCTATATGTCACATTTCTGGGGGTAATTTTGACTTAAGAGTAGGGATTTTCTTTGCAAGGGCTGATAAATATGGAGCGGAGAGGCAGAAGGAGAGAATTGGGGGGCATGGATGTCTCTCTATCTGTCTGTTCTGAATTTCACAGCTCCAACAGTAAGCCCACATTAAAATGATAATGACTCATTTCCCCTGAGTTGTCAGAGATACTCCTTCCAACCAAAGCCCTGAATCTCCTCCTTAATATCCTGCGAGTCATTTTCACTGTGTGAAATGAAACGCTGAGACTGAGGATTAGCGTTGTGTTATTTGGCCTGTGGCCCACAACACTGACCGCAGGCAATGCATGCTCCTGGTGCATTAATGCAGTCAAACAGCATTACATAACATTACCTTTATATATTTTACGTATTCATGTTAATAAGAGCATGTGGTTAAAATTTTTTATGCCTTGAATATTCAATGTAAATGTAAACATAAATACTGCACGATGATTATGAGGTTAAATCATTTCCCCTAGAGTTGCATAGCAGAACACTATTGAAGTCAGATTGCCAACTTAGAAACACAAAAACAAAGCGACATTTCGGGAGATAGACAGCTACACAGGTAATGATAAACATTCACTATTAAGCAAATAAAATGAGCAAAACAGCAGTTGAGCAAACACTTACCTTGGCTTCTAGCAAATTTTGCTGAAAAGTTTGGAGTCAGTAAGATATTTTTAAAGGAATTGAAAAAAAATGTATTCAGCAAAGATGCATTAAATTGATTAAAAGTGACAGTTGAAACGCTTCAAATGTTATGTAAAAAATCTGTTTCAAAAGAATGCTTTTAATTTCTATTAATTAAAGAATCCTGAAATATATATATTACTGTTTCCACAAAAACATTTAGCTGCACAACTGTTTCCGTAATTGTAATAATTGTAAATTAAAGAAATAATACTTCACAATAATACTGTTTTATTGCATTTTTGTTCAAATAAATACAGAAACATTTTAAAAAATAAAAACCTTTCTGACCCCAAACTTCCGAATGACAAGTTTGGAAGTACAGTTAGAGATTTCAACCTAAGTCAAATCACATAAGCAAGGCTCAGCACTGAATATTGATTTGGATTTATGCATGATGCTGGAGTCAAATACTGCCAGGTAATTCAACACTATTGCTCATGTGATATAGCTTAAATTGCATTAAAATTGACTAACACATTTGAAACACTATAGGTTTGTCTTGTCCAATCAAATTGAAAGACCAGAACTACAGTAACTATTGCAAAAACATCCATCAGACTTTAAATGGAACAGAGGCAAAGGATGTGCCAATGAAAGATCTTATTAATAATTTTAACAGCTTTTTATGTCACAGCAGCCAGATCACACAAAACAATCCCTGACAATATAAAAGTTTATGTTGTGCAAACTAATGCTATTAAACCAATAGAGATAACCTCACTTTACGAAACAACACCTCTGTGTTCAGTTTCATATCTCTGATGCAGAGTGAGAGAATAATTCAAAGGTTTTGTTTTATTCATCTCAGTCAGGGACTACAAATCTCCCATTGTAACAACCCTCTTTGACACAGGAGAGCTCATGTATGTAAAGACTGTGACATTAAATCAATAATTGCTTTACTTTACTGAAAGCATAATGTTTTATGTGCAGTGTTTTGGGATGCACTTCATATTTTATGTGCAAAAAGCAAAAAAAACAAAAAACAAAAACAACATCTTGAAACCAGCCCAGCTCTAGAGATTTGAGATGGGATTCTTTGCCTCTTTTCATACTAAATCCTCATTGCCGGAGCAACGCTATAATGTGTAGTGTGTGTATGGAGAACGAAATATTGCTGAAAAAGACATGAGATGCAAGAAATGCATCACTAACAGTTAATGATCTTCTAACAGTTAATGCCTTTTTCACTGGTCTGTCCTTGAGTCTCCCAGGATTCTTTTTCATCCTTATATTGGCAACTTAATTAGCCATTTAAAAAAAAAGTTCTACTTAGATCTGCTGCTCTGTGCAAACGCTGTAATAGTACCAACAGTTTGTTGCTGCTTTAAAGCTGTAGTGAGTAATCTTTCAATGCAAATATACTTTATAGGAGAGCTTAATGTGCAGAGACAACTATAAATATGCTAAAATAACAAACAATCCTCAAGGTATGAGAGTTGTGTGCTTTAAAACACTTCTCTTGCCAAAGTAAATAAATGGGGTAAATTTGTAATAAGTAATATTCTGAAATAACTGATGAAAACCATTTAACATAAAACAACTTTCACAATTTATTTTAGTTATATCCAGTGAAAATTAATTGAGGGCTGTTTCATGTACAGCCAATTGTGGAGGACCTCTCTCCAGAAACCAATTGTTCAAAAGATTTCTTTTCATGCAGTATTATTTTTCTCCCATTGAACTTTCTTTTTTATCAAGACTCATATTTAGGTTTTTGCAAAGTACGATATAGAAGTAATCCTTCAGATGCCCTGTACATTTTTTTAAAACTAACCCTTAGTAAACTGATCTTAATTTATTGTATACAGGGCACATCCTAAGACTGTCACCATTATGTTCAGTTTGTATTAAGTTCATGGACAGTTTGTTTTCATTAGTTCCCTTTCTTAGATTGTCCTGCTAACCCTTTGTTACTATGGTTGTGTAAGGTGCAATGTTGGTGTCTTGCTATTTTTGAGTAACTAAAAACTACTGCACCAGTGACCAACAAAAACCTGGTCTAAAGTCAAAGGCACAGTGTTTTTTTTTTAAATTTTTTTTTTTTTTTTTTTTTGGGGGGGGGGGGGTGCAGAAGTAATATGTACCTATAGGCAATGCACAACACACGTACACTCTGCTTATTACACACAGGGATGTGCAACAGCACACAAACATGCCAGACATTGAAAATAAAAGGATTACAATGTAAAAGATTAACATAAAGATAATAATGCTTTGGCTCGTTTGGTGGCACAAGCAGATCTTTAAAATAGGGCTCATAGACTGTCAAGTGGGAATATTTGCTTGACCATTACCCAAGCTCATATGTCCCATGACAAGGGAAAGTCCCGGCAAGGAAAGTTTTAACCTTCCTCCCTTCCTTGTAGGCCATCTATGGCCCAGCAAATTTGTGCTAGGTTTAACATATCTTTTAACAAATCTTAAAAGAATTTTTTTTTCTGTGGCGATGATTTTACTCCAAATCTTTAGAATCCATATGTTTGCAGATCCAAATTCAGCCCTTTATCTGGCGATTTTCATGTTCATTCTCAGCTGCTACCATCATGGTAAAAGCCTGCACACGTTATGATTCAAATTTGAAAGTTATGCCCTCGTGAAGCTTTACGACATTGGCACTCTCATCTGCTTCATCACAGATTGTGAGATTTCGTGTTTTAGTGGATTAACATTTGAAATGAGTGCGAGCCTTCACAGAGAAAAGCCGGAATCATATTTTCATGGATTAATAACTTTCTGCTCTGTACCCCATTACAAAACTATTACCACCAGAGAGGACATTTTCGCAATAAATAAATTATTTTTATTATGCTTGTTTGTCTGTTATACTTTTATTTGTAACAGTACGTAGTTTTTAAGAAATTGTTATGGGTAGGTGTAGGATTAGCGGCTCAAAAAAATTGTTTTAATGCTATATTGTTACTAAAATTGTCATTTCTGTCCATGTTTTTTTTTTTTTTTTATATTCTGTATAAAATGGGTATGTTTAGGTTTGGGGTGGGGTTTAAGTATCTTACATCTACCTATAAATTGATAAAAGGAAAACATATCTTTATGACATGAAAGATTACTACCACTAGAGGGAGCAAAAACAGGGGTTTCCATTTTGAATAGCGATTCACCCTATACAAAGAACTCTAACCTCTTGGAAACTGCAGGGAAGCTTCAGCTCTACTCCCCAGAATGTTCGGGGGAAAGTGCTCACTCCCTGCCTGGACTACTCCAGGGCCCCAAGAGTCCCAGCACCTGACAAAGGTGCCCGAAGGTAAATTAACCTCTACTTGCCGGGGGGAGGGGAGGGGAGGGGAGGGGGGGGTTCTACTCTACACTAAACTCAGAAGGACACCCGGGATCTGTCCAGGATCCCAAGACTCCCAGCACATGACAAAGGTGCCTGATAAAAAGAAGGGCCGCTAAAAAGGCAATTTAAACTGTTATGTTCTACAGGACCTGTTGAGGCTCAACCCTGAAGCTCAGCCTACCAAAGGGAGCCTGCTAAATGCTAGCTACAACCCTCAATACAGGTGCCCTTCTAGAAGGGAGCCACCGGGGAGATACCCTACTTAAAAGACCCCAGAATCCTGGGAGAGACAGCTCAACCCTTCTAACAGGACCTGCTGTAGCCATACTTGATTCAATTAGCATAGCCATAGTAACAGCTAAGAATGGTAGTGATGTCATACACTGTTGTCAGCCAATGAAATTGTAGTGTGTTTACACATGCTTCAGACACAGTCACGCTGATGGCATTCTCCATAGCGTTGATCCAGACACAGTGTTGAGTTCAAGGATGCTAAGAAATTGAGAATAACTGACAAATCATAAATAGAATAACAGACTAACTAGCTAAACAACTTCTATTATTTTGATATTATAAGAACATCTAAAGTAGGAAATAACTTAGGCATGGCCTCATAGAATTGTTGTATGTTTCTATGGCAATGTTCTTATATTTTGATAAAAGATTAAGTCATTTAAGAAAGTATTAAGAATCACAATTGCAGGGAAAAAAAAGAAAGAAAAATTTTAATAAGATTAAAAAAAGAATAAAGCATGGCCTCTTAGGATTTCTGTATGCAGCAGCTATTATTTTGGTAACACTTTAAAATAATGTTCATTTGTTAAACATTAGTACGAACTAACCATTAGAAATACATTTGTTATTTACTAATCTTCGTTGATTTTATTTAATGAAAATACAGTTGTCCATTGTTTTTTCATGTTAGTCCACAGTGCATTAACTAATGTTAACAAAATTTTAATAATGTATTGGTAAATGCTGAAATTAACATTAACTAAGATTAATAAATGGTGTTTAAGTACAGTTCATTGTTTGTTCATGTTAACTAATGAACATTATTTTTTAGTGTTACCTTATATTTTGATGAAAGATTGAGACACTCAAGAATGTATTAAGAAAGAAAATAGAGTGAGTTTTAATTTCAGGTTGATTTTCAACTCATCAACAAAAAGGAAAAACCGTGGTTATTTGCCATTAAAATTGACCTTACATGGTAAACATTCTGAAGATATCAGAAGATCATTAGACCTGAATGTCCAGATCCTCTGTGTTTTGCAGAACTGGCTCAGCAGGGAGCAGTCTACTGGACCTTGCAGAATGAAAACTTCCTCACGTCGTGTTTTTAGCTGTGCACAGGCCCTTAGGGAAGTAATGTTTCTTTTTGAAGTCTACAAAGCCTTCATGTCCTAGATTTCTTTTATTAAAAGCACAGGTTGTACAAAGCACTGTGAGGGGTTTCATTTAGAGAAGTAGTTCTGGCATATGTCACTCATTCTCCTCCACTCTCACAGAAGACATGTCAGTGTTCCTCTGGTTTGTTACTCTCTCTTCAGAATTGACAAGCACACCAATTTTATTTTTTTATTTTTTTCGCCAGCGGTACTAGTCTACACTACTACATCCTTTTGAGATCAAGGGAAAAGCATCTTCTTTATCATATGGAACATCTGCTAAAGCTAATTACAAATTGATTCCCACACAATGAGCAGACTTTGTCAGCTCAAATGTCTACTTCACCATCCCTGAAGGAAGAAACTGACTCCTGGAGTTTCCTGGAACAAAAACAAGTGGGAAATCATACCTCCTCCCGAATATTAGCTCACAAGGTGTCTTTCCAAAAGTCAGATGTGATGAGAAGAATAATTACTGATAAAATCCTTTTGCGGTCCTGGTATTCCGTATGATATGGGGACGTGTGTGAGTGCTTGTTTTCATTTATGAAGAAACAAATGACATGGGTATTACAACATAAACAAGTTTTATGAGTCCTCATATTTAAAATAGCTTTGAAAACATACTTTTGTTTTATTAAAAATATAAAAATGCAGAATATTTTCTGTGATGGGTAGGTTTAGGAGTAGGCTCCCAAACCTTAGTCATGGTATCGAAGCGCCCTTTTGAAGTTAGGAACTTAATTTTCACTTAATTTTTAGAATTTAGATGAAATTTTACTTTTGCTACGCGCTTATTTATTGACTTTGAATTTAGTTTTAAATGTTAATTGATTATTGACCATTCATAATTATATTTATAATTTTGTTAGACATTTGAGTATTCTATTTAACTCTTTATTCTTATTGTACTCGTTCATTCGGTTCTCAGAGTCGCACAGGGTCCTTGCACCGGCCACGATCACAAATTCGCCAATTCTCATTCTTTGTCAGAGGTACAGAGTTTACTAAAGTCTAAATTACCTTAAGTCTATTACCTAAAGTCTAAATTACTAAAGTCGAATTACTACATGCTTATTCATACAAAAACACAGTTTGCTTAGTATTACTGCAACTTTCTAAGTTAGTGATAGACAGAAATCTAAAAGTTCCATAGAAGAGTGAGGAGAGTTTGGGCAAGGCTTTGTCCTCTTTCTTTGAGATCTTCTCTACAGATGAGTTTTTATTGCTTTATTATGATCTCAATCAAGTCTTACAGTATAGTTGCCCTTTTACCTTTTTATAGACATTTTTTAGATACCTAAACCCTACCCCAAATCCAAACATAACCATTTTATAAAGAATATTAAAAAAAATACAATGTAATGAACATAAATATGAAGGAAAATGACTATTTTAGTAACAATATTGCATTAAACTAACAATATTATATAATTAATATTTTGAGCCGCTAATCCCATGCACTCCTACCTCTAAACATACCCATAGCCATTTCTTTAAAATATGTACAGTTATAAAGAAAAGCATAACAGTGTGTAATCCACTTTGATGTTCGGTCAAACCTTTTCTTTTTGTGTTTCATTTTTAAAGGAACATAATACAGGTTTTTAAAGACATGAGAGTGAGTAAATTCTTATAAGTAAATGATGTAAATCATTTTAAGGTTAATTGTCCCTTTAAATATCAATTTCTGCCAAAGGCCTAAAAGTTACTGAAAACGATATGAAATAAGAAACACTTTATTACTTATGCCGGCAGACAACAAAAAAACGCTCTTATTGAATACAAGTTCATTTATGAGGCTCATATTCCACACTTCAATGACTTTGACTATAAAAGCTCATCCCTGAGCGATCCACGAAAATCCAGAGTTAAGCTTAACAGTCAAAACAATATTGCCTGAATGACCATTGCAGTGTAATGTTATTGCAGACAAGCTCCTGCTGTGTGAATGAGAGAGCAGCTTTATGTGTCATGTTTCGTCTCAATGGATCCTCAAGGCAACTGCAGGTGTAAAAGTTGCATTAGCATCAGATGTCTCTATGATTGCCTCATAGGAGATCATAATACAGATATGACCCAGTTTATTACCCAGATGGAAGGAAATGTTAGATGTTCAGTTAAGAAATACAGCTGTGTTATAGAGCTGTAACCTTAATTTATGGGTCGCCTAAATCCATTCAGAACTCATTTACAAGAATACTGTTATTCAATTATGAGAATTTGGACAACCCCGGAGCCTCTTTTACTGAAACTCTCAGGAAAATGTGGATGAATCTCACAAAAGCATGTCCAGACCAAAGTATTTTGCATATAGGAAAAGAAGGCTATTTGTTGGACTGTCGATCAATCTATTTGTCTGTCATCTGCTTAATTTTCTTTAGGCAAAATATATCAAATCTTACTCTTGATTTTGAGGTGAAATATGACCATGACATGGTCTTGACAGGTGCCATGAGATTTACCGGATACCCTCGCTCTTTTTCCCCACGCTTGGCAGCACAGACACAAACACAAATGCATTACACTGGAGATGGGGAGGGATTGGGCAGAGTGTGACTGAATAAAAACCCAGACCAACTGACTGGGAAGACACAGTCACTCCAGAGCGGGTGAAAAGTTCACTCAGTCTGTGAAATCAGCCCAGGAAAAGGTCAGAGCACAGCACATTCACACATGTGAACCACAGAAGCAGTGAGCATGAAGTCAGAACACCCTGTGTATTATGACAGGGCAGGCTGTTTTGCATGTATTTTTCCTATCAATTAGGCTGTAGGTCTTCGGATGAATTCTCTTTACTGATGTAATCTTAATTAAATACTTAACGCATGACATGGATATGAGTTTATATGAGACATTACTGCATGTCATCCTACATTAAACAGTTAACGCAGGCCTCATTAGCACATGTAAATGAGATCAGCATATTTGAAATATTTTTGTGAACATGCCTTAAAGTAATGCAACCTTTACGAAGACGATGTTATTATTGAAGGGTAGGCCAGTGTCATCTACATTTAACCCTACAGCAAACCAGTAGTTTGCCACCCATAATTAAGTGAATTATCAGAATCAGTCATAACAGCGGTTCTTGATATAGGTCTTGATGGTTCAGTAGCAAAAATGCAGCAAAACGAGAAGCATGAAAGCAAGTGGTGTTAGCGAATTTTAAAAATGATATTAGTGACCGGAGATGTAATTTTTGGTAAACTGCCAAAAGCAGAGATGGAGTCAGTTTTATGTTCTTCAGTGTGCTCTTTCTGGACTATAATTTACAAGTTAGTCCTAGACTGAAGGACAGGATGGTGGAGAGAGACAGACCGGTGTCAAATTTCGTGATGAGTCAAGACATATGCCTCCATCTCAGTGATTTGCTGGCACTGTACTTGGAGAAGAGAGATACATTTCATACACTGTCATTGTCCAAAGAAAGAGCGGCATCACTAGATGTTCAGTTTTGCCGCACATAAAAGTCGAATGAAACACACCATAACCTATCTATTCACTATTTAATGAAAAAAAGAAACACCACCAACAGCAGCAGCAATAAATAAAATGCTGCAAAATGCATCTATAATAACAGTAATAATATATGCTGCGAAGTAAACTTATATGTTTAAAATAATGAAATATATTTAATATATTTAATATTGATTTTATGTTTAATGTATTTGTATTTGTCTGTAACAGTTATGTTCTGTTTTGTTATCATGTTATATTGGTTTCCCTGTGGGCCTGTCTGCATGTCTGTGTTCCCTAGTTAGTTTCCCTGGTTGTTAATTAGTTCCGTTTGACATTGATTACGTTCCTTATGTATTTAAGCCCTGTGTTTCCTTAGGTCCATTCGCTGCTATTGTCAATGTTAATGTGCTTGTGTTTACTCTCCTGCACTGTAAAAAATTAATGTGATTTTAAAATATTGTAAAAACGCTACACGAAAAAAATTGTTAATAGTTTAACAGTAAGTTTTCATGCTATATACAGGGAAAATCTGTAAAAGCAGATATGTTATATAAATTTACAGTAAAATGCAGTTAATTATAAATTTTTTAGAAGTAAAAAAGAATAAATCAACATATTATCAGTTTAAAGTCTTTGACTGTAAATTATATCACAATCCCCTGTGTGACACTCCACATTTGAAAGTATTTTGTTTAAAAAACTCATGTTTCTTAATAGTTTTTGTCATCTTTCTTTATTTATATAGCGCTTGTGGCAAAGCAGCATTTTGTTATCAGTTATGTATATTAGGGTATTATGTTACATCTACTGTTGCTTAATGAATGTTTATTGCATTATTTAAATGTTGTGGGTTACCATGATGGTGTTTTGTGTTTGCGGAATGACTCTTTGCATCTTCTAAATATTAGTATGGTAACACTTTAGTATAGGGAAAACACATAAACTATTAACTACAAATTTTCTCTTGGTAAATTCCTAGTTTACTGCTTATTAATAGTTAATAAGGAAGTTGTTAAGTCTAGGCACTGGGTAGGATTAAAAATATAGAGTATGGTTATGCAGAATAATGCATTAATATGTGCCTAATAAGACCTAATAATAATAAAAAGTAACTAATAAAAAGCCAATATTCTAGCAATATGTATGCAAAAAAAATCAACTAGTTAAAAGACCCTTCAAAAAAAAGTGTTAACATTAGTATGTACTTCAGCTTGCGGAAAAACTACCTGTGATGAAATGTGATTCTTCATGTGACTTTCTCTTTTAAGTGTATGTTAAAGGTAGAAAACAGATTTTAGTAGCAGAGTGTATTGTTGAATTTACTGGTTCACATTTAAATTTTCTTGTTTGTAAATTACAGATTTATACAGCAAAATTTACAGATTGTTCTGGGATGGGTTTTTGCATGGGATTTGCTCAGCTGAGTATAAGTTAAAACATAGTATTACCAGCAACCAAGAGAAAAAAAAAAGACTTGTAAATGCTTTCATTGGCCTAAAGAAACCACCACTGCCAAAGAGACAGAAGCAATCTGACAGCACATAGGATTAACAAATGTCGAATAGGACTGCATCCGAGTTCTTGTTGCAAATGACAGGACTAGAACTCAAAACAAGGAACATGAGACTAAAGACAGGACTGAGGAACAGAAAACAGACAAACATAACTTTGACAGTAATCCCCCCTCCCGGAAGGCGCGACCTCACGCCGTAAATAAAAAGATACGGGAGGGGGGGTGGGCACCCTGAAGGCCGTGAGTAGGAGTAGCCAGTTTGGGTGGCTTCCAGGGTGTCTTCTAGACCACGGGGTGCCATGGTTGGTTTGGGAGTTCTGGCGGGCATGGTGGAGTCCAGGGCAGAGTCACGGCTGAGGTTAGGAGGTCAAGGTGGCCATGGTGGAGTCCAGGACATGGCCTCCTTCTCCTCTGTCCCTGATCCTCTGCGGCGGATGATCGGGCACAGGCCCAGGCGGCGGATGATCGGGCACATGACCAGGCGGTGGATGATCTAACGCTGGAGCGGTCTCGTAGTGCACTGGAGCGGGCTCGTGATGCGCTGGAGCGGGCTCTTGGTGCGCTGGACCGGGCTCATGTGCGACCTCCAAGGTCGCATTTGGGCAGACAGCATGTTCAGGGCTGATAGACGGTTCAATGGCGACCGCCACGGTCGTATCAAGGTCTAAAGGGAAACCCAACAGTTCAATAGCGACCTTCGGGGTCGCGTCTGGGCAAACAGACAGTTCAGGGCATCTAGACAGTTCAGGACAGACAGGAAGTTCGGCGACAGCCTCGGGAACAATGGGCAGTAATTCAATGTTGACTTGGTTTGACTCACTGTGATCTGCGACGACTTGGCTTGACTCATGATGATCCAGGACGACCTAACTTGGTTCACTACAATCTGGAAGGACTTGACTTACCTCTGTATGAACAGCGCTGTGACTCTGGACGAACAGCAGCGGCACGCTGTGACTCTGGACGACAGCAGTGGGGCGCTGTGACTCTGGACGAACAGCGGCGGCGTGCTGTGACTCTAGTCGAGCAGCGGTGGCGTGCTGCGGCGCAGACCGGACGTGGGGAATGCGCTGCTAAAACCCCCACGGTGATCTTGGGACTGGCTTGACAGACAGACAGGAACCGCTGTGTTTCGGATGGGACTGGACGGAGAACACATTCTTCAACCTCGAATTCTGATGCATTTAGATCTAGGATTAAATTAATTAATTCAACTAGAGAAAAACTACTCATCGGTTCGCTAGGGCGAATGGTGTTCTCGTCCAGCCCCAACCAAAACACTGCATTAAGTGAGGCATCCGGCCAGCCCACCTGATGAGAGAGCTCTATAAACTCTATAAACATACCTCTCCAGTGGACGTACCCGCTACTGGATGCCCCACAGACGATCTTCACCATTGGCTGCATTCATAGTCGTCGTAGTTGTTGATAACAGGTCCGATGTTCTGTAACATGCTGGTCTTGGACGAAGGCACGAAGACGAAGGCTTCAACGTAAAACAGTTTAATAATAATAATCACCAGAAATACAGTAACCCTGTAATCCTGTTTCCTTGAGTAGGGAACAAGACACTGTGTTGAGTGCCTCTGCGTGATTGTGAAGCACATGTGAAATCTGTGTAATGGTGTGACGGAACGCCATAGGTGGGTGACGTCACAGACCTGTGGCTGGGTGCACCAGCTGGACGTACACCCGGTCTTAAGACTAAGCTTAACATAAAATGCATTTTAAGTCCTGCGTAGAATTAATACCTGTTGCACCATCCGGGCGTAGCGCATGTCTGAGACTAAATGTTACGCCTAGTCAAAAGGTAGGTGTAAAGTGAGAAGTCTTGTTTCAATGTTAAATATAAAGGCAAATAAAAACATTGAGATGATGTCGCGTCTGGTATAGAGGCTCCACGATCAGCGGGCTGTCGTTGTGTTTTTCCTGTCCTCCTCGGTACTAAAGGCGGGTCAGGATTATCCGCAAAAGTTGAATGGGTTATTGAAATATAACTTGCTCCAAAAAATTTTGTGAGCTACTCTGTACACTGTGTAAAAAGGTCCAGCCTATAACTTGCTCCATAAATTTGTACACCGTGTAAACAGCTGTTATCTTTTGCCAGATGTCTTGTTTTTTTATTCGTAACTGAATTGTTTTGCTTACATACCAAAATATGCATACAAAATATGCATATTGCCCAATCATTTTTCTCATTTTGCAATCTGAGTAATTTAATTTTCTTTTTTTTTTGGCTCAACAGTAATATTTCATCTGTATGTTCACCCAGTAAATTCACATTTGTAACCATAATAACACAAACAGCGTTTCAGCTAACAGTGCAGTATTACATATCAGCGTGTACGGGCGTTGTCTATGCTAAGCGTAGCCGTGTCTAGTTGTAGTTTTCGATGGTGCAACAGGTGTGAATGTTCATCGGAAAGCTGAACATAACTAAGTCCAGCGTAGAGCTTACACCCAACTTTTATGTCCAGCTGGTGCAACCGGGCCCTAGACACTATAAAGCACCCCCAAAAACAAAGAACGTCAGCTTCTAAATGGATGAAGCAACGCGCTTCCAGGCGAACCCTCTCCAAAACACATGGGAGCAGAGCGTCTTTTTTTCGAAAAGCCCTCGGTGGGAGCAGAGCAATTTCATTGCTTAGCTTATCTGGGGGTGCTTGATAGTTTCCTGGTTTGTGATGTCACCAGCCTATGACGTTCCGTCACACCACTGGACAGATTTCACATGTGCTTCATGATGCAATCATGCATTCCCACAACGTTTCGAAACAGCTCGAGTTCCCATGAGAGGGAACCACACTTGCCAAACCACACATACTGAAAGCAAATCAAGATGTTCACACTGTGTGCCCTTGTGCTCCTAAAACAGGTCCATCTATAATAGATTGTCTTCTGAAGCCACTTTTGGTAATATCTCATCAATGATTACTTGTCTGTAATGCAAATATTTACATTTTTTGTAATCACTTAATGTTTCACACTTGTGATTCATTCTATTAATTAGAGTATGTGTATCACATAATTAATTCAAGTTAAATATTTTAACCGATTGACAGTCCTAATTGTAACAGTTCATCTAGCCTTCCTTGCACAAACAGACATTACTGCTATGGGGATGGATGTGCTTGGGAGTGCAGACACACACATCAGGGGCCAGATGATAGGGTGTCATCTCCACTCACCCAAACTGCACTCATGGTAATTACATTGAGAGAGTAGTTCCCCGCCTCCCTCTCACCCTCATTCAGTACATTCACCTGCTGAACCTCCGAGTACAAAAGCAGAAGAATCTACACAGTCAACTTGTTATGCTGTTTCCTTTCCATTCATGAAGACATACAAATCCCCTCAACATACATACAACTGCATACTGCATGCATCTACAAAGCTGTGGAGGAAAGAGGACAGGGAAATCAATACATTGTTTTTAATTAAGAACAATAAAAAGTCTACAGTACCACTGCTTCTTTCTCCTGGCAGTGGGATCAAACTGAAAGGATTTACTGTGAAGATGCAATCAGAGGTTTTATTGGCTAAACTCAATCTCTACATAAATTCAGCCCGATGAGTTTACTGCACAGTAAGATGCTGTATAGTACTTCATTATGAGCGTACAAAAGATGACTGCTGGAAATTACAAGTGACATCATGACGGTTTTCTGGGTGAGTGTGTTTCACTGGTGTGGTGTATATTTGTGTGGCATTTTATTATCCTAAATTCCACTAGTAGTAGTTATTTTTTTGTACCAAATCCACTGTACTATACTCTACCATTTTTACTCTGTAAGATTTTTTTAAAAGAAATTAATACATTTATTCACCAAGGCAATTTTTTTTTAAGTGATATTTATGTTCTATTTATTATTTATTTAAAAGATTTCTATTTCACATGAATGATGTTATACTCAAAGAATCCTGAAAAAAAAAAAATCATTGTTTCCACAATAAGCAGCAGAACTGTTTCAACGTCAAGATAATAAGAAATGTATCTTGAGCAGCAAATTAGCATATTAGAATTATTGCTGAAGGATCATGTGACACTGTAATGGCTTAAGAAACTTCATTATCATGGGAATAAATTACATTTTAAAATATATTAAAACTGTAATAATATTTCGCAATTTTACTGTATTCATAATCAAATGAGCACAGCCTTGGTGAGCGTAAAAACCTTTCAGAAACATTAAAAAACCTGCAAATTTTAGAGTAGTTTTACACAACCATCTATCTGATACTTTGTATAAAACTGTTTCAGTAACGTACATAGAAGAGGATATGTAAATGACCGCAGTTATGATTGGCTAACTTCCTTACAGCGGCATAGATCATGCTGTCATTGATTTGGGCAGGCCAAATTTAACATCCAACACTGAATATGCATTGATTTGAAAAGTGGGCGGTCACATGCTAATGCTAATGACCCAATTTGCCAGCTTGCCGCCATGAATGCGGGTTCAACGTACAATTATTTCAAGTAAGGAGAGCAAAGAAATGTGATTGGTTTATACAGAAAAGCTATCATATTTCTATGAATGTCAGTGATTAAACATAGCTCGAGCAATCACAGAGATGTTGGCCCAGCAGATGAACTACCCTTAAATAAATCAACTCATTTGAATTCATTAGCATTCCACATCTCCGGTGTGAGGGCAAAATGCACTCTTGCTCACTTTGGTTCAGTAGCTTATGTAAATACACTTAGGCAGTGAGACAGCCTGGTTCAGTTACTGCACTTTTTTATCCACCGACTTTTTCAGTTTACTTTTTTTTCATCGAGACGAGGACTCCGTGGGGAGAAATGGGAAGGTCTTTGGTGTCTCTGAATTTATGAGAATGTGAGAAGGTGTACAGACACAGTTCATTAGCTGGCTACTTTCATCTCGAATCTAATTTTTCTGTCAAACTATCAGATGAGATTAAGCAGAGCACGGCGATACCTTTCCATTTAACACGTCAGTGACTTTCAATTGGGAGCTGCCCTGCTGAAATCGAGAAAAGTTACAGTGAAGTTGATGAATGATTGGGCCATTAGGATCTTTCAGCTTCCTGTGGTATATGTAACAAATCAACAGAATATTGAGGCTGGAGTGTTTATTTGGGTGCATTCTTTACTTTAATGAACAGTGTTTATATAGACAACATAAATCAACACTTAGCCTTAAGCTACCCATTTTTCTACTAGATCATTGTTTTGTCTGAATCAGAGATCTCTGCACTGAATTCATTGTGCATGACGTAATTAATTCGTCCAATCTTTTTCATAGGTTATTCTATATATATCAATTATCAAAACACAAAGATGAATTCAGCTAACCTTTATCTTGTCGGTTTTAACAAACAATTTTTTATCTATACCTAAAAAGCCAATTAAATCATTTTACTTTTTTACTTTACAGTGAAAAAATATTAATATTAGACAGATACATCACTGTCCCCCTAATTGACCCTTCGCAAAGACCCGCCCCCTTTTGTTACTATTACTATGTCCGACACACATCATGTTCTCACGCAGTGAAAAATACATCGTGGAGCAAAGAGGACACTGACAATGCGTTGACAGTCAAGACAGAGGAGGTACACACAATTTTTCAAGTTCAAGTTCACCAACATTAATCTACTAACTCCCCTGACTGCTTTGCCAGACAAAATTCAGGGTTCAAGATTCAGGGTTAAATCACCTGTCAATCAAAATGCTGGTGAAGGGTCAATTGATATCATTCTTGTTTTGTGCTTGATGAATATAGTCCTGAGAGCTGTATAGATATATTTAAAAAGCTGTCATTCCCTTAAATATATAATTAATCTCCCAGAATGCATTGCGACTTGAATGAATTACACAATGTGTAAGAATGAAAAGATGACAAATTCCAGTTTTAGCTGAACGCTGACTTCTGACATTCTGACTTCTAAGACCTTCTGAAAACGGATGGAGTAATGAGGCCACACAAGAGTCTGGTCTTCCTCCTCAGCTTGTGAGTCTGCATGTGGAAGCAGGAAAAGCCTGATAAACGAGGAACCAGGTTAGCAGAAAGAGCAGAACGCTTAGGGTGCCGTCGGCAGCCGGAGCACCATTATTTTTCAGCATTAGAACGGTATAAGCTGACATCTCTCCAAACAGGAAAACACTTAGATGCCAACCCACTCAGAAAGTCATACTAAAGAGCTGCCCAATGCAGTCCTACATCTAACCATAACTTCACTTTCGGTTTTCAGCAGGAATAACAAATGTGTCGGTTAGTTTATTCTTGATAGATTTGCCAAGTTTTTGAGGCAGGAGCGAAAACAGTGTCAGGCCCCTGTTTATATCTGCATATTATAATGTTAATCTGCTATAATCACATTCATCTGCTCTAACTGTGAGTCACATATGCTTGTGGTTTGTGCCACTTTTGCTGTGCGTGAATACTAAGTCTACAACAAATCTTTTTTTAAAAACGTTAGAGGCACCACAGCATGCATTTATTCAGTCACTCCCAGATGTGCACATGCACTAAATATGCAAATAAACTATAGACATCAATACAAACAGACTTACACACAGATGGCAACTGGGATAAGTGGTTAAAGATATCGTATCAAATAAAAAAACAGATTCTGATTTGACAAGTATAAATGCTGTAGCTTCTAAAGGAGAAAAAAAATAAAGGCAAAAACAAAAGGCACCTTTTAAATATCAGCAATTTAAGTCAGTGACTTAGTTAAAAGTTATATATAATTATTATATATAACAAATAAAATAAAATTAAAATAATAAAAATACAATACAATACAATGCAATAATAATAAAAAATGGCTCTAAAAATAACATCCAATTATATTCAAACAAGTGTGGCTAAAGCGGCTCAACTCATTTTTCAATGTTATCTTACTTCTGTGGTTATGTTGCAGACGGAAATGCCTGCACAAATATAAAATACAATTTATTGATCTGTTGAAGTCTTATCAGTCCGTTCTCTCGATCGGCAGTATTCAGTCCTAAATGAAAGTGCCATTTATTAAACAAATGAAATCAGTACTCATGACCTAAGTCATAAATTTGCATAAATTGAAATAATTATCCCTGAAAGTACAAGTTGGCCCTTTATTGCTGTAGGAAATTTCGATCAGTGATATAAAGTAATATTCAGATCTGAGAAGTGAAAACTTCTATTGAACTTCTTATTACTTGAATTAGTTATGACAAAATCACTCTATCCTTCACAGCCTTTTTTTCTATTGTCGCATGGGTAATTTCTCTGACCCCTACCTTTCATAATTTAATATGGAGGAATATTGTCTTGGGTATCTTCTTTCTAATTAGTCGATTCCAACCTATTTATAATCTACATTTAATCTGACATCAAAAGTATGAATGAGCTTAACAGTCATTTTAAACTAATTTAAAGTTTCTTTATTCTTACAGTTTACATATCCAATGCAATTTAGGTTTCTATAGCCTCCTCATCAATATCAATTCAAAAATACTGCATGCATTTCAAATCACACAATTAAAGGAATAGTTCACCCAAAAATGAAAATCACAAACCTGAATGACTTTCGTTCTTCTATAAAGGAAAAGATTGCATATTGAAAAAAAAAAAAAAAAAAATGAAACAAGTGGTATAATGAGTAAAAATGTTTTCTTTTGTGTTCACAGTAAAAATGAAAGTCCTCAGGGTTTGGAACAACATGAGGCTGAGTAAAAATTTTTGGATCAAATGTTGACCCTCATCCCCTTGAGAAAATAACTGCATAATTTGCACACTGAAAAGCATGTTTTCAGCCTCACAAAAACACATCCTCCCGGCTTCCTCCTCATCAACCTGCTTGATTTCTTTAATATGAGGCATTTCGCCTCCCCGCTGGCTTCTTGACCCTGCTCTTCAGACCTCGAAATGTTCAAGAGCCGTAAAGCAGAAAACACTTTTCATGGCTCATCAGTCCCAATCTTGCTGATAGGGAATTTAAGGGACTGTGAAGACTAATTTTCCTGTTATTGATGGTTAATCTGTGGAAATGTCTTTAAGACAAATGTCAGGTGAATAGGAAGGCAAGTGAAGGACAAAAACTGATTGTTTAATACTATGTTTCTTGATGTTGTAATAAATCAGACATGCAAATCACAAATATAACAAAACAAATATCACATAATGTTAGTAACTTTCATATCTGCTGCTGTGAAGAGTGAAGGGCATGCAACTGTAGATTAAATAAATATATAATCCAGCAGACATGACATAATAAACGACCTTCAGGGCCATGAAACAAGATTTTCCTTTGTTACTATGACTGCAAAATAGCTGTTAGTGCCAAACAACAAGTGTATACACTATAAATAAGCATAAACGTAAATCCTAAAATATATTTGTATGCCAGAAGAGTCCTGTTTAGACTGCAAAGCTGCAGATAGAATTCAAGAGGTTCTAAATTTTTGTATAACATTGTTTATTGTATAAACAATATTATACAACAATAAAAATAATAATAATAATATGCATAGTTAAAGAGGACCTATAATGTCCCTTTTACAAGATGTAATATAAGTAGCTCATCTCCCCCAGAATGTGTCTGAAGTTTCAGCTCAAAATACCCCACGGATAATTTATTATAGCTTGTCAAATTTGCCCCTATTTGGGTGTGAGCAAAATAATGCCATTTGCTGCTCAGGCCCGCTTTCCAAAAGAGTGTAGAGCTTAACAACCCACGCTTCATTTGCTCAACAACAACAAAGCTGGAGACTCTCACAAAGCCAAAATGATGATCGTCAGTAACGATGTTCAGCCTCACATTGTCCAAACTGTAGTCGGACACTAATGGAGAGAAGTTTCAACTTTTAGAATGCATCTGGGTGGTTCTGAATGGTTAGTGGATAAATTTATGAAGTTGCTGTGGAGTTGATTTATCTCATCGACTAGCATGTGCCGTCATGTTAATCTTTTGTGCAAATCCAGCATTGAATTGACCCTCGTTTGTGAAGCAGTCCGCCATAAAATGATGCCTAGCAACAATACTCTACTACAACAACTCTTCCTCTTCTCTAAATTAACCCAAAATGGCCACAGCCCCTTTATTGCATGTTCTCGGGGCTAGGGTTTATATAAATTTTAGGGTTAGTACCTAAAGTACCTAAACAGAGTATCCTTTAAAAGAAAACTTTGAATGTTGTAATTTTGCAGACGTTGTGTATGCCTTAACAACAACATTACACATTAGCTAAAGTTAAGAATGTGAAATCATAATCAACCACCCCTTTAAAAAGAAAGTGGCTCCATTATATTTTGTTGATAATGTCAATGATTTTTTGGTGAAAATGTACCTGTTTCTTGGGAGAAGCAAGCTAAATTAGCCAGATGCCAACAGGGAGTGTTTCTTTAAATTATGAAAAAAACATGTTGCATTTTGTGCAGTGAATTATTGAAATGCAAATTAATTTAAAATGAAAAATAAAGTGATGTGATGTGTGGCCAAGTATAGTGTCCCCTACTCTGAATTTCACCCATCCCAGTAAACACACATCCAGAGCAGTGGGCAGCCATTTTTTCAGCGGTGCCTGGGAAGCAATATGGGGTTAAGTGCCTTGCTCAAGGGCACCTCAGATGTAAGTAAGAGTGGAAGAGAGCACCGTTCATGCAATCCCCCCACCCATTTATAGTCAGTACTGAGACTCAAACTTGCAACCTTCGGGTTACAAGTCTGACTCTCTAAAGCCAGGAAGATACAAAGACAACGTCGACGAAGTAGTGGCGATGAAAGCAGACTGCGGGGTTGGCTCACATCGGCAGCTTCTGGGTCCAAAGTTGCCCTGACACACAAAAATGATGCTCGACACCCGCGTATAAAGGAGATAACTGTCTATTTAAGCGGATATATTTGTCATTATTCGTCATTCAAAAAGGGAACGTGATACTAAGACTGCGCTTGCTTACTGTTTTGAAATTCAGTCAGCATGATCACGTTCTTTATTCCAGTCTGTTCATGTTATTATAAAAATATTCATGCATTCGAATGCTCAGTCAAGATTACGTAAAATTAGAAGAACCTTCTGTCTGTGCCATCCTGACTTTTTTGCTTGCTTTTATAACTTTTGCTTATATTCGCATGAACTGACTCGTTTGCTATACCGAACAGCCAATCAGAGTTCTCTCTCTCTCACCGACGGCCCGATGCCGATTAAACATGTTGAATCGGTGAAAAACAGCCGACGAGGACCAACTTCAGCCGACGGTGCATAACACACTGAGAAAACTCAGTTGGCCGTCAGGCAGTTTTTGTTCGTCGACCGACTGAGTCTCAGTGTGTTATGCACCGGCATCGGCTTGGTGTGTTCCTGCCTTAGATGGAACTAGATTAAATATTTTGACTGTTGCGATTCCAAATCAGTTTAATGACCCGTAACTCTGCCTGAGTATCGGACAAGTGTTCACTGTTGGCCAGAGGAGAACTGGCCCCCCGACTAAGCCTGGTTTCTCCCGAGGTTTTTTTCTCCATTTGTTGGAGTTTTGGTTCCTTGCCGCTGTTGCCTTTGGCTTGCTTAAGTTGGGGACACTTGCTTGATATTCAGCAGTGTTTTTGATATGCCTGCATTGGCGCCGTTGTATACAAACTGAGCTGAGCCAGACGATTACGTCACTGTTTTCTGCAGTGCTGATATACCTAAATTAACTAGACTAATAACAATTGATATTTGCAACGGAATGAATCAATAATATATAGAATAAGCTGCACAATGACACCATTTTCTTATTAATGTAAAGCTGCTTTGCCACAATTTGCATTGTAAAAAGCGCTATATAAATAAAGATGACTTGACTTGACTTGACTTAACCATTGAGATGGTCCTGGACCTGAGTGATATTTTTTGAAGAATTCTAAAGCCCTTGTTATTAGCCACACCGGTGGCCATTCAGTGAACTGCAGGCAGCAACTTATGCTCACACTCATTTACACGGCCCGATATACTCATGGAGAGGTTCTTATTTGTTCTTTGTTTAGAAGTAAAAAGAAGAAATGCCTTTATACTATTAATAAATATCCTGATGTCGTCCACACTGCTTATAGCAACGTTTAGATGAATATGTAAATATGCGCTGTGCACTCTCAATAACAAAATAAAAACACAACAACAATGACACTGGTGAGAAAACGGTACTTTAGACAGCATCTCATAACAATGCGGATATGCTTGCACAACCTTTGAAATTCACCAGCATCAAGGCGACAGAGAGGTAAATAAAATTACTCTGTTAAATTACACAAACTATATACATCTGGATCTGGCTATTAATCCCTTTTCTTTGTATGACACGTTGATATTACAGTGCAGAATAGCTCTTTTGGCATTATCCTGCACATAAGCTTTCGTGTCATGTGTCATTGAATGAGAGGCTCTTGGGAGTACACATAAAAGTAAAATCCTTTTGATTTTCCCGGCAAAAATGTTATTCACAAAAAAATCAGACAATAGGCTTTCATTGACAGCCTAGGAAATCAAGGACAGACTCTCTTTTTTTTACTTTCATTACAAGCTGTTCAAACATTGGCAAAAAAGCAATTTATACATGAAAATTCTTGAATTCTTAAATTCCCCTAATGCACCGGATATTGTAAATAAATCCTTATTTATCTGTACCATGTAGATGTAACAGGTGGTGTGGATGCAGGCAGATGAAAACGAAGAAGAGTAAATTCCAATACAAAGTTTAACAATCAAGATCCAACAGCCAGATATACACACACACATATAACTGAAATGAGACTGGACAATGAACAACAGAAAGGCAGGAACTTAAGTAGTGCAGATAACAATGTGATAAATAATACCTGTGAACTCATAATGATGGTGACGGTGACGGAAGACAGGTGGGAGCACAAACAAAGGCACGCAACAAGTGAAAACCAAACTGAAAGTCCATGAAGACTGAAACTAACATGACATAACGCCCCCTCCGGCAAGGCCTTGGAAGAATGATAAATGCATAGATGGCGGAGGTTTTGGAGGTGCACCGATGGAATGTACCAGATGTTGCCGACCAAGAGCGCAACCAAGAGTGCGACCAGGACGATAGCCCACGGCGGAGTGGATGGAGACTCAAGCGGCATCATCCTGGTGACAAACGACGGACAGGCAGCCGCTGGAAGAAGAGCCCCTCACGCAGACGTAGAGCCGAGAAAGCAATGAAGCGCTGATGACCCTGACAATTGCGACTGAGATTCTGAGGGCTGAGGACGAGTCAGTGTGACCGAGGGAAGGCGGAGCAAGCCAGGGCAGAAGGGGTGGAGGGCCAGAAGGCAGCGGAGGTGTGACGAGGTCTGACCCAGGCGCAGCCTACGGTCCGAGGGAGGTCGAATGGCCGAAGGTCAATCCTGAAGTCGAGGGAGGAAGGAGCGCAGCTGCAGGAGTCAGGGCGATGGGTGAAGGTGGGTCTGAGCACTCCAAGGCGAAGGTGGAGCCACAGAGGGATTGGCTCTTCCCAGGTCCAAGGTGGAATCTGGTGGAGGTGACACTGAGGGACCAATGGGAGACGATGAAGACTGCATGGTAACAGTGGATGAGGACTGAGGATTTGCAGAGAAAGATGAACAGAATCCAATTGGGCGGGGTTAACATGACTGAAGAAGATGTTTGACATACAGGTAAGTTCATGGGGTAAAAGGGATCCAACTCTCAACTCCCTTGAAAAATGTCCATTAGTCTAGCTGGCACTCACTCTCAGTGGTGGGAGGGTTGGAATGGCTCACTTCCATTCCCTCAAACTCCACAACGACTCCCACAGCGATGGACGGTGTTGTCGGCTCACACCCCTGGTCAGACTCTCCAAGATGCTTCGGCTCCGGAGTGATAGCAGGCGCAGTCCTTCCTTCATTGGGCTCTGGCTCACATGTCGCGGCAGGCGGAGGCTTCCAGTCTGCGGGGCTGTAGGCATAAGGTCCATCGATCGGGGTGGTGGTGACAGGCTAGGCTCTGGATTGGGGGTAGACACTCCAGACACCTGATGATGGCCTCTTTCCAGCAAGTCCGTGGATGTCTGGGAGATTATCCCAATCCAATACAGCGATTACAGTGTTTTGTTGTCGTAAGGAGAACAAACAGCAAGACGGCAGAACTCCACGGTAAAGTCCAAGATAGATTGACTGCTACTGCCCAACGCAGGAATCAGTAATGTAAAATATGTGAATTTATTTTTTCTTTTGTGTCTTTATACCTCTCATTTTTAACTTTATTTATTATAATTAAAAGTTTATGCAACATTATTTCACATCCTTTTAACTTTGTTTCTCATACTTTCTAATATTCACAATTTGGCTTTACATTTTACGACTGCAAATTTATTTCTCAAATGTGACTTACACAACTGCAATTTTATATCTCACAAGTTGGCTTTTTTCACTTACTTTAGCTCCCAATTACCCTTTTAATATATTCTCCCATAAAAAAAAAAAAACAGAATAATAACAATAATACAGCAATCACAGTATTTTTTTTCTTAAATTATCAGTTTTCATGACTAAAATCAGTGTTTATTTGTGCAGTGTTTCAATGTAGATTTCATCATACACATTTTTATTATATAATATGTACACTCTCACTCTTATGAATTGGAAACACAAGTGCACTGAAGCTTGTTGATCTGTGACATGGTCGCCTCAGATTCAGCTAGAGATTTCTGCATCGCTTAAATGTCATGATCCTCTTTGAGAGTGCGACCTTTGTTAGCCAAAGGCACCAGCAGAGCCCTGAGAGCCTGCATCCAGACCAGAGCGCTGTACACAAAGAAACACTGGGCTGATGCTACCAGCCAAGTGGATGGCTACAGAAGAAGGCACATTTTGAAAAACAACTCTAGGAACAATAATCTGTGTCTTACACTTTGCCTATTCCAGGTCAAAGAAGATATTCTCATGCTGACGAACTCACACTGGTCAAGAAAACCTCCACATACGGAAGAAATGTCAGTATTATAACAGCAGACTGGCAAAGTTTTGCCTCAGCAGTCAAAGGCAGTGCTTATTTATTATTTATTATAATCATGTTCTTGTTGCAGCCGGTACATACAGATTTCATCATGTGGAAGCATTAGATCACAGACAAGGACAAACTAAAAGGTCAATTACAGAACAGCCATTAAAATGCATTTTAAATTGACCAGGTCACATGCACAAGGTTTGTTTACATTTACTGCTTGTTTTAAACAATATAAATGTACATGACTAAACTGTTGGTACTGTAGTTTCAGGTTCATTTCACTCAAGTCATTTTAGCAAAAGTTTCGAGTCTTTAAGATTTTTTTCAAGTTCAAAAATGGTAATATTCGAAAATATTATTGTAATTTAAAATATATGTTTTTATTTGAATATATTTTAAAAAGTAATTTATTCCTGTGATGGCCAAGCTGAATTTTCAGCATCATTACTCCAGTCTTCAGTGTCACAAGCATGGAAAAAAGTAACAATATAATAATTTGTTCCCTCATTTTACTAAATCGTGTGGACAATATAATTTGTCCCCTCCATTTACTAAATCGAGCACAAAATCTTAATATTTTTTTCCCCTCGTTTTACTAAATTGTGACCACATGAAAATGAGAGAGCAAATTAATATATCATGATGAGAGAATCAGTTAGTAAAATGTGTGCGCGATTTATTAAAATGAGGGAGCGAATTATTGTCATGAGCATGACTTACTATTTTTTTCTTGCATGTCATGTTTGAGGCTCTGTTCATTTTTTATTATTATCAATGTTGAAAACGGTTGTGCTGATTAACGTTTTTGTGGAATGTGCGCAAAGGATTGTGGGTGATTGGAGGATGTGAATGTTACACTTGATGCATCCTTCAAAACAGGCTGAATCAAGGATTAGAAAAAAAAACAACGGCTGCCTTCAAATGATCATTTAAATCGAGACTTCCTTTGATGGAGTTTGATGACCAAGATATGCATCCTTACTAGGACGCAGCCTTCCAAGTGAGAGGCATCCTTTGAACGGGTCATTGAATCAATGGCTTAAAAACTTAAATCAATGACTGATTTATTCCGTAATCAAACACCGCTGTGTGAGATGCACAATAGTTTTGCTGTAGCTTTGTTTGGAACTATTTTCATTGCCAAAATTAAGCAAAAACAGGCAAAATTTTGGCAATATTGTGTCTAAAATGTAACATTTACTTCTTGTTTACTGAACTGGATTTTAGTGGCATTTTAAATGCATTCTGCTTTGCAGCAGAATTGAATTCTGTTTGCATCATTGAATCATTAATTTCTTGCAGTGCAAAGCTGCTTTGAAACAATCTGTATCTATCTGTATCTGTAAGTCTAGATGGTGCATGCTGATAGGTCCTTAACTGAATCTAATTCATTCAATCACATCATTCTTTATAGCACAGCTGATTGGTACTGGTTAGTACTTGCTTTAGCAGTTGCAGTGCGCTTTCAGAAACCCTCCACCTTCCCCAGCTCCACCTGTATAGATCTGCTATGGCTAATTCATGAATGCTGCATGACTTACTTGCTCACAGTAGCATGTCATGTATGTATTGAGAGCAGAATAACCAACAGCAGCAGCAGTGTAGCACATTATTCTGCCAAGACCAAACATCGCAGCATTGTAATATCCATTACCATGCCAAACATTCTGAAAGTTGTCATGATAGAAATAAAGGTGACTTGACAAAATTGCATGAAATGTAAGATGACATACAGGTCTAGGCCAGGGCAGGGAGTGTAAAAAGCGTCAATTTTAATGTTTGTTTTTTTTTTTTTTTTCCATAATTAATCGCATGTGTTAGTATGTGTAGTGTTCCACTCCAGAGTCCTCAAATGTGTCAGAAGTGTCCTGTGTTATGACGCTCCCTTCAGGGTTAGTTCAAAGAACTGTCAACGGCATTCAGAATGAGCCAGCTTGGACATTTTTCCCAGCCCTAGTGGAATTCTGATGTGCCCAATCTAATTACAGAGACTCTTTATCTGTTTTGCGGGTGAACTTTTTCTGAACCACCCCCTTTGCAGTGCCAGAGGTGAAGATTAGCATCGGACCAAGGCTAATACACTTTGGGCTGGTTTTGATGTCAATCCCATTAAGATCACTCCATCTCTGGTTAGCGCATGTAAAAATCGAGAAATAAAGTAGAGAGAATACCAATTAGCTTGTCTGTTTGACAAAATGATTAATTACATTGTGCCAAGGGGAGCTTAAAAAACCCACACTGAAGAATGCCCACTTTGAGCTTTGGCATTTTGATAAAAATGTTTTAATGAAGGCCTGTTCTGTTTTAAAAAGTGTTCTAATCTTTTCATGGTTAAATTCACACGAAAGTGTGCCAATGAGGAGAAGATCCCTTAAAATACAATCAATTAAAAAAAAAAAAATACACTATGGTCAAAAGTTTGAGTTTTTGAGTTTGAGGATTAATAGTTTTAGACAGCAAGGATGCATTAAATTGATTAAAAGTGGCTGTTAGTCACAAAATATTTATTTTAAAATAAATTGTGTTCTTTTGCGTTCTCTATTCACAAGAAAAGAAAAATCTTTAATTAAAAATCCACAAAAATATTTAGCAGCACAACAGTTTTCAACATTGATTTAAAAAAATATAAAAACATAAAGTTATTGAGCACCAAATTGGCATATTACAATGATTTCTGAAGGATCATGTGACACTGAAGACAAATGTAATGATTCAAAAAATTCAGCTTTGCCATCACAGGAATAAATTACATTTTAAAATATGCTCAAATAGAAAACATCATTTTAAATTGTAATAATATTTCACAATATTACCGTTTTAACAGCCTTGTTCAAAATCAAAAAGTCTTTCCAACCAAACTTTTCAACAGTAGTTGTAGGTATTTGAAATATGAAGGAAATGTACTTTATTCAGCAGTGCACATAGGAGAAAAACATCCCTCTATGTTTAACCTAACCTTGTTACCATGAACTTCACCAGCTTTTAATTACACCATTGATGATTTTAAATAACGAAAGGGCTCATTCTGAATATTTAAAATCATTATAAACAAGTTACCATGATTACTTCCTCTCAGAACAACTGAGATGGTCTCCGAATACTACGGCAAACTCCCTTTCCAGGCCCCAGAGCTCAGTCCTGTCATCCCTCAGTGCTAGCAGGCAAATTGGGCACATCAGAGCACAACAGAGCATGCAAACATGGGCAGGCGTGCCAGGAATCTTGAGAGATCGCTTCTACAGAGCTGGACAACAGGAAAGCTGCAGTATTCTGGCTGTCCAGTCTAACAAGCATGCAGAAGACGCACAAGAAAAGCTCCTCGGAGAAGCTGGCAGCATCTTAAAGCACAGCGGCGGAAACACACTCTCCTGTGTACTGCATCTACCATTCCAGTCTCTTGTACAACACTTGAGTTCATCAAAGACACATAAATGTCAAACAGTTCAAAATGACTAGTTCGTAAACTGTAACTTTACACGTTTGGTTTTATTTGTACTGTAAATATGCCATGTTTCTATAGGGTCAAGCGACAGTTCACCTGGATGAGTCAACACCGAAAGCTGAAAGAACCTAGACCCTTCAGTTTATATTTTCTGTTTAGAAATGCTGTTTACAAATTAAAGTAGTATATTGAAGCTCTACATGGGTTATGGCTTTTCACATGAATATAAAGTCTGCTTGTCTAAGGGACTGTCTGAAACGAAAGCTTTATTTACTGTTAACCTGTGGTTCTTGTATTTCTAAGTGATTAGATAAATCTAGTATTGAGCTTTTTGAAACTGAAAAGGTACTGGGAAAAGAGAGGGTAGCTTTGAGAAGTCAAAACTTCCCTCACATTTCTGCAACTTTCTGGTGCCATACAGATTTGCATTTTAACACAGATGAACACAACAGATGAATGCCCACATTTACACCTCAATGACACCCATTCGGTGTTCAGAAACGTGGAAAACAAGAAACTGAAGTATTACAAAAACATTTGTCACTAACATTGCACTACAAGTGAAGCTAAAACCAAAATGATAAAAAAAAGTATGGAATTACCCATTTCAAACTATAGCAGCAGCCAGATCTGTATGGAAGGATGCATTAGGATTAACAGTCCAAGAATCTCTCCAGAGATAAAATAAATGACAAAAATGGCAAATATATTATTAGACTTTGGTTTGTTTCCAGGCTCATCTAAAAGAAGTCAGTTCAAAATCATTTGTCTACCTTCCTGCTCATTTCTTTCTTGGCTATTTTTCCTATGTGTTGAGCCAAGATGATGGAGGAAAATAGATGAGAGAATATCAAGACCTTTGATGGTGTATGTTGGTTTGAAATCAGATAGCGATGTAGCGAATTAGCTCAAAGGGGAAATATTAATAATTATTAATAACTTATTCATTATGATTAATTATGAACATTGGAATCAGTTCATCAGATTAACTTTGATATAGCTACATTACAATTACAATCACTCAATCAATCAATAAATCAGTTCATCCTGTGAACACTCAGTATTGATTATTAATTAATTCTAAGAGAAGGGTATTTTTCATGGCCACAAATATGTATTGTGCACAAGTCACAAACACATAACTAAATTAACAAACACATACATGCACACAAATCACACGTACATGGGTAAAATGAAATATTATGGAGTGGAACCAGAAATGGGAACAGGACATGGAGCTATGGAGCAAAAACCCGGAAAGAATCATTAGAATTAATTACAAAGCTCCTTTGTTAACACAAAGAAAGGAGAGAGACTTGCCAGGACAGTTTGATCAGTGGAGAAAGGGTCCTTCTCTCTCTAGGTACATGCATGGGGGGGGGGGGGGGTCCATACATACACAAAAAAAGACTACACAACACCATCATAATCAAACAACACAATGGGGATGCATGTGCATGCATATATGATCAGTTATATCTAAAATTAATGCAGGAAACTCCGTCTTGATGGCTATGGGTCTCTTCCATGGCCTCTGTGTTTCCACGTGGCCACAAGTTTAGGGCAATAAATAAGCCTTATCTGATGAAAGGAGAGGGTTCCACAGACTTCAGAGTGAATTTTAAATATTATTTGTTAAATATGACCAATAATTGTGTCTGATTTGTCTCAGTCGTTACAGTGGACTGCAAACCTCACCAGACCAAATAAAGTACACGATTTAAGCTATGATGGAGACCAAACCTTTCCTCTACAAGTGAACTAAAAATAAACTATTCAAAAGACCAATTTCAGTGTTTGATAATGCCATCTAATGGTAAATGATATTGTAACACAGTTCGTAAGAACAGGAAGAAGGAGGCGGAACCGGCGAACATTGAACGTAACTTTAATAATAAACAATAAAACGGAAGTAAAATGGCTGCAATTCCTCACGACGACTGCCGCCCACACAAACATAATAAACCACAACATAAAATCCAGGCCTGGTCCTCTCTCGTCCTTCACTGTTGTCGCTCCTCTTTTATGCTTCCGGAGCTCCTCCGTGAGAGATACGAGACCGGTGCAGCGCGCAGCTGACGCTCATTATCACTCGTGTCTTCGGCTTCGTGCCGTTCCCTCACGGCTCTCGTCCGCCCTGCTCGTCACAGATATGTTCTCATGCATGTGTAAATTCAGTCTAAAACAAATATAACATTGTCACAGTCACCAGCTCAGTCAACTTCTCCGCACCACAACTCCCAGCATTCCTCCTATTCTACACCTGCAGTCACTCATCAATCACCTGCAAGCCATCACCCTCATTACCACACATCAGCACTCCCTAAATAGATTCACTTCTCTCACACACAGTATACATTTTCAAACTTATATATCATTTTGAATATAAAATGTATTCAATGTGGTCTCTTACTTTAGACTCCACTGTACAAATATAAAAAACAATGCCGAGGTAATAAGTTCGATTCCCAGGTAATGATTGATAACGTTGAATGCATGTTGAGTGCAATAGTGTCTGCCAAGTGCATAAATGTAAATATTTAATGTAAAAAATAAATAAAAAATATAAAATTTAAAAATTCAATTTACTCAATATATAACTGTTCAGCCAATCAACCTTCCTTTTAGGTGACCGCATGCTGTGATTGGTCAGTCAGATTTTAGAATGTGTACCAGGTGAGTGTGGGTGCTCATCTCCACCTCTGTTCATATACATGCATTGAATTTGAATCAGGTGTTCTTAGGCCATAAATGACAATGAGGTTGATAGCATATTAAGCAATTTATGAAATGACACCTAATGAGTTTGTCACATCATTACACCTGGTGACATGCATAATGTCCCATTAATAGCCCTATAATTGATACAATGAGCACGGCACTAAGCTTTTCCAATCAACTGAAAGCATGCATAGTTCAATTATCAACAAGTCCTTTTAATATTTAGGTGGTAATTGAGAAGTTAAAAATAAACATGCCGGTGAGTTAACGGTTCATGAAAAATGAGGGAGAAGGAGGAGAAGCTTGCGAGCAAGTCACTTCATCATGTGTTTTGTTATTAGTTTACAGAGAGTATATTATACAGCTATCACTTCTAGTCAGAGTTTTAACACACTTAATGAGCTTTGCCACATTTTTATAAATGCTTATCTCTATAACTACATTTTAAGTGAAAAAAACACCTCACCTAAAATGTGGAAAACAGCACATTTTCCAAAACTCACATTCATTTAATCACCTCAAACTTCCTGAGCTCACATTAAAGCACGTGAAACCAAGGTAAGAAAATGAAAATGCAAAACATGTCTATAATGTAGTTCCCAACATTGGAATTTATTCATAAAACTATTTTAGTACTCTGCAATTCTTAATAACAGGGGCCCTAAAAAAAAGTGTCCCTTGACCTTCATGACATTGCTTGCAACAACTAAATGTTTCTTTTTTTCTGATATTGAACATATGCATTTGCTTCATAATAGCCTATGAGGAAATTTGTCAGAGGTGCACAATATATTTCCACCGTATTTGTTATCGGCCGATATGAAACATTAGCATCTGTCGATATCGCACATTTAATTGTGCAAGCTCATATTCTGTATTTTTACATTTAGATTGCCTTTGCCATTAACTCACACTTTTAAAACACAAATAATTCAACAGGAAAACTAGAGCAACTCTCAAACTAAACAATTATTAAACATATACTAAAATAATCTGCGCATTCCTAAAAATTGTGCATTTGAGAAGTCAAACTGTACACTCACGATCAATTAGTTCATAGGTGGCTAATTCATACGATTTGTCTAAACCCCAGTGACGGTTAGTGGTGGGGTTAGGGGTAGGTCATTTGTTCGAATTTATTAAAATTTCGGCACAAATTCGTACCAGTGAGGTCGTACGAAATTACCCACCTCGTAAAATCTGTACGAATTGCTGTGATATCGGGTTGCAACTGGTGTGGAACGTTACTATATATTTCTAGGTTCAAACCACAATAGCATATGAAAATGAGTAAGAATTGTTGGCAATGCCAGCTGGATTCGGACCTGCTCTTCTAAATCTAAACCATATCTCATATCCTCTAAATCTCATTTACTTGAATAAGTGATCCAAACACCCAGTATTTTACACGTAAAGAAATCTCCAGTCTGCATGATGAAGCACCAGTGTGTGTTTAGAATCACAGAGTAAAGTCATGATTAAAAAAGCATGGTGTGTGGCAATAAATCAACATGTGAGACAGGCTGTCTTTGACTATCTCTGTTAAAGAAGAGAACAGTCGAGCGGGGATGTGATAGATGAAAGGTTTTTCAGACAAACATCAGCGCTCAGAGCAGTCAGAGTGGAGAAACATCACAAAGCTGGCTGTTTGTTAGCTCCTGACTGACGTAATCCATACAAAGCTTCCTCGCAGACAAATCACTGACTTTATTGACAGCTTCTGCAAAAGCCTGTGGGTGGCTTTTTTTACTGTGACAAAAAAAAAACGGTCACACAAAGCGGAAAGAACATACATTCCGTCAAAATCAGAAAGATGCTCTGTGATGGGAAGTGAGGAAACGCTCAAAGGGTTCTGAGGTAACACGCTGTGTGAGGACCTTCGACAGGCAGCATTTCAGAATAATCCGACTCCATAACTTAACAAAATAACCCTCTAAGAAGGTCACGTCAAAATAAGATTAAAAAGTTTTTACTCAACCTTCCAATAACACTGCTTGTATTGGACCTCCGATGAACTCTGCATTACTCCTGGCTTGCATCAGGTGCTGGAAGATTTCTTGGTGTGATGTCTTACAGCTATCTGTCCAAAAGGTGAAACATACTAAATGTGAAACATACAACATGAGATTACGCATGTATGGGCAGAAGAGGGCAATCAAAGGTTTAGAGTATGTATGGATGACGATAATAAATTCTTTATTTAACCTCACGAATCCTGTCAAGAACATATCTTACCCCAAAACCAAAAGGAAGAAATATTTAAAAAAAAAAAAAAAAAAAAAAAAAGAAGAAAATGAAGCAATTCTTAGAACAATGAAGATTTTATGCAAATTAAATAAGATAAAATAAAATTCCTATTGTTGTAATTTAGAAAAAAAAAACTACAGAAAATGTTTTCAAACAAAATATCTGAGAGTGAAAATTCCATATGCATTACGGTAGTGTGAATTTAAATGAGCTTAAATGTCATGATAGTAATGCCAAAAAAAAAAAAAATTCTTTTGATTTTGAGCGAATTAATGTTTTCATTACTCTCTCCCTAAATATTATCATAGATCACTCTGTGTATTATTGATAATTAAGAAATCCAAACAAGAAACTGCGCTTTTCACTTCTTCACAAAGTTGTACAGGTGATACTATCCATTAAAAGTTGACAGCTGACTGACAAATGAGTGCAAGATTTAGAGCCTGAAAACATGAGAATCACAGCCTTCAACAAGCAAGAATCTATTTAGAGAATAGTACCTGAAGATAAACTGTTTCTGTTTTAGGTCTCCTTCAATCTCTCATTCAGTATATGGAGCAAATTAGCAACCATACGTCCAATGTCCTGTCAAACGAATCAAGCTTTCTTAGAAATCCTTTTAAGCAGAGTTCAACCTCAAGCCACCTTTCGTCTAGTTCCCAAAAGCTGCTTTGAGTCACTGGCTTACCAAAAATGAGAAAAAAAAGTGTGTGACATAAACATGTTTTATGAGGACATTTTATGAGTCCTCATATTTAAAATAGCTTTAAAAACATACTGACAATCTTTTATTAAACATGTAAGAATGCAGAATGTTTTCTGTGATGGGTAGGTTTAGGAGTAGGTTAGTGTAGGGGGAGAGAATGTACAGTTTGTACAGTATAAAAACCAATACGTCTATGAAATGTCCTCACTAAGATAGCAAAACAAACCTGTGTGTGTACTGACTCATAAACCTGTAACACACAAAAAAACAAAGCATGGTTTGGCACAGGCTTGATGCTGTTTAGTCAAAGGCCCATCTATATAAAACGTATCATTTTATTGACAGATCGTATTACTGATCTAAATGTGTCTGCCTGTTTGAGTTCTGTGCCAATATTAAATGTGCCACACACTGTGAAATTTAACTATTGAAATGGCACTATTGATTTGCTTCAAAACATATCAGTCATAATACGAATCATAAAACTTTAGCACAGAGAAAAGGGAAGAGAAAATCATGAGAAATATGAGAAAAGAAACTACGCAAAGCAACAACGAACCATGCAGTGTTTCACTTTTTAAATGCTTTTGTAAACGGTATTTGCATTCCCAGAAAAAAGGTAGATAAAAAAAATCCTACTCTTTCATGATCAACACAAACACATCAGGCTATATGGTCCCAGTGGAGCATCAGATGATGGGTTTAAAGCCCGCTCATTCTCTTTTCCAAGGCTACATTTCTCTAGTGTGCATCAGAAGAGAATAATGCAATGACATTTACTGCACCTCTATCAGTGACTGCTTCCACTGGGAGAAAACATGCAATCTGACGCAAAGTGAATATTTACCCTGCTGTTCCGACTCTCTGGCTAGAAAGAGTGGGCAGGTCTGGCATTTATTCTGTCGGCATAATGCACTCCTGTCAAAAAAAATGACTTTCACACATTTAGATGCTTTAATTATACACTACAATTTGTTAAAAACAAGCTACCATTGTCTCTTGACCAGTGCGGTAACACTGCACACTTTCCATTTTCATAATGCTTGTAATTTCATTTAAAGCTTGAGGGTTTCTGAAAATCATGTGACACTGTCAACACATCAGCGTGGTGTCGCATGTGTCATTGACGATGGCATTTAGAATGCAGGTGGTGGCTTTACCCAGAGGTCAGATGATGGACACACGCAGGCATATCCGTCTGTGTAATGCGTTTGGACAGACAGAGTGAGACACTGCTGTCCTTTGCGGCAAAATGAGCTGATCGTGCATCAACACATCCCACCCAAAAACCATGTGACTTCGACTGGGCTGAACAAAATGGTGGAAGTTCACTAATCATTCCAGACATGGGCAAAATGTTTATGATGAGATTCTGGCTCAGGAGGGAAATTGGATGGGTTTCAAATTGGTGTACCGCCAATAAAAAACGTATTAACCAATATTGAACATCAAAAATGACAGATCTGAGACTCTCCTTATCACTAGTTATGTTCACAGTCAGTCAAATATGCCACACAAGAAATTCCGTTTATGTTCCCTGATGATGCCAAAAAAACATTGACTTAAAATGTATTATATATTCAGTCGGTAAAAGTTTAAAAAAATAAATCAATTTATTTGATTATTTAAAAAAAAAAAGAATATTTAAAAAATATATACATAGTTTTTTGTATATAAAGTATTTTCCAATAAAGTATGATGTTAGCATGTCACTAAACAAAACTACCTGATACAGTTCAAATACTTACTGACCATTTGGGGTCAGTGAGATTGTGTTGTAAGGAGTCTCTTATCCCCACAAAGACTGCAATTATTTGAACAAAACAACTGTAATTTCTACAACATCAATATTGTGAAATGCCATTTCAAAGTAAATTCTGCTTTCTTTTTGAATATATTTTAAAATGTAATTTATTCCTATGACGGCAAAGCTGAATTTTCAGCATCATTACTCCAGTCTTCAGTGTCACATGACCCTTCAGAAATCCTTCTATTATGCTGATTTGCTGCCCAAAAAACTTTTCTTATTATTATCAATGTTGAAAACAGAATGCTGCTTAAAGGTTCTTTGATAAACAGGAAGTTCAACAGAGCAGCATTTTTTGTCTTTATTGTCACTTTAAAGCGCACTAAAGGACATTAAAAAATATTAACTTCTTTCACCCAAAAAAATCTTGCTGACCCTAAACTTTTGAACTTCTTGCATCTTTAATTAGATGGAACTTGTTTTGGCTGGATCGAATTCGACATCCGCCATGAATATATTTAAAACGGAAAGAATTGCAATGCATACTGATTGATTTTTCTGCAAATCATATATATGATGCTGTCAATGAGGGTAATTATGTAGCTGTGAAATGCAGCTCACTAGGATTTGAAACAGACCTTATGAGTCACAGAAATGTCGCCTTGTATTTTCAGTCACTTCAGGCCACTGTGGTTATTTCAGTGTTGTTTGAAAGGGGATTATTAACCTGTCGTGAGACTTGTCATTTTACCATGTGCACCTCAAGTTAACTTAAGCTAGACAGCCAGCATTAACATGTGGGTCAGACAGGGCTCCCGTCCTCCTGCTAAGAGTGGGACACACGAAATGAAGCCTTCGGGTAATTTACCTGAAATAGAGAACATCTCAAGAACAGTACAAAAAAGGACAAGGCGTATTTAAATCTTAAAAGAAAATACTGAAGTTTGATATATAAAGTGTATTCAGAAGCAGAAACCTACTACAGTAGCAGACAACGTCAAACTCGACCCATTAAAAGATTGCAGCTACTGTCTAGTGTAACTACCAGAGGGGCTGAGAAATGGAAAGGGAGTTATTCCTACACCTATAAACAGATGATTAGCAACAGACCAGATGTAAGCATCAAGATGGTGCATATCCAACAAAGCATACATTATTCTTCAGCTATATACTACCAAAATAAGTAAATAAAATAAAAAAAAATACTCCAATATAGCGGGCTATTTCATGGTTCTGAGTAAAGAGCCTTTATGTTCATGTCATACAATTGCTGCTGATTTTTTAATGGGGCCATTTGAAAGCAGAAAAAGGAAAAAAAAGAAAGAAAAGGACTATGCACCACATTTTATTGGAGTTTGCAAGGAGACAGTGAATAGTGTTCACTTTGAAGTGCTCTAAGTGAAACTGGTAGGAAGGCAAGTAATTGGCCCTGATCTCATATACTTTGCTAACCGCAGAAGCTAACCATCCCTGAGCCCCTTTATTCCTTCTGCAATTATAAATCCTGGCACCAGCAGAGGGGTACAGTGGGCAATGACAATTTAGACACTTTGACTTTAAATCATATTTGAAAAACAGCTATAGCGCATAATAGGTTTTTCAATATGAGAGAAGTGAGGTTAAATCAAACTGAGCTGCCATGTAATTTCATATTTCTCTCCAGGGGTCTACTTATTGTTCTTTGTCACACATTCTTCTAAAGAAAAAGCAAATTAAAGTTCCCCTAATCGTCTAACCATTTGGTGAAACAAATATGTAATTATTGATTACGCAGCCATATTGGAAAAGTCAACATATTTCCTGTTGTTTTTTGAGTTTATTAATTGGCAAGTTATTTCTGTAAGAAATTCTACGAAAGAAAGGGTTGTTAATCATTGGTATATGTTTCTGTTGAAGCCAGTCGTGTTATTTTAACTTATGGAGATTTCAAATTCCAAAAATGATGCCAAACTTTAGCACCCGTCCGACCCACAAATCACACTGTGAATGGTGTGATAGAGTCATTCTATCTATACAATACTTAAATATCTGGCTGTATGATACTGTAAACGTGAAATGTATTGATTCTACATATAATCAGTTTCTTTAATATTTTTATATTCCTATACTGTTTTATTTGATTATATAAGCTCATAATCTCCCATAATCCTCAGAAGCAAGGACACTAAAACGTGGTCAGGCACTGTTGCACTGTAATAAGTAATGGAGAAAAAAAAGGACAGAAGGAAGGAAGAAAAGCAAGGAATTAAAGGAAGGATGAAAGGAAGGAAAGCAAAGAAGGAAGGATGAAAGGAAGGAAGGAAGGAAGGATTAAAAGCAGGGAAGGAAGAAAGGAAGGAAAATTATATATTTGTATATATTTGCTATATATTTGTTCCTTCCACTCACACTAATTTGAAACAAGTTTACCAAAATCAGATTAGGACGAAGGTCAAAACATTAGTTAGTCAGTCTGCATCAATAATAAATCCGTGGTCAATTAACGTGGTGTACTCGTTCATCAATTTTGCACTGAAGCCTACAGCAAACCGTCCAATTACTGTTGAAATGAAAGCAGCTGCCTAATGGTGAATCCAGTGAAATGTTTAAAAACATCAATGCGCACACACAAAAAAACCTTTCTGGTGCCAACTTCTAAAGTTTGCTAGTGGCTAACTTTTAATATATAATATTTATCTGCCACAAAACCTCTCAAGAGATTCATGACTTTCCGTTCTGAGATTTCACAACAAAAAAGGTCAAATCTACACAAAGTCCATTAGCAAAATAGCGCAGCAGTACTCCAGTACAATGGAGGGGGGAAAGTAGAACATTTCAAATGTCCATTTGTCATTGGCGGAAAAACACCTGGAGTGTGAGCAAGCTCTCTTTTAATGTCTAGAATATTAATGGACTAATGAATGGTATATTTCACAACGTGGGGCTGATTTCATGCCATACGTCCTCCAGCGATGCCAACCTGCACACTAAAACTCTCCTTTAAATCAAAGCCAGAATCGCTGTGTCCTTCCAACTGTTTGACTGGCTTCAATATTTTATAAAGAGGGATATTTGGAGTAAATGGAGATGGTTGATAACATTGATGTTTTTTTCCTGCGCAGTGTGCACGGTGATATGAAACCTGACATTGGCTGCTGCATGGCTCAAAATCTTTGGACCGTTTTTCCTATAGTTTAATAAAATATGTGCATGGCTTCCAGCATTGAAAGCCTGATTCAGGCCATTACAGTCTGCTTGACTGCCGCAGAAGTGCAATCACATGACTAGGTTTTCAACAGGAAAATACTGTTGCCCTACTCCAAAAGGTCACCTTTATCAAGATGAAATCATCCAAGCTCAGAAACAGGGAATTAAAAAGAGCATGTTGCATATTATTCTCCACGTAAAACACAATAGCTTGAAAATACAGCAGCTGGATGCGTAAGTTTGAAGGTATTGTTATATAATATACAGATCAGAGTAATAAACTTTTTTCAGAGTACTGTGTGGTTTCTAGGATGTTCTGGTTGGTGGCAAAGGTGTTTCTAGGTGGTTGTTTACTGACTCAAGTCAAAAGAATTCTGTACTCTAAATATGGCTCATCTCTCTTATTCAATGAAAGCTATTTGTTGTTGTTAAAATTTATCAGATTTTATTAAAATTATATAACAATGAAAAATTAATAAAGAAATTACAAATATTAAAAATATTTTTAAAATATTACAACCACATTAATATTTAAAAAAGAAAGAAAAAGAATGTAGATTACACTTTATTTTGATAGTCCTCATTAGACAGTTTGTAAGTACATGTCAGTAACTCCCATTAAACTGCAACTACATGTCAACTAACTCGTATTAGAGAAGGTAGGTTAACAGATGTTCTTTATTGAACAGATTGGCACAGCAAACAGGTATACGAGTCCGTGAAATAAACAGGTGACTTCGCTTAAAGAGTGGCAGGTCTTTCTTTGTGTTGCAGATATGAGGATTGCTGTCCAGCGATGATGCCCAGAAGACAATGAAGGATCGTAGGAGGGAACTGAAAATAGCAAGTAAGCGAAGCAGGTAAGACTGTGTGGTCCATACGAGACGAGATCAGACAAGGAACTGAGGGATGCATGGGTAGATATAGGGCACGGCGGTGATTGCAGACAGGTGAAGGTGATTAGTACTCAGGTGATTGGTGGAGCTGGTTGTGCCGGTGATGTAGACGGTGTTACAGTAGGCAAGAAGGGTTAGAGTTAGAAGAATAAGTTGACCTACTTATGTGCAAAGTTACTTGGGGGAGCATCAAAATAAAGCAATTTACTAAAATGCTTCTCATTACAAATTTAGGAACATAGTTGGTGCTCACAGCTCTTGTAGAGATGGAGTTTGGTTGGTGCAACATTAAATCGGCAGCAGTCTTTTTTCCTTGGATTGACAAAAATCATGAGGGTCATACTTCAGTTCGGAAAATACAGAAACACGTATACATCAACAAGTCAATCAACAATCATTAACCCTAAGTATGAGCAGTAGTACTGAGTGATCTAAATTCAGGAGAAAATAATGATGACATTATTGTCGTTCAATCAATAACAGTGAAATGTAGTTTTTTGTGCTGAGATCCTACTGATACGTACGTGATACGTGCATAATTATGTGAAACACAGCATATGGAGTCTCCTGTAAACAAACATTGTCCCTCTCCTCTTCCAGTTTGGTGGTAGAGTCACTGCAGAAACCTCATGAAAAACTGTTTGTGTAACAGGAAAGATGGTAGAGCACAATTAATTGTACTATCACTTTAATGTTGTCATTTAATTAAGCAATTTGTCAATACACTTGGTGCAGAATTGCCCTGATGTTTGCAAACATGACCAATTTATCTCAGTAATAACCCTGGGACAGTTTATAATGAGGGATAAATGCTGGTGGTCCTGTGTGATATCTTTGGGGGCTTTAAATACTCATGCTGCTGAGTATAATTGTTCATCTTGATTAACCACTTAGCTATTTGTCAACTGCCTATATTTTTATTCCTGGCCCTGTGGTAGCTGGAAACCAGTGTTTATGATTTCAATCAGTCCTTTAACATATCATCTGTTGTCTTATGTCTTGTTGAGAAAATCCCACAGCACTGATGAAAGGCATTTCTGATGTTTGTGGTCATTTTCCATTTAACTTCCCTTTTTGATGCGATCAAAGAAGCACTCATACATATGATATGAAGCATACAGAGTAATAATTTTATTACTTCTACCTGTAGCCATATATATATATATATATATATATATACACCACTGACTGGTGAAGTGAATAATACTGATTATCTCTTCATCATGGCACCTGTTAGTGGGTGGGATATATTAGGCAGCAAGTGAACATTTTGTCCTCAAAGTTGATGTGCTAGAAGCAGGAAAAATGGGCTAGCTTAAGGATTTGAGTGAGTTTGACAAGGGCTAAATTGCGATGGCAAGACAACTGGGCACGAGATCAATGGAAGGAGGTGGCCTGGTCTGACATTTTCTTTTACATCATGTGGATGGCCAGGTGCGTGTGCGACACTCACCTGGGGAACACCAGAATGCACTATGGGAAGAAGGCAATCCAGCAGAGGCAGTGTGATGCTTTGGGCAATGTTCTTCTGGGAAACCTTGTGTCCACCCATGTGGACATTACATTTACATTTAGTCATTTAGCAGACGCTTTTATCCAAAGTGAGACAATTAGGGGTTAGGTGCCTTGCTCAAGGGCACCTTAGTCATGGTATTGAAGGTGGAGAGAGTACTGTTTATTCACAATCCCCACTTTCAATTCTTGCCAGTGTGGGAATCGAACCAGCAACCTTCAGGTTAAAAGCCCAACTCCCTCACCATTAGGCCACGACTTTATGGAAGCTGTGTTCTCCGGTAGCTGTGGCCTTTCTTTTTTTCTTCAGTTTTTCTTAAGCTGACTCATTTTCTGAGAGAAAGGAGTCCAAAATGAGAAACAAGATATCTCTTCATTGTAAAAATGTTTTCAGAAGTTGCATTTTAGATGACATTGGGTTTTTTAACCTTGGCAGTAGAATGAGAGCCTGGAAACAATGGGAACAGGAGTAGGAAAGTACCTTTAGCTGGGACTTGAACTCTTGCTGTATGAGGTGCTGCAGTGCCTCAATGTTGATGTGCTGGCCACAAGGCTATGGTTCTGACAGAGGTTTCTCTAAGCTCAGGATATTGAGAGCTGATTATTCTCTTATATGTCTCATTTACTCATTCAGTCACTGTGCAACAAAACTCTGTCTACACTAAACTTCCAATATGAGAAAGCACATATTGTGCTTGATTGAAATGGTGTGGATGAATGAAATAGAAGCTACCTAAAGGAGAAAAAAACTCAAATGTTTCTGCTTGACATAAACGAGGTTAAATTAACATCAAATTTAGCTTGAGTCTCCTGCTTCTCACACTTGTCTCCTGAAACAAAATATCTAACACTCTCACATATGATTTTTCATCTCAGCGACTCTGGATCGTTCACATTTTTCTCTTAAAGCTTAGATCTCAACAACTTTACAAATTGTACACCAATAAAAGCAGAAACAAGGTTAATGTTACTCTTAATTGCAGATACAATAAGAAAGTAGTAGAGTTTATGTGCATAGGGCATCCTTGCACTATCTTTGCTGAAAGGCACATTAAATGGCTCATGACCAAATCCTTGACTAATTTGATTATTAATACATAGTATATAGAAATGTTCACATTAAGACATTTGACTTGGTGTACACCCTACAAAGTGGCTGAGATCACTTTTCAAATTTAGAGGAGACAAATGTGAGACTACCAACATCTCTAGCTAAGGAGAAAAATCTGAGCACAGTATGTGATGTTGTTGAGATATCTTCTGGATCTTTAGAGGAGACCCACGTGAGAGATCCAGAGTCTGTAGGTAAGGAGAAAAATCTGAGTACAGTGCTGTTGAGATCTCTTCTAGAACTTTCTAAGGAGACCATTGTGAAAGTATTTTTGTCTCAGGAGACAAGTATGAGAAGCAGGAGACTCAAGCAAAAGTCTCCATTTGATGTTAATGTAACGTCATTCTTGCCTAGGAGAAACATTTGAGATGTTAAAGAGATCTCACTTTTGATTTTACTTTTCTATTGGAATGCACCCAGCTACACAGCAAAAATGGTACAAGAATGGTTTGAGGAGCACAGTGAGTTTGTTGACTTGGCCTCCAAATTCCCAAGGTCGCAGTTCAATCGAGTATCTGTGGGATATGCTGAACAAATAAGTCCTATTTATGGAGGCCTGCCCTCGCAACTTACACTTATATATAGGTATGTAAGTGTAAGTTGTGAGGTGAGGCCTCCATGAATTGGACTTGAGCTTGATAGTTTACATAAGAGTCACTTTAAAAGTTGGGGGTGAGAAATTTGAAGATGATGTGTAAGTTTTTCTTCTTAAAAATCATATTTTCTGGCTTTTTGAAGCTATAGAAGATGCTTATGTTTTCCAGAAGACAAAAAAGTACTTTTTTTCCTGGCCTAGCTGTGTTTGAGTCCCTCAGTTGTCCTCAGTGTGAAAAGTTGGACCTCAAAAGCATACAGTCACTGATGGAAAGGGTTCAAATATGCAAAAGATGCTGGAAACTTGAAGAATTTGTCAGTGTTACTTTCTGTATGGTTTTGGGAGGGGTGTTTTCTCTTTTTCTTTCGCTAACCATTTACCTCACAGGATTCATGATTGGACTACGCTTCTGCCAGTCAGTAACTCTGCATCACTCATATTAGGACCAATCAGATGACAGCGGGCGCATATAAAAATCCGGATGTGACGCGAGTTCGGGAGGGGCGTTTGCTTCTCATTTGTTTGCTCTCCTTCTGTTATTTCTGTGTTTGCTCTTTATTTTGTTGTTATTTTCTGAGTTTGAGTTACTGTGTGTTAGAGTTTACTTTTGTGTCAATTATTCGTTCATTGATCTTCAAACTTCGTTTATGCCTTTTGATGTGATTCTCGGTGATTTCTAAGAATACTTAAGTCCTATGCTGACACATAGTGATGGGACTAGCTTAGTTTGTCACGTGACTTACACTTACTACACTCAGGGAAAACTTGTCTAAATACACTAGATTGTGAGCGGATGCAAATATTGTATTTATGTTTGTTAGTCAGTGTAGTTAGTGGCGTTCTACGCTGAAGATGTTTTCTTTATTTTCTTTGGTTTAGTTTAGTCTTTGAATGGTGTTAGTTAGAAGTAATTATGTTTGATTATTTTCTTTTCTTTAGCACCGCTCTTGTCCCTCACTTTTGTTTTCTTTAATTCAATGTGCATAATTTGTAAATAGGTATTTGTTGATTATGTTGGTTTATAAGTTCATTAATGGGAGTTTTGTAATATTGAATGTCCTCTTTTACTAAACGCAGAAATCTAACTCCGTTTTGTCTGCCTGTTTATTTTTATTTTTTTCTCGATCACACACACCGCATCTCCATAGCAGAGAATAGCATTTTGCTTAATACATCTTAATTATTTCTTTTTCTTTTGTTACCTCCTATAATTCCTAGATGCCAAAATAAAAGGGAGTCGTAACAGTCAGATCTGAAGGATTTTTCTGTAGAACAGAGTTTAAATGCATAAGACAAACTCAGGGCCTCAAGAACAACCATCACAAAACAAACAACCAGTTTTGGACCTTCCAGGTAACAACACAGTTTTAAGAATCAAGGGTATGTAAACTTTGAACTGGGTTATTTTTATAAATTCAACAATTGTTTTTTTATTGTTTTTTGTTTTTTGTCTTGTGGACTATATGTAAGGGGTATGTAAACTATGACTTAAACCTTAAAAAGGCAGAGGTGGCCAAGGTCTCCTTTCTGTGGAAGAGGTACCTGGTCTTTCCTAATAGCACTGGTCGACAGTCAAAATGCTTTGAAAAATTTAGTAAACTTTGCTAATTTTGGGTCACTGGAAATGAAAATGTTGTTTAAAATTGTTGACTGGCTCTAGTTTTCAAGATATGCTATTGGAACAGTATATACAACCTTTGACTTGGGAATAGCAGAGGATAACAGTCACAAGGGAAGGGATATCAATTTAAACCAGAAATGACTGCATCTTTGACTGGATCAACTGTAGATCAGTTGTTTTAATGGTCATATTTGAATTCAGCACAGCATAATAAATAGCACATTTTATCTCTGAAGCAGATGACTTCTAAAATAAATGAGGGAAAAAATTAGACCAGTGTAGTAAGGTTTTTTTTTTATGACAGTTCACTGAATCTATGTGAAAACCAGATATTATTCGGGCAGTATCGAGCCATAACACTGAGCCTCTTTCAAGTTTCAAAAACAGAACACTCAACCAAGAAGAGACAACGAAATAAGCAATCATCTGACACTGGCTGATGTCGCAGTACAGTAATGATTGCTGACTGCTTGAATTGCTTTCAATTATAGACACAGTCTGAAAACAAAGAAGGATCAAGGGTAATTACACCTCAGGGGAAATACATCAACGTCACATTATTCAGCACTTCTATCCTGATTTGTGATTATTAGTGTGCAACTTGTTTCTTATACTTGATGCACAGTCATGCAAAAAAGCAACGGTTGCTAACCATTTTGATAGACACAAAAGAGGACTTTTAACAAGCCATATTTTGAACTTCTTAGAGAATTCATAATAGAAGTGATCAAGCATCAGTTCTAAATGATTAAGTCAAATTATCTCCATAAATGAAAAAGTAATGAGTTGAAGGTCAGCTAAAGGTGAATTACATGCCATTCTGTGTTCGGTTTCTGATTTCATACCGAGCCAAATCAGGTCCTAATGATGTCTTTGATTGTAATTGCTTGAAGCGCCGGGCAGATGATCGAGTCACTGGCTACCCGTAGTCAATCTTACTTCTTGTACAATACTGATGGCAACTGAAATTTCACTATTTCAAATCTGTTTAATCCACTTTGTTTCCAAGACTTAAGTTTAAGTCCAGATTAAGTGACTTAGCCCAGCCGTCTTTCTAGAGTTGGTAAGTTATTTATATTCTTAATGTTTGCTTCCAACTAATATCCTGTCTCCACCGGACGCGAGTAGCGCGATGCAACACACAAAACCCCCGACACAAAACTGATGGCTCGTTCTATATCTGACATTGGCCTACTTCAAAACTCCTGCGCTACTTTTGACACAAAGAACAAATTGATCTGCAGTGGTAACTTATTGTTGTGTCCTGTTGCAGCAAAGCGGTCGCGTCCGATGTAGCAAAGGGTTTTGCACACTATATGCAGCATATTAAGCAATGTAGCAAGTGAGTGAATTAGATATAAACGTAGGGGGGATTTAATTAGTGAGACTTTAATTAGTAGTTACTAAGAAGTAATTTTAACTTGTAGGTAAAGATGTAAGCTAAATTATGAGTTTTGTCACAGAGTGATAATAAAAATTTAAAAAATGTTACCTCGTTATGTTAAGGCCAATTATCATACTGCATTTATGCTACATTTAAAAAGACTGCAAATACATTTTTTGGAAGAATTTTTTTTTTTCATCATTATCAAAGTTCTCATCATTTGGCAATGGAACTGCATTTCTATTCCCCAAATATTTCTTCCTCAAATGCACTAATGAAACGATTAAGGACCCTGAGAGCAAAACACTTCCCACTGTATTATGAAGAAATTTCAGAAAAGAACATCCAATATTTATTAAGTTTGATGTAGGGGCTCAGTGGGCAGGTTTACTGTCCTGCTTAATGAAGACAGCAGCACATATCTTCCAAAAGGCCATAAAACATTTAATTGTTCAAAGTATGAGAGCTCTCTTCCATGAGCACGCAGTGATCTTATCGAGCAGAGGAGATATGAGCGGAGAATTGATAAGCTACACTTTGAGTAACTGCCTAAACTGCTGGTGTTTGGGCACCAGCATTTTGTCAAGGGAATAAAGGAATCAAAAGAACAAACAATCGAGGCTTATTTGCCACAAGGAGACATTGATTACTTCTCTGTCTCAATGAGCAGTTCCAGCAAGGTTCTGATGAGCCATCCTCAAGCTTTCTGCAGTTAACAATCCAAATCAATGAAATTCACATTTCATGCTATTTCTGTAGTCTCAACTGAATAAAGCATGTTATTTTAACTTTCTGGCATCATTTCAGTGGTCATGTTTAAAAATGTCAGGCTTAAACTGTTGATATAAAATGTCAATAGAGCACAACAGTCTGGCTCAGATGTAAAAATCCCATTCATTTTCTCAATTGAGAAATTGATTTTTAACAATAACCACTATAAACACTTGATGATCTACCATGAGCTCAAAGTTGTTAAGAGGCAGTAAATATATAGATGTTCAACACATAGTTCACTCATAAATGACAATTTATTGTTATTTGAAATGTTTTTATTCATAGCTTTTAAAAGAAAGTCATACAGGTTTGAAACATGAGTAAATGATGGCAAAAGTGTCAATTTTGGGTGAACTATCCCTTTTAAGCACACAATCTTGAACCATTTTCTTTAAAATCAGGTTTTTGTTAGTTTATTACTTTAAGGATTTTACATTTTAAAGAAAATGAATAAGGAAAATACTCACAAAGACAGTAATGAAAGAATTTTTGCTAAATGAACACCTTTTTTCTAGGTGTTTTTAAGTTTCTATTTAAAAAATAAAAAGAAAAGATCTGAATTACTTGGTGTAAGATAAAATGGGAACACCAGCAGTTAAGAAATGTGTCTGGCCAGAGGGATTGGGCCTTCATCAAGCTTCTTTTAATGTGAACTATACAAAATGAGAAAAGCTAGAGCAAAACTGGAGCCTTTTTAAATGGCATTCTTGAAGGTCATGGAAGCGTTTCAGAGACAGCTCAATACTGCCGCACTTTTAATGTCTTTCGCTCTGAGTCTCATGGGGCCAACACATTGTTTTCCCAATCTTGGATTCTATTCAAAATGTGTGGTTTGTCAATCTACTGAGAATTCAGAAATGGCCTGAATTTTGCAGAAGACATCTGCCTGCGCAAACAGACAGACTCATCTTTACAAGAATCAAATCCCCAGAGGGCTGACCTTGGGAAACTCCATTTGATGTTTGCAATACACTTGTAACATGGGCCAGGGGACTGTAAAAAAAAAAAAAAAAGAAAGAAAGAAACTGGGCCCATACATAAAGCATTAACTGGGACGAGCTAACTCAGTAGGGGAGAAAAGAGGCCATTAGAAAATAATAAGGCTACTGCTATTGGAATCACATTAAATGAATCTGAGCAGTGAAATCACATATTAAATTCTGTAAACTTTGCTGCTAATATAGATGACCGTACAATGAGTTCTGATTGGGAGAGAAGCTCAAAAGGGTCAGAGACATTAAATGAAGTGTAACAACAAAAATCAAGAATAAATTTGATTCCCTTTTGTAGTGAAACTTGCACTGCATCATAGTGTTGATGCTATGGGATGCTCATTGTGAGCCGGCTCCTTGCAGTTCGGTGGAGAACATGTTGCTTGGCTAGTTCTGAGGAACTAAAGGTGACAGGATTTGAGGCAGACGTTGTGTCTGAGCCTGCCTCCTTCTCATCACCCGTGTATGAGGAGTTACTGGGTGTAATGACTCACGCCACCGGTATATTCAGTCTCGACTGGTCGATAGAAAATCAACTTGCTCCAGGCAGGCTAGATGAACGGTTCCTGGCAGGTCATTAGCATTCAACTTGAGCCTTATATTTCTCCCAGACCTCCATGATGAGGTGTTGAGGTCTTGGGAGACACCATTGTCTGCCCATGTGTTGCAAACATCATGCAAACATACTAAGCCAACCTTCTGAAGAATGTTGAAGCCGGAGGGGGTGTAGAACCACCAATCTTACCCTCTGTGCTACCAGGCGGCCCAAGCCATCTGCCACACTGCAGCTGCTTTGGTTGCCACAGAGCAGCACTTGTGACTTAATCTATTGGGGAAGGAGAGATCTGTCCTCCAGGATGTAATCTTTAGACAGTTCCAAGGAGTCAGGGATCCAGGCGGCGATCTTGCTCGAGACTGTAAAAGGATCTCAAGGAAGTGATAAAGTCTAAGAAACAGCAAAAGCACTGAGGTTCCTTTTTCGGTCTGACTCCCCCTTTTTTCTCTTTTCTTACTGTCTCCTGTTTGATTTTTCCCTCTCCTGCCCTTACTTCTGGTACACCTACTTGTCTTCCTTCCTACAATACAAACAATACATGTTGACATCTAAACGCCCTTATATAGACTGCTGCCACGCTTATGATGCCACCTGACTGCAGTAGCCAATCAAGTTTAGTACATGTTTAGTACAAGGCGTTTAGTACACGTTCTTCAGACACCAGCTCACGAGGAGCAATCCCATACCACCAGCATTATGATAGAGTGTCTTGTCCCCCTTCTCAGGGAACCATGGTTACAGTCATAACCTGATACATTTTGCAGCCTTCAAGGGTGTTTTCAGGTGAAATTGGAAAAATTGTAGATAGATTTGTGCAAAAAATGTGGTTGCTTCAGCATGAATTGTGCAATGACAAACAAATTGTTGTTTGTCACAATTTTAAAGGCAAAAGGATTGACATCCTAGAATCTTGAAAACTTTTGAGTTCTTGAAAAAAATTTTTTTGAGGAAATCAGATGCTCTGAAACATTATAAATGTCTTCACTGTCACTTTTGATCAATTTAATGCATCTTTGCTGAATAAAAATATTTATTTCTTGCAAGATTAAAAATCTTGCTGACCCCAAAATTTTGAATGGTATAAGAAATATTTAGGCTGTGCAACAAAAATAACAGTAACATATTCATATAGTAAACACTATAGTGACCAATTTGGGAGTATACATTTTATATAGCTATTTTAGCATTTTGCTTCTAATTTAGCATTGAATAAGCCATACATCAAAAATGTATGAAATAAGCTATCTATTCTAAATCTATTTAACAGCTTTTACAACAACCAAGCAATCTCACAGAGCTGCTTCACAAAATCTGCAGCCAAGCACACAGACGCTGTGGAATAATAGTCACGATCTTCACCGAAATCTGAATGATCTCCTAATCCCATTAGGGGTGTTTCCTAGCCAATCCCATAATCTTCTGTCAACCTGTGCTGTGATTTTTTTACTATATTACGGACATGTCCAATACTTGAAACAAATTCTCTTCTCTAAACAGGTGTGACCTATAGATTAGTCCAGTTAGATTACATGACCGCTGTTTGACCGAATGACTACAGGCATCAATAAAGGAAAAATGAAGCTTATGCTGAAGTTGTCCTTGTGTGGGATTCATTGGCAGGCTCTAATGGTGTCTCATGTGAGTGGCGTTCAAGCTAAGTGCTTAGAAGTAGGTCTGGCCTTCAACAAATCAACTGACACTAAAGAGCAAAGCTGGACGGGAGCATCTCAACAAAGTATTCATATAGCGAAGCATTCAAAACTAATATATAACCTCAATATACACTCTGTTTTGATTGGACTGTCCAGACATTCCCATCTCAGACATATTTACTTGGACATACAAACTGTAGCCTATATTTACCATGTATTCATATTTTACTGCCCTTGAGACAACCCTGGGTGTCTTCAGGGAAAATTGCTTTGCAAAACTTGTACTTAGTAGTTCTATGAAACTTGAAACATCATGTTTTGGGGAGTTATCATTTAAAAGGAAACAAAAACTTCAAGGGCCACAATGAGAATTGCTAACAGAACAGCTACATTTTAAAATATAAAAATCATGTAACACTGGTCCATAAGCAAATCACCCCTTACAATTAGATTGTATTATATTATACATAAAATGCTGTTTAATAGAGTTTGAGGATTAATATAGCCAGTCAGTTAGCTCAAAATGTAAATTTCCCAATTATTGTATAGTAAAATGAACTATTAGGGCAACTTTCAAAGTTCCCCTTATTTTCTAGATGGTTGAAAAACAGAGGTGCATAACCGCATTTGCATCCTCCATAGATAAAGTGTTCCCTATGTGACGTCTAAACGAAAGTCTTGCTTCATTGAATCGCAAAATTCATAGCTGCATATGATATCCCCACCAACGATGTTTGCATTTTCTCAAATATTCCCATGCTGAGTCCTGAGTAATGAAAATGGAATGTTCTTATATCCAATTTCATCTATTTCCACTCATAACCTCGTTTTGCACTAATGCACAACATAAAGGATCATAAAAGAGGAATTATTACTGTTATCATTGTCATCAAACATCATCACCGACAACCAAATGCAGGGATTTGTATTAATGATAAAGATCTCAAGACTGCATAAAAACATTCTAACCCTTTCAGATAGTTTTACTTTATTAAAACTTGTGCTTTATACACTATTCGATCTCATGTTTAGTAATATTTTTTTGTTGATTATTATATGCACTGCCACTCTTCTCTTTCAGAGAAATCGGCCCTGCTTTATATCCTCTCCATAACGAAGCATCTCTGCATGCAGGTCTTTCTGTCATATTACCCACAATCATGAATTTTTATTGGCTGCAGGGTCTCTTTCCGCCTGCCCTATCTCTGCGCTTTTCGCTCGCTTCCGTTCGCCGCATTCACAATGAGCCGCTCGAAAGTGTTACCATTCCCATCATCTTTCACACGGCAACCCTGTGAAATCTGTGTATAACAAGCTCAATGCAGCTTGGAGAGAGAGTCCGCCCGCTCATCCTCACCCTATATCTGCTAAATATTGTGTCCAGAATCCTTCTTTTGCATATTTTTCACAGCTCAACTGAGAGTGCCACAAAACAGGAAGGGTGCTGCTGATAAAGATGGATTGTAGTGCTACTCACAAAATGATCTTCTTCTGAATGGTCTGCATAATAACTCATTGAGCTGCGCACTGGTGCTTCTCCACACACAGCTGCGGGTTACTGGGCATTTATAACAAAACAGCCTAAAGCTGAGGACAAAATAAACATGTTTACGCTGACCAATGGTGGATGAAATGCACAAATGCATTACCTTCAGTTTAAGTATAGACACCTCAAATGAATCTGACTCTAAAATAGATCCCCTTAAAGAACTGAAAGTACAGAAATTTAGTAAGGTAAAGGTTATATTTTGAGTCCTGTGCTACTGCATGGCTGGTTCAAATCTTATAATGAACGGTCTATATGCGCCACTGTGTCCCAGAGAAGGCACTTAACTTATTGTTCATTCACCAGCAAAAACAAAACAAAAAAAAAAACTGTTTCCAGGGGTCTTCAACAATATGGTACTGTAGGGATCTTCTCATTATTTTTCAATCTCAAACATATTTTTACGAAAAAAAAATGAAAATGAAATATATGGTCTCAAGGTACGCATTTAACCATGGTTCCCTGAGAAGGGGAATGAGAGACTGCGTCAAAGACACTTTAGGCTTTCCCAAAATTTATTTGATGCAGGCCGAGTTCCCATTCGAAAGGAACGTCTCAGGTTACGCATGTAACCATGGTTCACTGAGAAGGGGAATGAGACACATGAATGCCTAAAGTGTCTTTGACGGAGTGCTAGTTCCCATTCGAAAGGGAAATATATTTGGTATAAAGTATACACAAGAGGACACAAAATTGTATAATGCTATTGGTATTACACTGATTTTATGATGTAAATATGAAATATGAGGACATTTCATGAGTACTTATATTTAAACTAAACAATGTTTTATTAAAAATGTAAAAATGCATAATCTTTTCTGTGATGGGTAGGTTTAGGAGTAGGTTAGCGTAGGGAGATAGAATGTACGGTTTGTACAAATAACCATTATGCCTATAAAATGTCCTCACTAATAAACAAACCTGTGTGTGTGTGTGTGTGTGTGTGTGTGTGTGAGTGTGTGTGTGTGTGCATGCGTGTGTGCGTGCGTGTGTGAAATGAAAATGTGCTAAAACACAACATTAAGTTAACTTTACCCTAAGGTTTAAAAAGGAAAAAGGACATAGTCAAGTGTGTGCATTTGTGTGTGTGTGTGTGGTGAGTGTGTATGTTAAAATGACTAAAAGCAGGTGCCCTGTCCTCTCTCTATCCAATGCTGATTGTCCTCAAAAATTTTGATGATAAATATTAATTAGGTGATGTAACATTAGCCTAGTACGCTTTACTGATCTGCTAAGAACAGGTGAGTGGACACTAGCAATAGTAGGACAACCCCCTGCGTGTTTGTTTAGTCTTACAGATGGTTAGCTAGTCTTTCAGCGCAACACTTGTCTGTCGAACGCCAGCTTGGCCACGAGCTTTAGATTAAAAGTATCTCCCAATTGCATACAGAAAATACCACACTGTGAGACATGCTAGACCATCGTAAAGCACCTGAGCACACCACCTTAGCTGTTCAGACAAGTAATATTTCACCTTATCACAGCATGTCCAATAACAGCAGATGATTAAAACGACAGATCTATAGAGAGAGAGCACTCATTTATTTCTCTTTCACGATGTTTTCTTCAATTAGAATATAATCTTGTGACACGCATGTTGATTGGGAGGCTTATCAAAGACTTCCTCCTGAGAACAGATGTGCCATGCTCGTAAAGTGTCAGTAATCTGCAAAATGTCAATGAGAATTTGAACCCTTCTCTCGTTTCTTGTTCCTTTCAGCAGAATCTATTTATTGCAGTGTCAAATTATGAAGTTTTAAAAGTCAAGTCACCTTCTCAGCCTCATTGTGTATTTGCCTGGTCTATTTGGCAATATTTTAAATGCGTAGTTTGAGTGATCAGTCAGCATTCCCCTCTGTCATTCCTCGTCTGACCCTCAAACCCTTCTGACTGACAGCAGGACCCATTACAAACAACGAGGCAATTCAAGTCCCAGGAAACCCTCTGTGACATGCGATTGGCAGCTCGTTGATTGGGCAGCTTATCAACAACTTCCTCATGATAACAGATGTGTCATGCTCTGAAAAGTGTCAGTAAGCTACAGGATGTCCATGAGGGTTTTAACCCATCTCATTCTTTATCTCATTCTAATGTTTTGACTTTTTAATAGATTCTATTTATAAACATGATCATATTGTGATTGAAAGATGAAGTATGGAACTTCTGTGCCCCCTAAACAAAAATAACTCTCACCCTGTCATTGATTAGACAAACGGATAGTCCCACCTCAGAAACATGCCATTGAATTAATGCAAACAAAACAATGCTTTTATTCAATAGTGATGCAATTAAATATTTACTTTATTACCAAAACACAGAAAATGAAATTAATTTAGCAAAAAAACGAAACAAAGTTTGTTTATTAATCAATTGGTGAAGTCATGTGAACCGTATTGCACATTCGGCAGTTTTTATGACAACGTTATTAATTAGTAATTATAATTATTAATATAATATAATTTATTGGAATTATTAATTATTATTAATTATATAATCATGTTTCTACTCCGATTTGTAGTTGAAACAGCATTCAAGTTTTAAAAATGGCAGTAATAAAAACTTGGTTTAATTAAACTTGTAGAGCTATTTTAGTTTTTATTATAGTATTATTAATATTTTGAATGAGCTTTTATTTGAAAAGCTTCGAATAGAACGTCACATGTTGTCAACCACTAAAACAGTACATTCTATATAGAATGAGTGGGTGCATGTTTCAAATACCAGATCGTTAATAACAATCAAGGATACTATTTCTTAATTAAAATGTTTTGAGACTGTAAATAGTATAGAGAAAGAGTAAAAAGCTAAACTGAATGTGTTCACATTGTATGCTTTAAGACAAGATTTTAAATAAACATTAAGTGCCTACAAGACCTTGTCTTTGCAAACTAATGTCTGATTTTAACTCCTGTAAAGTCAAATGAAATGCACAGAAACAACTGTTATGCATAAAGAAAATGTTGCACACAAGAATTACATTTTGTTATGAGGTTTTCATTATCACATGACCTACCAGCATTTGTTGCGTCACTTCACTGTCTTCATTAATGCATTATATATTTTATGATAATTCAAGGCATTATTCAACAGTGTTTTAAGCGTAAGATTTCCTATCCCCAGTTCTCTTAATTCTTCCAACAGAACCAGAACAGAACCATTTCATTAGCAGTACAACATATTATTGCATTCTCTGCAGTTTCTGCTGATCTACATTAACTACAATTCCCAGACTCATGTTTGCTCATTCTATATAGGGAATAATTTAGAGCTGTGCGCCCAAGGCGAAGTCTGGTAATGATTGCATCTTCTCTTCTACTACCAAAATTCCCTCTTTCACCTCTTACTTGAGTATACACTTACTGAATATGATAAAGATGTCTTCACAGCTATGTAATGTAGTGCATATATTTAGCAAAATTCTTCTCTCTAGAGTTTTTTTTTTTCCTTTTTATTTTCTTCTGATTACCGAGACAAATGCAACGTTAAGCAACATTGTTTACAAGCTGATTTATTGACGTCTTTCTGCAGATGAAAAATGAACATTACATTATTTGGCTGAAAACACTATACAAATGTGAAGATAATTATGAGATACTGAAAGATCAACACATGAACGTAGATCTTAAACCAGGTGGGTGGAACAATATGGAGGAATTGTGACTATCTTGGAATATTTGACAATCAGGTTTTTTTTTTTATTTTAATATACTTAATTGTGACTCAATTCTGACTTGAGCCACAGACACTTTCTTCAGAGACTAAAGCATCACCACAACATCACAAAAAAGTGAGTGTTATTGAAAACAATTCATTTGCGATATTCTGACAAAACATTAATCGTGTTAAACATGATCAAGCACACTAAAAACTACTTTGTCATTTAAATTCCTAAAATGTCATTTTTAATCCAAGAATAATGACTTGGTCGCATGTCTGTACTGTGATAACTGTCCAATATTAAGTCTTTTCTCCTTATAGTTGTACAGAAAAGTACTGCACTCAGAGGACTGTCACAGACGCTCATGCTCTTGCTTTCACATGCTACACAACGGGTACTAGCTGACAGAATGTTTCAAACGCATATTAAGATATTTTTAATTACAAATACCAGAGTTTTCAATCCAAAGAATAACAATCAAGGATAACATTTCTTAATTAAAATGTTTTGAGTCCGTAAATAGTAAGGGGAACGTGTAGAAAGCTAAACTGAATGGAACGTTCTGTGTCACATTGTATAAATATTAATATTAAAACATACAGTTTTACCACAAAACTTTAAATCAACATTAAGTGCTTTCAAGACCTTGTCTTTGCAAAGTAATAACTGATTTTAACTCATGACCATGTAAAGTCGAATGAAACACGCAAGAGTGCCAGAAATCACTGCTATACACAATAAAAGAATTATACACAAGAATTACATTATTGTTATGTAGTTCATTTGAAGTTCACAACACTTTGAAGCCCTCTGCAAAGTCTCACCCTATAAATTTCCAACATAAATGCATTAAAGTAAATAATTTAAGTCAAAATTATTTACTGTGGAAATTGGTAGAATATAGAGCTTAGCTTGATCTCTCTCTCTCTCTCTCTCTCTCTCTCTCTCTCTCTCTCTCTCTCATATAGGCTATATATATATATATATATATATATATATATATATATATATATATATATATATATATATATATAAATGAAATATTCTAATAAATAAATAAATACAATTACATTAAAAAGTAGAAATAAAATGAATGTTTCAGGATGTGAGATGAAGTACCTTTTAAAATGTTTATTTATTGATTGATTGATTTATTTATTTTCCCCATGTGGAATACTGCAGCTTCTCATCATTAAACATTTTATCCATTAATATGACGCAAGGCTTCCGTGCAAACATTCCATTATGTGGTGAATCTTGCATACCGGCTACATGCAACATTTAAATCACAGATGCTTATATTTTTAACTTCCCTCTTATACCTCTGCGGCAAGTAAAAATGATTTCCACCCCATCCAGCCTCTCATGAGCCATCAAGAGAGCATGAATAAACAATGCGATGATATGAAGGGAAGATCTGTCCCTAATAATGCTAAACACAGATCTCCTTCTGGACTCAAATAGCTATTATATTATGTGCAGACTGCTCACTCAACAAAAGCTATTTTAACCAGCAAGCACAACAACCAACCAAAATTTTTAAATGTAACAATTTACTGTAAAAAAAAAAAAAAGTAGCCACAAAATAGTTGTTGTTCATTTAATTTTGTTGTTGTTTAACAGTGATCTCTTTGCATACCCTTGAATTAAAACACTGCATCCAGGTGAAGGGTTGCCGGCCGGGATGGGGTGCTCATAGGGGAGTTGACATTTATAATGTTGGGAGCAAAGAGTTTAACTGCATTATTAAGGATGCATTTGGGAAAAGAACTAACCCACTTTTTCATAGTGCTGAGCATGTGTAATTAAAAAAATGCCATATATTAACTTTATTCATATTCCCAATCCCCCCTGCCCCCCTTTTATGCCACAGGACCTCCAATTAAAATCACCAACGTTAATACATTTTTTGTGCTTATTGTGTAGGTAAGGGTCACGATGGTCTGTTGGTAAATTAGAAAGGTTGATTTTTATTTGTTAGAATATGCATTTTGCATGCTTTAATTAGCACACTGACAGCAATCTGTGGTCAAGCTGTTAGTTTGCACAGAAAAAGTTTGTGGCTTCAAATCCACTCCTTTAAAGCTTTGCCACTATAGTAATACACATTCATAGAATCACCCCATAAAAACATGTCTGGTGAACCTCAACTCAGCCTCATTTTACAGGGTATAATTCAACTAGACAGCCTTAAGACCATTTTCCTATGTGTATTCAATCAATGCCACTGCTTACAAAGGATTATTTTTTAATCCAAAAAGGACAAAGTAATTGCTTACAGAGAATGTTAACTGCTTGTTAAGAATGTAAGGAGATGAACTGAAGGTTTCAAGCTGATTTCATTGAGGTTATGGCGTAAAGGTTCGATTTTAGCTGAAAAATGAAAGCTCTGGCGCAAGTTCTGCCAGGAACACTCAAATGTTATGTCACTATTAGTTTAGATATAACCAATCATTATCCAACACTTGGAGTATACAGGGAGTGCAGAATTATTAGGCAAGTTGTATTTTCGAGGATTGATTTTATTATTGAACAACAACCATGTTCTCAATGAACACAAAAAACTCATTAATATCAAAGCTGAATATTTTTGGAAGTTTTAGTTTTTAGTTTTTAGTTTTAGCTATTTTAGGGGGATATCTGTGTGTGCAGGTGACTATTACTGTGCAAAATTATTAGGCACCTTAACAAAAAACAAATTTATACCCATTTCAATTATTTATTTTTACCAGTGAAACCAATATAACATCTCAACATTCACAAATATACATTTCTGACATTCAAAAACCAAACAAAAACAAATCAGTGACCAATATAGCCACCTTTCTTGGCAAGGACACTCAAAAGCCTGCCATCCATGGATTCTGTCAGTGTCGTGATCTGTTCACCATCAACATTGCGTGCAGCAGCAACCACAGCCTCCCAGACACTGTTCAGAGAGGTGTACTGTTTTCCCTCCTTGTAAATCGCACATTTGATGATGGACCACAGGTTCTCAATGGGGTTCAGATCAGGTGAACAAGGAGGCCATATCATTAGATTTTCTTCTTTTATACCCTTTCTTGCCAGCCACGCTGTGGAGTACTTGGACGCGTGTGATGGAGCATTGTCCTGCATGAAAATCATGTTTTTCTTGAAGGATGTAGACTTCTTCCTGTACCACTGCTTGAAGAAGGTGTCTTCCAGAAACTGGCAGTAGGACTGGGAGTTGAGCTTGACTCCATCCTCAACCCGAAAGGCCCCACAAGCTCATCTTTGATGATACCAGCCCAAACCAGTACTCCACCTCCACCTTGCTGGCATCTGAGTCGGACTGGAGCTCTCTGCCCTTTACCAATCCAGCCACGGGCCCATCCATCTGGCCCATCAAGACTCACTCTCATTTCATCAGTCCATAAAACCTTAGAAAAATCAGTCTTGAGATATTTCTTGGCCCAGTCTTGACGTTTCAGCTTGTGTGTCTTGTTCAGTGGTGGTCGACTTTCTGCCTTTCTTACCTTGGCCATGTCTCTGAGTATTGCACACCTTGTGCTTTTGGGCCCTCCAGTGATGTTGCAGCTCTGAAGTATGGCCAAACTGGTGGCAAGTGGCATCTTGGCAGCTGCACGCTTGACTTTTCTCAGTTCACGGGCAGTTATTTTGCGCCTTGGTTTTTCCACACGCTTCTTGTGACACTGTTGACTATTTTGAATGAAACACTTGATTGTTCGATGATCACGCTTCAGAAGCTTGGCTGTTTTAAGACTTCTGCATCCCTCTGCAATATATCTCACTATTTTTGACTTTTCTGAGCCTGTCAAGTCCTTCTTTTGACCCATTTTGCCAAAGGAAAGGAAGTTGCCTAATAATTAACAACACCTGATATAGGGTGTTGATGTCATTAGACCACACCCCTTCTCATTACAGAGATGCACATCACCTAATATGCTTAATTGGTAGTAGGCTTTCCAGCCTATACAGCTTGGAGTAAGACAACATGCATAACGAGGATGATGTGGTCAAAATACTCATTTGCCTAATAATTCTGCACTTCCTGTATAAGATCGGAACTTACACATGTCTTAGTTTGCAGATGCTGACGCCAACCATTACCTCCATCCTTCCCAACACCACCAGGATGGTCCCTGTCCACTCCCAGGGTGTCGGCTACACCCCCGCCTTCATCTTTAGGCAGGAAATGGAGTCCGCAACCCTCAGAATGTAAGCTACGGACGGGGCCAACAACAAAAATAACTTTCTTACCACATTTTACTTGCTGATTGTTAATAAATATCATTGTTACATTATCTTGTCTCCCGAGTCTTTCTGGCTGAATTAGTGAGCACAGTCCCTCTCCTTCCATCACACTCTTGGTAGAAGACTCAGATATATTGTCCTTTTTATCTCTTTTCTGTCTCTCTCTCACGCTGCAAGTTTAATCTGCAAATGCTGTGAGAAACAACTTGTAAGTAATGCTTCTCTTTGTGGCATATTATGGGATGTTGAGGAAGACCAATGATACAAAAGAGTTCTATGTGAAATAAATGCTGTTCTTTTTTAAAGAATCCTTAAATGAATTGTATCAGCATTTCTACAACAATGAGAAGAAATGTTTCTTGAACACCAAATCAGTATATTAGAATGATTTCTGACGGATCATGTGACATTGAGGACTTGTGTAATGGCTGCTGAACATTCAGCTTTTCCATCATGGGAATAAATTATAGTAATAGAAAAAAAAAATATTGCATACAATATTACTGATTTTTATTGTATTTTTGATCAAATAAATGCAGCCTTGGGGATCATAAAAGACTTTTTAAAAACATTTAAAAAATCTCAAACGTCAGATCTCAAACTTTTGTAATGTATACAGAGTTTACTCTAATAGATATAGTTTCTAATATCATTAAGTATGTTTCCTTGTAGTCAAGCTACAGTCCAAATATATATAGCACACTGCATAATTAAATATTTGAAGGATTAATTACCCATTGTGAATTAAATACTATTTCAGAGCACCGAATCCAATTATAGACCAAATAAAGTGTGGTAATCTGTTAGGTCAGTTAGTCTAATTTAACAAATTATTTCAGTCAGATTAAAGCTTTGACATAACATTTAAAAAAGACAAATAATAGCATTCCTTGGACTAAAATTGAGATGCATGTAGGATAACACAAGTAACACCGTGGGAAAGCTTGCATATACATCATTTTCACCTCTCAGTAAATGCAAAAGGGACCAGGCCGACTGTGTGTTTCGCACTACGTACAGGGGCCTTCCCAAGGGCGGCCCTGAGACAGGAACCAGTTTGTCATCTGGTGTCCTTGTCCTACTTTAGAAACCACCCTGTTTCTGCCCACAGCCTCAAAGGAGCCCAGAGAACGCCGCTCCTCTCGCCAAGGGTAAAAAGCCAATGATGACCTGGAAGTGAACAGCACTCACCGAGGAACATGTTCCCATTTTCACCCTGACACGTTGGCAAACACACATCATCGCCTTACTAGCGTCTACTGAGTGCAAGCCTCACTGCCATCCCTCCATTTCCCACTGCTGCGGCACACTTTCAAACACTTAACATTTGTCCTATTTGAGTTAAAGTGCAATCATAAGTTTAAACTACAGTGAGAAATGTTTCTGCTTTAAAAGCGCTCCTCAGAGGAACGTTTTATTGCCCAGAGGTTCGTCTATCAGACCTCAGGAGACATAATGGAGCTTTCAGTTATATGTTATTTAAGTATCAACTCTATTTCAGATGATTCTCTTAAAGCACTGGGGAAGATACTTTAGAAACCAGACATGTTAGCGTTCTTGAAGTATTAGTCCAACAAGTATTAAGATAGACTACAGGACACTAATAACAAGAAGTACGTCAACTAGGTTGATGCCATTTAAGAAGGCAGTTTCTCTGTAAACATACAAAATGAATGAGAAAATACTATTTGGCGACTCAGAGCAGTGTTCATCTAGGATAAAACTATGCAGATCAGTGAAAGCAACTAAGAAAACTAGAAAAGACGACTTTAATCATTTATACTACCGTTCAGTTTTATTTATCTATTTATTTTTTAAATAAATGCTGTTTTTTGAGCATTCTATTTATCATAGAATCCTGAAAAAATAAGTCACTGATTTCACAAAAATATTAATGTGTTTTCAACATTGATAATAATAAATGTTTCTTGAGCAGCAAATCAGCATATTAGAATGATTTCTGAAGGATCATGTGACACTGAGTAATAATGCTGAAAATTCACCTTTGCATCATAGAAGTAATTTACATTTGAACATTAAAATAGAAAAGAGTTAATCCAAATTGTAATAATATTTTACAATAATACAGCATTGATCAAATAATTGCAGTCTTGCTGAGTATAAGAGACTTCTTTAAAAATTATACTGACCCCAAAACCTTTGAACCACAGTGTAAACTAGATAGTCTTTTTCTTACAGACATTAAATTATTAATAATATTATTTAATAGAATATCCTCTGGCCCATGGGGAATCTCTTTGAAATCTTTCATCAATTGTCATCTCCTCCAACCATCTGTTATACAGAGTAATGTGTAAAATCAAGAATTTTTTTTTACATATCCCATCCATTTGCTCTTCATTTAATCTTATCAATTTCTAAAAGAAACAATTAACCTTAAAGATTTAATGCTTATTTATAATTTTCTTTCCGTTGGTACTCAACTATTTTCTAAATTAGACAGGCAATGCCATTACAGATCAAGACAATCATTCAACACACCACAATCCTTTCATGTACTCAAAGCAAAATGGCATCTTGTAAGTGTAATTTACCTTTATTATATGGTTTATATTAAAAGGATGATGTTTGCAACTCACAGAATTAGATAAAAGGTTTAAGCTTGCTCTATTGGGCTACATCCATTCCAGTTTAATCAGGTGTCCTGAATGAGGCAAAGGCTCAACGAGAGGCAGACTAGTACCATACAGCTACAAATCAATGAGCTCCATTCTGCTATAATTGCTCCTCGGGTTCTTCCCACAATGCAACTGTGAGGAGGCACAGAGGAAGCCGTACCAATGTGGTGCTGTATTGCTAATTCACAGAGATAGATGATGTTTAATTTACACTTCATGAAGACAAAAGATCTGAGTAAACCATCATTTGGAATGTAGTGTGTAATTCAGAGTGCATTATGGGAGGTGACACGTAAATGGGAGGTGATTATTGGCCAAAATCAAGAATCAAGCCTCTAAATCCTTGTTAAGACTGTCAGTAAAAATCCGATGCTTGGGCATATCTGATCAGATTTAGTTAGTGTGACCGGCAAAAAAAAAAAAAAAAAAAATCACATGAAGTGAGATTTTTAAAAATCTGCCTCTGCCTCATAAGGTGCAGTAGTCGCTTACACGTTGTCATGTTGTAAATAAGACAACATCTGCATTGCAAACCTACGGAGCCCCGCACAAGAAATGCAAGAAAAAGAGTAAACCGTGTGTACGATTTATTCATTCGTTCCCTCGATTTATAAATCATGCGCATGTTAGAGTTTCATGTTTTGTCTATCTGTTTCCCCAGTCCTGTCTTCAGTCACGTGTTCCTTGTTTTTAGTTTTAGTCCTGTCATTCATCACATGGTCATTGTATCATTATTAGTCCACTGTCATCAGTTGTGTCTTGTTTGTAGTTATGTCTTTCACCTGTGTCCCTGTCGTTAGTGTCTGCACATATACCCTGTGTTTCCCTCACTCCTGGTCCGTTAGCGTTCGTGTGTTGACGTGTATGCTGTATTCTCGTCTACTCCTGGATTTATCATTAAAAAAGACATTTATGTTTACTCCTCATCTCCGTGCGTTTCCTGAGCTTCACATCACGTAACAGCGCATGATTCAAACCCCTCCATAGCGGTTGTTGTTTTTTCCGTTTGCCTACCAATGCAATGTCATTGCCACTGAAACCAATGCAGACATTCCAGAAAGAGCAGTTACACCATGTGGGCAGTCAATAATTTTAGATCAGATTCTGATCAGATACACAAATAATGTGAACATTACCAACGATATTCCGTTACCTGTTGCTACAGCTTCGCCTAGTTGTGGCATAAATGGGAATTAAACAGATCCTATTATGCTCTTTACAGGTTCATCATTTTGTTTATTGTGTCTACTAGAATACATCATTTAATGTTAAAAAAAAAAACATTTTTTTCTTTTCATTGCATTGTTGCAGCACCTGTTTTCACCCTCTGCCTGAATTCTCTGTTTTAGTTTCTTTAAAACCCCAGCACAGTCTGCTCTGATTGGTCAGCACGTGACGTGTGAGAATCAACCACATTGGAATATCAGGCAAGCACGGTTATGCTGGGACAAAAATGCTGAGACAGTATTAAAAATGTCTTATTTTATTGTGTCTCAGACAAAATTGCAAATTTAATCAAGTGGAAAAGTAATAGCATGCCTCTCCTTAATAAAACACACAATTTGAGGTATCATTCATGTCTGTAGCACAAACGGTGTGGAACAAGTTATGAGGCAAAGTTTAATACTTAGTTTTAGAGGTTTGTTCAAATCACTAACTCTAAGTACGAGCAGTAATAACAGAAATACGTCCCTTAGCAAGCGTCACTAACCATGTTAATGATGCCCGACTGGGGCTGGAATAGCAAAATGAAGATGGGATGAACTCTGTGTGTATGCATGAGTGATGGAAGCGGCCCTCCACCTCCTCAGCAATAACGGCCTCTTATCAGCCCTGTCGTGGAGGAGAAATGTGGATTTCATTATTTGTAGCAGTTAATGTTTGGTTTTGGTTGTTGACAGGCACAGCTGGCTGAGAGGAGATACTCAGCCAATGTCATCCCCATTAATATCACTTATTCAAGCACACGGCTAAAAGAGAGAGAGAGGCGAGGAGTTGGGGAATAGTGACGGAGAAGAGAGGAAAGGGGAGCAAGAGAGAGGGCTGCCCACGCTGAAACCTTGACTGATGCTTTTTTACACGGACTGAGAAAATGCCTCAGAGAGGTAACAGCACCGCCAGCGTGTGACATTAAGGCTCGACAACATTTCTTTTTTTTCTGAGAACAGAAGTGTAGTAACAAAGCACTGCAGGCCACAAACTAACAAAGGCAGCTATGAAGTCACATCAATGAGAAATAAAGACACAGTGGTGAGATTTGAAGTGCACAAGTTGTTTAGAATACTTTGTCAATTCAGTTTAAACACATTTTAATCAATTTCATCAAAATAAAATAAAATAAATTTACTTTTAGATGCATATAGCACCTGAAACCTTACAACATGCCTGCAATAAACAAACAATATAATGCGCTGATGAATGTAATGGTGTTAAAGACATAGGTCTTAATTGTAAGAAACAGTCACATCTATGAAAAATAACAACACAAATGTGAGATAAAAGGTGTAATTATGAGAAAATGACCTGTGAGATACAAAAGAACAATAACGAAAAAAGTCATAAGTATGAACTTCTAAGAAATAAAGTGCATGTGTGTGTGCACTTGGATGGCTGAAGTGCAGAGCATAGGTTCCCAGTACATTGTGTCATTTTCATAAAGTTGCAATTGTGAAATAAAAACATGAGGTTATGAGAAAGCCACGAGTGTGAAATGTAAAACTAGCAAAGCGAGATATGGAAATTTGAATGGTTATAGAGTACACAGAAATTCCAGTAAAGAAGCAAATGATTCTGATGACAATTTTGGTTCTACCACAACGACTCCGGGGGCAGGTGAACGATCACATGGTATTTATTCCATAAAGTATTTATAGATGGTTGTGAGCTACGATAATTCATGTTTGGTTGTATAGAAAAGTTCTTAGTGGTAGGCCCCGTCCTTTGTCCAAATCCTGGGGATTCAGATTCAGCTGATCCTGCCTGAAGATGAAGGCAGGGCCAACCTGGTGGAGGTGGGGAGGATGGAGGGGAACGTCAACGTCATCAACTGCGGACGAGAAACAGAGAATTCAGTGCTTATATACTCCAAGTGTCAAGCAGTGATTGGCCAAACCTATTATTATGAATGAATGAATGAAGTGACAGAGTCTTCATGGTAGAACTTACACTAAGAGCTATCATTTCCTTAATGAATTCATTAATGATTATTTTAATACTTTTGCAGAATATTTGGAAATGAGAAATACAGTTCTGCTCTATTCACATATGTTTAGATTTTATATTTCAACCAATCTAATACAAACCTTTTAAAAGAGATGGGTCATACAAATACAGTTAAAAAAATTTAGATCAATAAGGATTTTTAAGGATTAGGATTATTGTTATAATTATTTTTTTAAAATGTTTTATTCAGTAAAAATGCATTAAATTGATCAAAAGTAACAGTGAATACATTTATAATGTACCAAAAGATTTCGGTTTCAAATAAAAACAGAACTTTTTGAACTTTATATTCATTGAAGAATTCATTGAAATAAAATGCATCGCAGTTTACACAAAAATATTAAGTACAACTGTTTTCAATTGATAAGAAATGTTTCTTGAGCAGCAAATCAGCATATTAAAATAATTCAATCACATTAAAATTTGTATTGTAAAACATATCACTAATAGTACTGTTTTACTGTATTTTTGAGTAGATAAATGCAAACTTGTGAGAAAAAAAAAAAACTACTGACCCCAGACTTTTGGACGGTTGTGTATGTGTGTGTATTGTCGTTTGTGCATTATTTCCCATTTAATATACTGTTAACAGAACCAAACTTCATTAAAACCATTTGGCTCTAGTAGTTTTTTTTTTTGTTTTTTTTTTGCTTTTTTTTAAACCTGCAACGATTCCAAATAAGAACCCTTGCTATTGAGGTCACGGCACAAACACACACCAATCGATCAAGTTAAATGCAAAAATCAGCATGGCTGACTCATTTGCTCAAAGGAGGTTAATAGAGGAAGGGTGCTGGAGGAGAAAATGAGAGGCTGATTGTCTTGTCACAGGTGACGGTAGCAGCCCAATCTTGCTGACAAAGTCGTGCAGCTCCCAGAGCGGCGTTGGAAGAGAGGTGACCTCTCACACCACAGTACTCATGGGAAAATACTCATTGTCAGCTGGCCCACTATTCTTCTTCACATTTGTCTCACAACCACAAAGTGTTCACACACTAACACACAAACACCTGAGACACTGTTCAATTACCTGCTCCACAGACCTTTACAGATTCTGTTACCAAATCTTCTGTGGAACACAAAAAGAGATATTTTGATTGAAATTGATTGAAAAGACAAACCAAATAAAAAATTGAAATAAAAACGAATTAATACTATAATACTGTAATACTTAATTAATACTTAATACTGTAATCCACAGAATACAGCCAAGAAACACAGGATAACACGTCCACTTCACAAAAACAAGACCAAGCAAAGATCTGAACAAAACACGGAGTATGTATACACAGAATAAATGAGGTAATTAATGAATGACAGGTGAACAGAATCATTAATCAAACACACTAGAAAACTGGGGCAAATGTGCAGTGATCAGATGGCGGACATGAGAGTAGGCTCCTCTCATCACAACAGGAGTCCCCTTGCATCAGCCATGGTGAAAAAGCAGGACTCTAAAGCTCACACCTCCCAAAGAAGTTCCACAAACCAGGAACTAGGTGGGCCAGGAGAGAAGCCTGCAAAAACAATTGACCCTTCGCAAAACCCACCCCCTGTTGCAATGCCTGACAACCCATGCTCTCTTACTCCACACATCATGTTCTCCCACAGTGAAAAATACATCGTGGAGCAAAGAGGACACTGACAACGTATGGAACAGTACTCAGACGTGAGTACGAACAATATAACATCTACTATAGGCTCCTCCCTGACGGCTTTGTCGGATAAGATGGCAGATTCGGCGTTATCATTGGTTAGATCGACAATCAAACTGTTTGCGAATGGTAAACTGCCAGGCACCATTTGTGGATGGGGAAAATTATGACAACAGCATGTCACTGATCACAGACTGATCTCTTCACCATTTGCCCATTGTGAATGACCACAGACTCTGAGACTCAACCAAACTGGTTTTGAAGCCACAAAGGATGGATTTTCTGTACAAAAAGGACACAAAAAGGACAAAATGGAGCAAATATTCTCCATATCTATATATAGAACTGTATATACTTAATGAGTGATATTTATGTGCATGCATAATATACAACCTCACCAATTAAGGTATACATGAATGCATGGGTAAAAGTATATTACCCAATGATGTTTGGTCTTTATGTCTTCAGCAGTATGTCCAGGTTAATCTGGAATTGCCGTATGCTCATTGCTTTGCAAACCTACTTTGGTATCCAAACACTGCGAATCCAATGCGTTCCTGTAGCTCACCATAATTTGTATAGATGGAGATGACAATTGAGCTGCTATTAGCTCAATTAGCTGCTAGCTGTCAAAAATGGAGGTCACAAGTTTCTGTTCGTCTTGTTGGTCACCGTAACTCTGCCCCCACCCCCTAACGCAAGCGATTCTTACTTCTAGACCAGTAAAGTTTTGGTGTTTCTTATGAACCACTTTTCCTGGTTCAGAGCTGGTGCTTTGGGTGTCGAAAGACAAAGAACAAAGAAGTTCAGCAAGAAGTGAATTTGGGGACTTTGAAAACAGCAACAGAGACAGCGACCCCAAGCTTAGCCCCCCAATTTTCAAGATCTTCTGCACCAACTGAATCTTCTCTTCAAGGATCCTTCATCCACATGTTCCAGATTATAAGGATCATCTGCATTAGAAGCTTCAATCTCAAGGCTCCTTCATCTGTGTGTTCCAGAATACAGACCTTCTCTGTGCTCTGTGCACAATTTCTTTGTGTTTAAGGCTGTGAAACGGATTCCATCTCCATTCTTTCCACTGCAATGCGGCCCAACTCCGCGAGTAGAAGATCACCAGGCAGAATGTAAATATCAATTTACCAAACCGCTTCCCAGAGAACTTAGGTGTAACGGTTCTCGATAAAAAATCGTACCGTTCTCCGCACAAGGTTCGCGGTTCATCTCATATCAGACAAAGCATACGCATCTATAACATGGTTTGTTGACAGTAAATAAAACTGATATATATATATAAATATATATAATATGATGGTAAATGATGTCAAAAATTTGCGTTCTTGTATATGTTTTGTGAGAGACACCAGCACATCAGCATCCAAGACTTCAGCAGTGTGCGCACACACTGTCCTGAGGACTTCAAGATGGGAAAATAATCTCTGAAGGTTCTTCTGAAAATACTGCAGTGCCCTCACAGCAAGTCTGTGAGAAGAAACACAATCATTTATAATACAATTTAAGTAATTTATGCAGCACATCAAAATCAAATGAACTAGTTTCTGCGACAGACGAGCATCACAACTGTGTTGGCTAAAACACACACATGCGCTTGTAAAAGTCCAAGACAGCTGGTATAAAGTAGTTTACCTGGGCCTAGAGGGCAACAGACTAATCACAACCTCTCTCTAAAGATTACTTGTGCAGGTAATACCTCCCGGAATATTCTGTGGCACAGCCCGCTGTTGTAAGATCATTGTATCAATGAGATATTACGGTGAGGTGATATGCTGCTCAAGGTCGCTGAGGCACGGCTTCCCGCAGGGGCATTTCATGGAACTGAGGGTAATATGTTTAGCGAAAATGTGATAAGACTACAGGTTTCTCTCCTTGTTAGATGGAAGGGTAAACTAGAACCAAAGCTGTTTTGCATAGTTTTATTTATTTATTCATTTATTTTTATGTGATTTATTCAGAGGGAGACCGGCTGATATTTTGAGCCAGCACTAAAAATAACATACCTTCTTTCATGAAAACATTCACGCACATCAATACCTTTTCGTTGCAATAAACTTCTTTTTAATGAAAAAAGTTTTCACTTCATTAGAGGTGACATTTAGTACATGAACTGGAGAATATTTTTGAACCAATGCAATTAATTGAGTTTGTTGGTCCAGAAACCTATAACCTCCTCTTCTTTAATGCCTGGATCTTTCTTTTTTTTTTTCTTTCTTTCTGTCTATCACAGAAATGTCAGCAGTTCAGGATGCAAAATGGGATGCGGTAAAAAAGTCTCTATATTTATGACATACATGCAGTATTTTATAGGGCCTTCAAAGGTGTAGACAAAATAGTGAGGAATCAAATCTATTGATATTTATCTGGTCTGTAATCAGAGCTTCAGGGGAGCTCACGGGGAACCTACTGAATGTTCATGATATAGTCAACAAGACAACAATTTCTGGCATCTCCGATATGCAGTAAGAGGGGTCTCTGCAGTGCCAAACTGTGTATCGATTGCAACACTGAGGCGAAGCCAACTAACTGCCATCCACCTGGATAAACCTCTGCAGCCAAAAAAATAGAGGGTGTTGAATCATGCAAACTCATAATCTTATGATTAAAAACTAAACTAACAAAAAGAACATTCTGCAAGAGAGACTCGATTCGTAATTGATTTCTAACTTAGTTAATTAATGTTAATTGATTTTTTTTTTTACATTGACCCCAATAGGCATAAAATACATAGCACACACACACACACACACAAATATTAAATTTAAAATATGCCAAACATTTTTTTATTTATTTATTTTTTGCATTGATTTAAGTTCATTTATAATCAACATTTCTCTTACCTTGTCCCAAAACAGTCTGGAATTGCTTTCTCTGGAAAGGATACGTGCAGATTTTGGCCAAAATTAGGTTTTTAAAGGCTCTTCACCTGAGAATAAAACTTTTAGGCTTCACTTAAAAGCATCAAAAAAGTCTTCGATGCAACTTATGTGATATATTCAAAGTCTTCTGAATCCAAATGACAAGATTACTTAAAATCTTTACATCTACCCTAGAGCTTCTTTGGTGTGTTATATTAGCAATGTCTCATTTGTACATTAATACATTTTTGTTCAATTATTCACAAAACTGTTCTGTCCAGTTCACAAAACTGATTTGAATGACTAATTCAAACAGGCCTGGTTCTCAGGTTTAAATTCAAATTCACTCACATTGATTCAATTGCAACTAACTATTTCATAATCCCAGATAATCTTCATTAGAGCTGTGTAATGACTTAAACGACACAAAAAACTACTGTATGGCTTCAGAAGATTTGAATTATAGTGATTGCCTTGTATTATTACACTAATTTATACACTTTTAATTTATGGTGGTTTTGCATCCCTTTCTTTTGAAAGCTTCACTCCTTATTCATTGTACTTGTATATAAAATAAAGTCGAGTACTGAATTTGGATGAAACACTCCTCTAAATCACTTACCTTGTTAAACAGCTTTCGTGTTGAGAGTGTACCTATGATGGCTTAACATGCTGTTTCGGTGTGCAGCTCACTAGGTTTATGCATCTGCTCTCTCCTCATACTAAGATAAATTAATTAAGCACTATAATATGAATGTGAATGGTTACAACAATAGTAGATCAACCAGTTTAATAACATCATGACTGTCTTACTAGCGTAGGCAGATGGCTTTTAAGGTTAATCCTGGATCTGGACACTGGTCAGAAACAAGCATTCATTCATACATTAGAAAAAACCTTTAAATTGCTGCACTGAACATGAAATTAATTGTCATTAGCAAGTTATGCAAGTTATTTGGACCCCGAAGCAAGCTACCTCAAGTGGTCCCTTCACATTTACACCCATAAATATGTTTTTAAAGCATTTAGCTCAAAATTGGTAAATGGTAGAATACATTTTTAAATCATTCACAAATAAATTGTAAAAATGCAAATAACAAATTTCTTCAAACATCAAAGTTTAGATGTTTGAAAATGGATGAGCCATACATTTAAGCAAATTGCATTTAAATTATTCATCTGAAGTTCAGCCTATCCATATTTATAATTGGCATGAAAAAAAGAATGAGATCACGGACAGATTGATGAAAAAGAAACTGGCTTTTGCTACTCTGGAAATGTTAATATTTTCATTGGTCTTATTTATTATGCCCATTGGTAGAGGACCCAGGAATTAAATGCAATTTTAAACCAGCTTTACAACATAATAAAACAGAAAAAAGTTGTGACAATTGTAGTTATATTTTTTTACTTTTCATTTTCAAATGCAATTACAGCAAGCTAAAGTTGTTTTTCATTCCTGGTTTTTAAAATGATTATTTTCTGTAAAATGTCTAATCAAATCTGCTTCTCATGACTTTGCTCATGGGCCTTTGTGCATTCTAGCAAGAAAACACAATCTAAGGTCCAAATTTAACTGATGGCATATGCACATTATTTGCGTTAATATTAGATCCCAGTGGGTTATGCGGTGACAACAGATCAAATAAAGATTAGCAAATTCACAGAAACGATTAGGACAAAATAAAGCAATCACACAAATGATGCTGTAGGGAATTAGGACAAATGTGCACTGGCGTTCAGAAATATTCTGCAGTGCAGCTTTGCCTACAGCCAAGCTTGTTAATGCACATTACAGACAATGTTAGTGACAAGATAAATGTTTAATAACCATTGTGACTTTACGGTGTGGAAAACACACATTTTAATATACATGCCAAGAGACATTTCTAAAATTAGAGAGTCCCTGCCTGAACTGGAGGATTGGAGGAGTGTCAAAACAAATGAGACATTCTCACAGAGCGGCAGTTGGCCAGTTCTCAAGACCTTTAACTGCACCTTTCCATCAGAGCTGACAACGCTGATTCAGTCTAGCAGACGGGCTTCTTATAGAACAAATTCCTCAAGTGCTGTCACTTTTATCTCTGACTAGACCACAGGAGAGAAGGTAGGATTTGTATAAAAGGTTTGCCCTGTTCACCAAACAGGATGTGACATCATCCTCGTCTTAGACAAGAAACTAGTTGTGAAGATCCAGCCAGGGGTTGGCAGAACGATGGCAGAATTGCAATGTCATGTTGGGTGGCTGTAATGAGCGCACAAAGACGAGGTGTACAAACTAAACAGTCTTTAATAAAACATTTAATTTAAAAAAAACCACTGACAAGAGAAACTCTGGAAACAGAATAATACGGTACAACAAAGGAAACTGGGGATTTATATACACAAGGAGGGTAATCAACTGAAAAAGGTGTGTGGAATTAATTCACAACCAAGGAAACTAACAGGCAAAACAGGGACAGAACACAGTGAAACTAAGCCAAACTAAACATACAAGAATATATACTGTAAATAATGGGTTGGTCGTGTAGAAGCAAAGTAATAACTGCATCCCTCGCATTCTATTAAGACACATCTCTCACCTCTGAAGCAGAAAAATTAACAATAACAGTCAGACTCTGTTTAGTAGTCAAGTACAATGGTGTCTCTTAAAAGTTCAATTATGACACATATTATGTGACCCATATGAGATACATAATTTGCATAGTGTTTATGTATTGTTTTTTAAAATGTCATTTATTCCCGTGAAGACTGGAGCTGTAACTACAATCTTCAGCATCACATGATCTTTCAGAAATCATTCTAAAACTTAGGATCTTTTTTTTTTTTTTTTTGAAAATTTTGCATTTTGGGGGCAAAATTATTTGATAAATAGAAAGTTCAAAAGAACAGCACTAATATCTTCTAACATTATAAATTCTTTTCTGTCACTTTTGATAAATTTATTGCACATTCTATTTTCCCTATAATATAATTGTGCTGAAAATCAGCACTTTTGCTTGTTAAATTCCTTAAGTGTCGACATATCCAATTGCCTGTAGTGTGTTTTGAAATGCATGCTGCTAATGAGAGACATGGCAAATCACCACTAGAAATATAATCATAATGTTGTTCTAGGTATTATAATATTTGTCACTGAAGATGTGAAATGGCTGTTAATGAATGAGTATCTAAAGAAGATCCCTGCAGAGGCAGCCGACACCAGCTGTGCAGAGTGAACACTGACTCTCGTTATGGCATTTTAATGCATAAATGCACTGCTTTGAAACCATCCAGCCATGCATAGCAAATAAGCAGCAAAATACAATTACCTCTACTTTGGGATGCTTTTCTTTTATCTATTCTGCTTCTTCATGAACATCTGATTGTATCACTCAAAAGGTCAAGCAGTGCTTTCTTTGAATATAAAACATTCTGTACTTTTGTAATATTCAGTAGCTTTATTTCCCATTGACTCAAATACTAGAGGACAAGGAAACGTCTCGGTTACAAAGGTAACCCTCATTCCCTGAAGGAGGGAACAGAGACGGCCAATCTACTTCATGTGTAACTAAAACGAGCCAATGCACATTGGCATGCAATCATATGCATCAGCTGCTCACCTCGCAGGGCGGGTATGTAATGAGCAGCAGGTACATGGCATCTTCAGGTTTTCGCTGAGGAGCCGAACCACATTGGCGGCAACATCAGCGGGGTACAGCGACTGAGGCGACGGGATGTACGTCTCCGTTCCCTCCTTCAGGGAATGAGGGTTACCTTTGTAACGAGACGTTCCCATTCAGTCGGTCACTTCGATGTACGTCGGACTGACCGACGAATAGGAATCCATACCAAAGCACCAAGGAGCTGCCCTCTTCCAGCACTCTGCTGTAAGCAACCTGAACCCCCTTGCCTGAGGACGGTGGGACCGGGCTAACACAGAGAGTGTCGATCATTACTGTTCCCAAAAACCCATTCAGTGAGACTATTGGATAACACTGGGAAAGCTTACCCTTTCGTAGAAAAGGGGCCCTGCGGAAGCCACATCCTTCCCCGAAGGGCTTATGTGGAAGAACATATTCATATTCATCGACCGATAATGACTGCAGGTCCCCTACCCTCTTGATGGAGGCCAATGCAGCCAGCAGCAAAGTCTTCATCGACAGAATCTTTAAGTCTGCTGACTGCAAAGGCTCAAAGGGAGCATTCTGGAGTGCTCTTAGCACCAGAGCCAAGTCCCAAGAGGGTATGGAGGGGGGACGAGGAGGAGATAGGAGGAGGTGTTCCCTCGAACAGGGAGTAAAACCACTGCCACTGGGAGGTTTCTGGTGAGGCAAACAGGTCTACCTGAGCCTCTCCGAACTCTCTCCAAATTAGCTGGACCACCTGGGGGGGGGGGGGGGGGAGTCGCCACTCTCCCGGCAGCGCAGCTCATGAGAGCTCATGGTCAACCGCATGGTTGAGCACACCAGAGATGTGAATGGCACGAAGGGACCTCAGATGCTTCTGACTCCAGAGGAGGAGATGGCAGGTGAGTTGGGACATGCGACGGGAGCATAGACCACCTTGACTGGTCACAGTGTTGTCCGTACGGACCAGTACGTGCCTGCCCCAAGGCGGCCCCTTGAGGCTGTTATTTGGCAATGCAATTGGGGACCCGTCCACACCCCTGAGACTATATGCCCTTTGTACGTGTTGCCCCAGCTGGTGGTAGAGACATCCGTGAAGACCACAGCATGCCGGGACACTTGTTCTAGGGGCACCCCAGCCCGAAGAAACAAGGGATCCGAACATAGGCTGAAGGTATGTCGGCACTCTGGAGTGATTGCCACCCGGAAAGTACCGCATTGCCATGCCCATCTCGGGACTCAGCCGTAGAGCCAATGTTGAAGCGGTCTCATATGAAGCAGACCAAGCGGGGTTACTGTCGCTGTGGCCGTAATATGCCCCAGGAGCCTCTGAAAGAATTTCAGTGGGACCGCTGTCCATCCGTTGAACGTATTCAGGCAGTTCAACACCGACCAAGCATGTTCCTCTGTGAGGCGTGCTGTCTGTTCGACCGAGTCTAACTCCATACCAAGAAAAGAGATCCTCTGCACGGTAGTGAGTTTGCTCTTTTCCCAGACCTGAAGACCCAACTGGCTGAGGTGTCTGCGCACCAAATCCCTGTGTTCGCACAACTGATCCTATGACTGAGCTAGAATGAGCCTGGCGCAGAGGGAGGCGTCCTCGGTGACAAGCAGACTGAGGCGCTTTGGGCGGTGGAGGTGCAGCAGGATGTGACTGATGGCCTCAGACTGCTTCTGTACAGCCGAGAACTGTTGGGCAAAGTTTTCGACTGCGTCGCCGAAGAGGCCGATCTGGGTCAAGTGGACATTAAGAAACCTGACTTTGTCGGTATCCCTCATGTCCGCAAGCCACAGCCAGAGATGGCGTACCTGAAAAAAGTTTCACTTTATGAATGGAATTAGTGAAATAAATCAACTTTTTGATGATGTTCTAATTATATGACCAGCACCTGTATGTCAAATGTGTGTTTCTGTCTGTCTCCTGAATTATTGTCATTAAACTTTGTGTTGGGATACCTTTTGATCTTATTTTTCTGTTTACCAACGACTACATCTTACAATTCTATCAATTCAAACGGATTTGTGAATATTTTCCTATCTCTTAGGGTGTTAATACATAAAAATCTTTTTATCTTTTAGGTTATCAATGTACATTTCCGTGTCAGTGCAAACATATGGAAATGTAGGTGTGCCAGAACCACATTTTGCATACCAATACATACTATTACTAATGAACTCACATTAATTTTCTGCAGTTCAGGGTTTGGGGGCAGAATGTGTGAAGCAGGATTTAGGGTTGAAAGGGCAAGGGTGAATCCCTTTGTCACAGCTTATTGGGCTTTCTGAGAGGAGAGGATGAGAGGAGGTGTGAGAGGGAGGTTGGGTGGGGTTTCAGAACAGTCTGATGACTCGGGACAGGCAGATGATTCAATAGACTCGGGACAGGCAGACTATTCAGAAATTACTAAATAGTCCTCTGAGCACAGTCCATGCTCACCCTCAGCGGCTGTGCAGTGGGCGGGGCTTTCCTCCTCGCCCTCGCTCTCCACCGCTGGCTCCCTCACGAGCGTTGTAGCCGGCTCACGCGCTTGGTCACACTCACTTTTCTGGTCTGACTCCGTGGCGTTCTTGGACTCTGTCGCTCCACGTGGCGATGGCTCGTGCGGGCGTTCCGTGTCGCGAGATGGTGGCTGGTCTCGCTCTGGGTCCGGAGTGGGGCTGGCGGGGTCTTCTTCCGGGCCGACGGTGCATAACGAGTTGCAACTCGCCAGCACCCACTCCACAAAGGCTTCAAAGTCCACACGCGGACCCTCTCCGGACAACTGCGCTCTGCATGTGGCGTTTAAGCTCACCTGGTAAAACGTGCAGAGGCAGTCGTCCGGAAAGTGCGTCAGATACGCGAGATCTAAGAAGGTCCGCGTGTGGTCCTCCAATGTTTGGTCCTCCTGCTCCAGCAGTAGGAGACGAACACCGTGCATATCCATTGATGACGGCAGGGAAAAACACAACAAATAAAAACGAAACTAACAAAACGGGAAAACAAAACCGAGAACACTATCACTAACACTATCACAATTTTGTGGGTCGGTTCTTCTGTCACGCTTGTGTGTCAATACAAAGGACGCTAACGACAAAGATCAGATGAACATAGGTTTATTCCAAGTAGTTCCAAGGAAAGCATACAGACAGGCAGGCAGGCTGGTTAACACACGTAAACATCGACGAGAACCGACGGAGACTGAACAAACACAAGGAGACTATAAAGGGAGGAACGTAATTAGGGTTAACAGAAACAGGTGCGGGGAATTGACTAATCAGGTACACACAATGAGGGCAAATGAACAGAGACACGACAGAACTAAACGTAAACAGTCCATGGGTGTGACATATAGATTTTTCCATATCTGTTTAAAATATGCATGTTTTTGTACGATGAGCTTCCTTGACACCTACAGCTTTTTCTTCCATCTAAAATCTAAAGAAAATGTATTTTTCCTATGTCACAATATGAGGTAAATCTGGCCCTCCTTGCTCAGATCTATCCTGCTTGGTAGCACATAAAAAAAAGCCAAAACAAGAAACATGAGCACACTCTAAACATTTTACTGAAAGGCTGCTTCACACTGTTCCACTTAAGTCCTGCTTAGTTGATATTGTAGACTCACAAATGCATTAGTGGAATGTTTGCTGTTTTCCCATAAATGCGGCCAAACCTGCAGAACACTCTCAGCATGAGGAAAACAGTCATGCTGAGCAATGTGCTTTTTGGGAATAAAAAAAAAAAAAAAAAGTTAAATAAGTTCCCCAGTCAGTACGAGTACACGTCCCCTGAATGCAAGTATAAATGAATGGTGAATCTATTGAAAAAAATTTTAAACAAAATCAGAACTTTGAAGAATCAAATAAGAGCATTTTTTGTGGAACAGACATCTAAACAAGGTTTTCTATTGCTAATAAAACAATTCTAGTTCTCTTTTTTTTAAGACAATTCAACTCAGTGTGTGTCGTCAATTGAGGAGTCAGAAAACACAGCTGTACAATTCTTCCAATTTAAGTTTAACAACCTTGCACAGCGCTTACAGTACATTTCAAACTTTCTCCTACAGATGTGAGGCTTGTCAGGCTGTCAGTACCGCTCTGGGCAGGTTGCACTTCTGAGGCTAAACGTCACATGGGATATTCTTCAGACACCATTATGCCACAGCTATGGGAATCGTTCAATTCAAAAGTCTGTGTTACTATCTGTGCGTTATCAAAAATTGAACGTGTGCGTGATGTGAGTCTCTGCCTCCTGCACGCCAGCACCCAGGGCCGTCTTTGATCAATTATTTGAGATTCGCTAGGTCCCCTTTGAATGCGGATCAGCGTGTTTGCCGACAGCACGATGTTAACGTTGTTTAATTACTGAATTGTTTCTGTGAGAGGCGCGCTCGCTGGTGCATTTGTGTACCAAAACAGTGTTTACACAGCTTCACCTCAGCAAAACAATTTACCAGCGAGTCATTTATCACTGATTATTTGAATGAAGTTTCTTAATGGCTTCTCTTAGGGATTAGCTGCAGAATCTGCACTAAATACATTAGCCCCCAGTTTCACAGACAATGCCTAAGCTAGTCCTAGACTAAAATGCATGTTTGAACTGATTTAATTGAAAGCAACTTGTGCTGACATATCTTAAAATATGTCAGTGCTATTGTTTTGTCTCAAGATGCACACCTGTTTTTATAAAAGCTACTTAAACACCCTAATTGAACTAAGGCTTAATCCTGGCTGAGTCTAAGCCCTGTCTGTGAAACCAGGCCTAGATGTTTTTTCCTGTCCATTAAAAGGCAATGTGAAAGGACAAGGACATTTTCTGGGTGATGACAAAAAGTATGTTAAAAAAAAAAAAAAAAAAAAAAAAAAAAGTAGTAATGCTAAAGTAGATTTTTATAATATGGTCGTGAATCCTGATTGGTAGATACAATGTTGCAGCCATGATAAAATAAACATACTAGCATTTGCAACAATGGAAAATACTAGGGGTGTGACGAGATCTCGTACCACGATCTCGCCGAGGTGAAAAGTTGTCTCGTTGTGCTATCAGTGTGAGGGTGAAATTATTATTGAAGATGCCCCCGCCACTTTCAAATCGTTTCTGTGGAAACATTTTGGTTTTCCAGTAGAAATAATAAACGGCGAAAGAATAACACACAAGACACAAACTGTCATGATCTGGTCTTTGTTTATCTGTTTTTCTGTTCCCCAGTCCCGTCCGGAGTCACATGTTCCTTGTTTTCAGTCCTGTCACCTGTCATGTGTTCCTTTGTTTTGCTTTCATCTGTTGTCATGTGATCTTTGTTTTGTTTTCCCATGTGCTTGTCTAATCATTAGTTCATTTCAGTCAGCTGTGTCTCATTAGTCATTATGTCCGTCACCTGTGCCTTGCTCGTTATCCCCTTGTGTCTCTCTGTATTTATTCCCTTTGTGTCAGTCCAGTCCTTGTCCGTTGTTAAAGTTTTGTAAGAGTGTTTCTGTCAGTATTCTGCCTGTATTCGTTTTGTCAATTAAACAATTGTTGTAAAGCAATCTTCTTTGTGCCTGTTCCTGCACTGAACGTTACACAAATAATATGTAAACATTGTAAGAAAACTATGCCGTAAACCTCGGCCAAGGTTGTGCAGACTTTTAGGGGCCATTCACATATCGCGAGCATTTTCATTCGCGCAAAATGGAAGCGACGCGGTCGCGACGCGCATGCGGTGCGGCGTGCTCGTTCTTTCCTGAAAACATCTCAACTTTTCAAGCGCACCGCAGGTCATGCGACAAGAACCAACCAATCAGCTTTGACCTTTCCGTAACAAAACATGGAAAGCTCAGACGAACAGCTGATCATAGCTGTACAGGGAGGTTGTTATATCTCATCTCCATGAATATATCTAGTAGTAAAGCTAAAGCAAGGGCTAAAAATCTATTTATCCCTTGCTGAAACTTCCTCATGGTCGTGGAGAGCACAGGTCATGGTTGCATAGCAACGACAGACGCTACAGAAGCGCGAGCTTTCGAACGCTTGCAAAAGAAGGAGGAAGCGACGCGGTCGCGCTTTCCACGCTTTTTTAGGCGCGATATGTGAACGGCCCCTAAAGAGGCAGGAAGCATCGCTATTACTGCTAACGGTTGGACTTCTCAGTGTGTGCAGAGCTATATAACAGTTACAGCCCATACAATCAATAGTGACTGGGAAATGGTCAACTTTGTACTGCAGTTAAAGTGACACTTAAAGTGTTATTTGAATTTTTTATTTATATATTTATTTTATTTATACCGTCTAATTTATGTTCAATCTGAAGAAAGAAGTTCAGTGAGATTACTCATGTAAAATTATACAGGGCAGAAAACAATTGGTTGATTTTGTGGCAAAACAGTGTTTGCATGTTGTTTTACAGCAAATAATTCATTAAAATAGAAGTAAAATGACATGCAGTACAAGTTGATTTCAAAGTGCACCAACATTTTTGCACTTTATGATTTTCAGTTGAATAAAAGACTATTTTCCCTTCATACGTTTCATTATTGAGGATTTCTTAAAAATATTATAAAAATCTCATCTCGTGAACCCAATCTCATGTCTCGGCTCGTCTCATGGGATAGGGGTCTCGCCACACCCCTAGAAAATACTATTTGAGGGAGATGCATTTGAAAGCAACTTTTTGGGGAAAAAAATATAATATGATGATAAGTTTAATGTAGGTAATATTTTCTGTTCTACAAACTCATTGCCTTTTCTAAATGCTTTCGAATGTAAATAAACAAACACATACAATATATATATATATATAAACTTGTGAACTGTTGCATAAAAAGTTATTAAAGGTTTTGTAGATTGGTGGAACTTAAAATAGATTTGAATGTGTGCAAGAAACAATTAATTTAAAATGTATGTGTGAGAAAATATATCTGCAATGTGGAGTAAAAAATATCTGAAGAAAATAAATCTGTAAGAAAAGAAATGTATGTCTTTCCTGCAGGAATTAAATCCTACAGAACTGTGGCATAAAAGTCCTCACATATTCTGTGTAGTTGCTGATCAACAGTAAAAAAAAAAACTTGTTATATCAATACCTATTGAATGGTAATCTGTGGTGCAATGGCCCTATTTTCTCGCATGGCATCTAGCCAGCGCCCACACAGGCAGTATTGATCCAACAGGTGGAGCTGGTTCATAGACAGATAACGTCTATCACATCTATCACTGGGGTCACTTATTACCATTGGCAGGGGCCTGCACTTGTTATCTTTAGCATTACTTTGCAACATCCATTGCGGCACTACACCTGTCAAACAGTTTACAAATTTCAGTGAATCAATGATCCAGTTACAACGGTTCTCAAGTTAATAGTAACTAGAGGGAAATATTATCATCATGACTTACAATCTATTGTTTGTTCCTTACGCAAAGCTTTTTGTTAGACTCGGAAAATAGCACACAAATCATTCGGACTACATTTATGGTATCAAGCAGTTCAAATGATATTGCATGTAAATTCAGTCCAAAGTTTTGTGTCGCATGCATGGATTTGGTTTTGTTTTCATTCAGTTCCCTGTGTTCCTTTATGTTTGCTATCATCATTTCCTATGGTTATTAATTAGTCACACCTGTTTCTATTAGTTGATTATCTCCCTGCTATATATACAGTTTCCTCAGTTACTATATTGTTTGCGTGTCAATGTTATGTGGTAGTGTATTTTTCTTATGATCTCCTGAGTTTTCTGTGTGAATGATAATAAACACTATTTTTGTTTGTACTCTGTTGTGCGCTCTTTACAACAGCAACCGTGTTACGTGTTGTTAATATGTGATATTTTCATTAAATATTTTCCCAAAGTTAAATTCAGGTCCGGTTGACCTTCTCTATTTGACTCAGATTGTGCGCTGTCCTCCCCCTGAATAATTAATTTTTGGTTGAACAAACTGTCATTTCACTTTTGAATCATACTCTGAGAGTTGCAGGTGAATAGAAAGACTTCTAGAGCTAAAAAGAACTGAAATCACCGCTGCTAAACCTTTAGATGTAAAGAAATTATATTACCAAATATATTTTGATATATATGACAGACAGACAGACAGACCTCACCTGACGAAACCCCTGGTGCTTAAACATTGTGTAAACAAACTGTCCACTGGGTAATGTGATATTCACTGTGTTAACAAATGCCCTCTGTTCTCCTTTCACAAATAACAGATCAGGCCTATGCAACAAATTACTGAATCACACCCCTAAAGCCTCTAATCCCCCCAAGAGTCCAGGTGAGGCGGTTCGTTCAGCCCCCCTGGGAAGTTTCAAACGGTGTATCAAGGTTGTTTTCTCTTTAATTTGAGAAGAAACACAGCAACTTGGCGTGATAACAGACAAAGCGAAGGCTCCAAAGTTCATTTCTGCTGCATTAGCGCATCAGCGTGGCGCTGCACAAATTGTTGCACTTAACCCTGAAGTGCTGTTCCACACAACCTGAATCTGTCCATTCATTTTTAAACTCCTGCAGTGCATCACTCAATGATTGAGTTGTAGCGCATACAGAGGAGGCAGAATGGGAGGAGCTGAATAGATTGCAATAGACCTCGCTCCTCCGAGAGAGTGCTCATTTCAAAGAACGTCTCATTTAAAATTTGTCAGATTGTCATCTGCGGTGGTATGAGAAAGACGGAGGAGACGAGGACAGTACCTGCTGGGGCCCAGATTAAAAGCATGACAGGTAACCATGTTCTTAAACAAAGCTCTCGCTGAGAGATCCCTCCACATCCCAGTTCAGCAGGTCAGTGCAAGTACAGTGGCAATCTCTCTAACAAGAACAAAACACTTCTTTGCCAGATGAATTATTGATGTCTCTCCCTGACTGAGTCCACAGTCCAGTCACTAACTGCTCGGAACAGTCATTTGGGGGGAAATCAAGTGGCTCGTTTTCCAATACTGGTCTCTAACCTGTGAGATTTTAATCAGGAATGAGAAGAATTGACAGCAATCATCGATCATAAAAACTTCCAAATGTTTCAGACCGATCAAAATTTATTATAACCTTCCACAAAGGGCACTATTTTTATTCTGTAAATAGTTGTGTGACATTTTCAAAGTTTTTTTGGTCTCCGGTTTCAGGAACTTTCAGGAATTCTTGCGACTTCACACATGTAACAGAATTAACCCTTCGCAAAGACCCGCCCCCTTTAGGTACTGTTGCTGGCAGTACAAATACAAGCCATGCACTCTCACGCCACACATCATGATTCTCATGCAGTGAAAAATACATCGCAGAGCAAAGAGGCCAGACAACACGTTGACAGGCAAGACAGAGCAGGTTACTTTTAATATGAAACAGTATCAAATGTCAAATATTTTAATTTTTAAAGAAGTTTAAACAATAAATACCATATAGTGGCTCTGTAATGTTTCGTGACAGATCGCTGTAGCTGCTTCAAGCGGCTCGTGAACGAACCATCTCCTCATACTAGTTCATTTATAGCATCAAATAAACATGACCGAACATCAGAAGGAATGTTTTTTCAAGTGCGTAAAGACGTGAATACACACAATTTTTCAAGTTCATGTTCACCAACATTAATCTACTAACTCCCTGACTGCTTTGTCAGACAAAATGGCAGATTTGGCGTTATGATTGGTCAGATTGCCCATCAATCAAATTACCATCAATCATCATTACCAATTGAGCTACGCAATTTAGGATCTAGCAGGTGGCAAAATAATTCTAAAAGGTACACTATATAACAAAATGTAAATGATGCATTATCAATCCTTCTTCCAAAATGTGTTAGAGGCACATAGACTCAGGTGAGGTAATTCACATTTGTTTACTCTCTCTCTCTCTCTCTCTCTCTCTCTCTCTCTCTCTCTCTCTCTCTCTCTCTCTCTCTCTCTCTCTCGCTCTCTCTCTCTCAACTGTGTTAATAACCTGCTATCAATGCCTCAAACCTCCACTACTAGTTCTGAAATGACATTTTGGAATTAGCAACGTAGGCTTGTGATGAGATACGTAAAAAATTAGTCCCACACACAAGAGTGCTTTAAGGACAAATACCTGACAAATGTGTCTTGAGGTGTAGTAACCGTAGTAAGCAGAATAATTGACTCCAGACCGTTGAATTATTAGAAAATAATGTAACTCATAAAAATTATTTTGGTGTAAAAGGATGGCATGTATTTCAAAACATTACTGATTTCACTGTCATTTTTGTAATTTTCCCCAAAACTCATCTATTTTCTTCAGTGTCTAATAAATAACAAATGAAGTATTTCATATTAAAACAAAGAAGCCCTAGGCCTCTTATGAGCCTTTTATGGTTCAAAAATTTGAAGTGAATGAGAGAAGCTTTTCTGAGTGCAGGTTTGAATAATGTGTCTTAAGACCCTCGTGTTTTACTCCATTCAGTTGCACTCAGTCTCGCTATTAATATCATTGAAAGGTTGCATGTTATCTCCACTGTTATATCTTAATGCAAACTGCCTCTCACATGAAGTTCACCTTTGTGCAGACTACATTTCACTTAATATTTTAAATATGCAGCACAAGAGACACTGCATGTTTAATACATAGGTCTATAAGACTGTAAAACTCTTTAAAAAATACATTATATATATATATATATATATATATATATACACACACACCATAAATAACGTAGTTATAATTGATTATTTCCAGCAACTGCATTTCTCCAAAGAGGTTGCCAACCTCTGCTGCACATGGCGACTTTCAGTCTGGGGCAGCAATTAAAACTTAGGAGAGGTTTAGAGGGCATTCACATTGCTAAAGTGCCCCTATTATCCTGATATTACCTATTCTGATCAAGTGTGTAGCTGTTTGTGGATGTAAAAGGTCTGCACAGTTGCAAAGACCAAAGTGCATGAAAAATCTTTACATATACATCTTTTGATTTCTGCCTAAACTTCACTTTCCCAGGAAAAATTCAATCAAAGGTTTGGTACAACAGGCGGGTGAGTAAATGATACACATTTTCATAATCAAGTGAGCTTTTTCTTAGGAACGATCTGCAATATTTGGGAATTCTGAACAGCCTAGAGATCAAGCGTCTGCATATGCAAAATTAGATGAATGGATATAATGGAATGAATTTAAATGAATGGGTGAAATCCATTTCTTATTTTAGAAAATCTGATATGACTATGCTTTGCAAAAGCGAGCAGTAGAGCATGTGAATTTGTTTTTTGTTTTTAAGTTCCCAGGGTACTTAATTAGGTGTCAATCTAGAGCAAAATGTGTGTGAATGAGCGGACAGTAAAGGTTTGCGTGAGTCCTAAAACAAAAGCACTTCCTCACTTTCCATTCCATGCATTTATGCAGATCCCCGTACACTAAAGTGGAGGCACTAGCCTTTTAGCCTAGTTGTTCGGATACACAATATGACAGAATTATGCTTTCTTCTCAAGAAAGATGCAAGATGCCGCTTGTGGAAGAAAGAGAAGAAACAGGGCTGGAGATGCACTTATTGTCAAAACAATTCTTGAGTATGTCAGATCTGATAAGACTCATGAAAGCAATTCGTGCCTTTTGGGAGACGGATTCTTCAGCTCAGCATCTGTGCATGACAAAAAAAAAAAAAAAAAAAAAAAAAATGAAATGCCAAGTGCAGGGCGTTTTCCAGGCAGCAACTGAAAAATGAGAAAATAATCAACAGTACTAATAGTAATAAAAGCAAATACTGCAAAAATTTGAGTATTAATAAATGTGGTGCAACAGCGCACTGACAGTGGATAAAATTTTGTCCATTTTTATGTATACATTAAATGTGAAGGCACATGAGCATATCATAAGTAACAGTTTTTCTTGACTTTAAGTTCGATGAACAATTAATTTGTGTTAATGAATTTAATATTCAGCTTCCCCATAAGAGTAACGCCTTCTGTGCTGCTTAGCAAGAGGCAATCCATCATTTTAAAGCTAAAAACAAAAAAAAATTGGACTGTCAGCTTCATTCGACATGCAGTCACAACCCATTCTTTATTCTGTGGAGCAGAATGCCTCTTCCTGTATTTTATCTTTACTAGCTGTTTTAGAGTTGTATTAGTGCTTAACACTTCTGTGTGATTAATTACCCAGCAGCCCGGCTCCATTAGAACATACAGCCTTTTGAAGTGTCGTGTGCTGCGCTCTTAACTCCTTGTGTTAAATGCAAATGCTGCTCATCAGCAGACTGGGAGATAATCAATTAGAATCTCTAGAGGAAGGACTAAAATTACCTGCCACCTTTGCCGTCTGCAGATATAAGTGTGCAAGAGGGGAGCAAACGAAAAGAAAAAAGAATGGAAAAGCATTTGTAATTGCTCAAAAGTGGACAATTTAAAGGCACAGAGGTTGCCTCTATTGCAGATGATTGCAAAGTCATTAATTAAATCTGTGTAATTGGCAAACTGAGAACATGACTTGTGAAGCAGAGGCGCTTCAGACAGAACAGAAGACACCAACATCTTGCATTTTTCACCAGCCACCTGCAAACTCACAAACATAACCCCATATATAATTCATAAAATGTTGGAGGTTTCTGGAAATATTTACTATACAAAATGTGACTGTATAGAATATAGAAAATCAGCAATCTATTATATAGAGCGGATGCAAGACAGAAAGATGTCAAATTTTACCATTTAAATAAAAGAAATAAAAAGTCACATTTCCAAGTCACTTGTTCTAATTAATTAAGATACTCAAATTACTGAATATTTTACTAAAATATTTATACTAAACATAATATTTCATAATATTATTTTTATTATAAGGTTTGCAATCAGTGTTTTTTTTATTCAACCAAGATGCATTAAACTGATCAAAGGTGTCAGTAAATTCAGTTAAAAAAAAATTGAATGTTCTGTACATCAAAGAATCCAGAAAAAAATATATCATGGTTTCTTTCCACAAAAACACAGTGTCATGTGACACTAAAGATTGGAATAATGGTTGCTGAAAATTCCACTTTGCCATCACAGGAATAAATTAGGATCAGGATCAGAGTAAAATCATCATTTCAATAAAATGTATCATAAATACAGCTAAAAAAAAAAAAAATGTCCAGGGCTACGTATGTAACCCCAGTTCCCTGAGAAGGGAATGAGGCACTGCGTCAGCTGCTGGCACTCTAGTGTCTGAGGAATGTGTAAAAACTCAACATTCAATGGCCGAGACAGTGCAATGACATAGTAATGATGTAACAATGTGCACCCCAGCATGTAAGTAGGGTGCCTGAGAACACGTGATCAAATTTATATTGTCTGAAGGAAGACGCACGGGCATGCCTGAAACATGGCAGGGAAATGAAGCGTCTTGTTCCCTTCTCAGGTGACTGGCATTACATACATAAACCTAGACATGCCCTTTCAAGGGAACTTCTTTGCTGCATCAGCTGCTGACGCTATGGGGACAACCATACCAACTACACCAGACTAAGGCCCCGATCACACAGAACACGTTTTTCAGTTCTGAAAACGCGAGCGCACCACACTATCCTTTTTTGTTGATTTTAGAAAAAAATTGCAGTGCGCTGCCGTTATTTATGTTGCTAGGCAACCACTGAATCAGCTGTCCTGTCAGTGTCGGGCGAGCACTCTTTGGTTTGCTGTTAAACTGTCATATTAGCAGAAACTTTAAAAAAAGTATGTTACAAGCAACGGGCTCCATCTTTGCAATGTCCAAAGAACTGTAAACATTCATCAGCACGACGGAAAGCCGTCTCGCCATTCATTCGATTGGACAATGGGAAAAAAACGCGAATGACGTTGGGTGCTTTTCTGCTCAGAGTTGATATTTTTTTCAACTTCAGGCGCTCCGTGCGTTCCTGCAAAAACGCGAGGAGGAGCAGGCGGTTAAAATGCGAGGCACCCAGGGCGCATAAACGGCATGCAGAACGCTCACTGCCATAGAAAACAATTCAAAAAAGGCGCCGCTCACTGCTCAAAACACGTTCTGTCTGATCTGGGCCTAATGCCTGCTTGTAGTTCTCAAACTTATAACCTAAACACTAAGTCATTTAAGCCATTAAAGAGTCAGGGGTAAACAATACCCTTGCAAACAGTGTTGGAAAGGTCCTGAAGCTTTTATGCTCAAAAAAAATTTAATCTAAACTAGCTTCAGGAGAGTCTAGACCCCTTAGAGCAGAGCTACCAGTAAACCCTGAACTAAGCCCTTGACCACATCTAACAATATGTCTCTGATGCAGCGTAGAAGTGCCCTCTAGAGGGAACCACCCTAGTGTATAGAACTTAAATAGACGTCACAGGCAACCCCCCCCCCCCCCCCTCCTCCCTCCAGTTTATTATACAAATATAAAACAGCAGACTTACCAAGTCCAGCTCGTTTGTTCGAACTGTACTTTCTCAACGAGTTTGAGTTTAAATCATTTATTTTCATCTCGGTGCTGAAACTGTGCAGTGTGTGTGAAGCTTGGACTCTTCTCGTCTTGGACTGTAGACCCAAGATGGCCTTCTCTTGCCAATTATAGTCCGTAATGACGATGCATGGTAATTTGGTATGTTTTAAATATAACATAATATAAACAACTACGGCACAAAGAGTCATTATCTGAGTTATTGTTGTTATTGTTTTTTGAAGCTGTCATTTTGTCTAGTTATTTTTCCTTTTGTTGTTTTTTCCCCCAACGGAAGTCAATACAAAGACATACAAAAGAAAATTACTCAGCTTTCTCTGATTATTACCCTTGCTTTGCTGCAACATTGGCTCAAGACTGAACATAGTCTTCTGATCTGGTCCAAGGCATTAGAAAGTGGTTTATGCATAGATTGTAGGTCACATGCCACATTTACATAAGGGCTGGTGAAACCCTGGGCTAAAGTTTTCCGTTGTGGGTGTGGATGCAAGCACTATACGCTGCTCGTGTCAAAGGTTAAATGAATCACTGTGGCACTGTTCAATCATCTTGTGGTGGCAGTGTATTTCTTTAATGATGTTCATGAGAGCTCTGACCCTGTGGCTCCATGTAGCAGCATGCTGATGAGTTTCACAGCTCCTTCACTCTGATCTCTGGGAACAAAGAAACCACAGTAACTGAAATAAGGAGTCTTTGAAATGTATTGGCAAGCCATGTATGTAGAAGATACATAAACTTGCTTGGGGACATTTGTTGCTTACATAATATTTGCTTTCCAGCTTTTACCTCTGTGAGCTAGCTTTTATTTGTCAATGTATAAAATCCAAACAGAAGGCAGACGAACCATTATCCAGCAATTAAGGCTGCGTTCCATTGACCTTCCCTGAATCGCCTGTCTTTAGTGACGGAACAGGGTCTGCAAATGACTGCTTTTTGCTTTGATAAAAGGCTTTGAGCATTATAATTATTCCACACATAAAGTTTCCACTGAATTCTTTCAGTTTCCTATTCTTCTCATTCAGGAAAGCGTTATTTCGAAAATAGTCTCTTTGTAGAGAGGGCTTTTTTCTGAAGCTAACAGATCAACTTTACATCATACAAAACAAAGTTGAATTTGTCTTGGCTAATTTTTATTTGCAATATGTTTATGATTTTCTATTAAAAATAAAACTGAAAGAAATCCATTTTTCAAATTTGCTATTCAGGAGCCAATATTGTGCCATGGTGGTGAAGGAACATTATGTACAACAACCTGATTATTTACAAACATTCAAATATAATTTAAAATTTTGACTGCATCATGATAATCAAAGGGATGTTGTGAAACAGGCAACTTGTTTCACAACAAATTCTTGTTTGATAAGGGGGTTTTAAACTAAGTGTTGTAAGATTTAAACATTTTATCAGACAAATAAGGTGTTTAAGTGTAAATACATTGCACTGCACCCAGCAAAATTAATACATGTTATGCATTGGGATTAAAAATGACTTACTTGACACTTTTTGAAGGAGACTTTAATGCTGATTGTTTAAATTATATCACTTGTGTGTTGGCATTTTAAGATTGTACCCCATAAAACTTTTTTTGGTAATCAAGTCATCAACAAAAGAAAAATATATTTAAAAAATCTAGTTAATGAACTGTGGCTGATGTGTTCCAAAAGTAACTACATTAAAAGTTAACATTAGTATTAGCTATTCATTATTAAAGTTTTTTTGTTTGTTTTTTTTTCACTTGTGCATGTAACAAACACAGATGGCATCATTTTGTACGACGACCTGTAAAATGATTCTACGGTGAGAGAACACTATCAAAAGCTGTTATTGCTAATAAATCTCACAGTCACATAGCCCCCTCTAAAAGATTTATATGCAGGTCATAAACACCTATTTAAAATATATTGCTTCTTCATAAACACATAACAGGCATTTATGAGTTCTGAGTTCTCTACAGCCACCACCTTTTGCTCAATACCAGAGTGACTTAGTGCTTGTTAAACCACACTTCGAAACAATTACACAAACGTGTGTTTTAGAGTGTCGAGTAGAGTCGTGAGTCAAACTTGCCTGACTCAAACTACCACCCCCTTGGGTCAGGAGAAACAGGAAGTCCTTTGGCTGTTCACTGATTAATGAGGATATCAGCAGAGGTCACGCAAAGCATGTGGCAGAATAATTGGTACAATCAAGCCAAGGTCTTGCTTACCTGAAACCGGCAGTTGCAGGGGTTTTTTTGCACAATGTCCCTATACTTGGCAAGTGATGTGAATTAATTACTCATGAGGATATGGAGCGATAAAGAGAAGGGAGAAATTACCTGCCTGTGTGATTCGGTCTACTGAGAGCTTCTCACTCAATCAACCCTCTCTATCACCTACTGACAAAAAGACAACACCCCCCCCCCCCCCAACCCCCAACCAACAAGCTGTTAAAGTTCAACCAAAAACTTAAATAATCATCATTTACTCACCCTAATATCATTCTAAACTCATCTGCTGAATACCGCACTGCTATTTTCCAATGTTTTGATCATGGTCCATGAACTGGTTGTTTTGTGGATCAAAAACATAAATTCCAACAAATGTAGTCTGATTAAACAACTAAAAATAAATGACTCTTATGAACGAATTCTGTTTACTCAATCAAAATCATACAGAGCAACCAGAGGATTTAGAGTCATAAACAAATGACTCTTAAGAATCAGTCCTGTTAAGAGAATGAAAAAAGTACACCAAATATACTCTCATCAACGAAACAAACGACTCTTTTGAACCAGTACTTCAATTAATCATTAAAAATGACTCAGGACTTCCCATTTGAATCAGGCTCCTTCAGTGAATAAACTTACTGAATCAATCAGAGCAGTTACTGAATCAACATCAAGTTGTCATTATTTGCAATGATCGAAAATGTAATTTTTAGGGCTGAGTGAAAATGGGAATAATTCTTTACTGTCCTGGTACTTCAGAAATCCCCTTTAAAAGTATGAGAATTAAGTCACTTACACCCCAATGACACATTTGTACCATTTGCTTCACGAGGCTCATGTGCTTTCCACTACATACTATTTATCTACTAGTGTGTCCTAACATGTCATGCTTGGTCTCATCTGACAGCTTATGAACTGATTTGAAAAGTGGTGTACTTAATAGAGATAATAAATTATCCTAATGTACAATATTGGTACTACTGTATTGCTGAGGAGAATATGTTAATGTACTTCTCCCCCTCTTGCTCACAAACCATTTGCCATATCTTTTGGTTTTGGTGTTGGTATTCAATTCGTGTTTAACAATGTTTTGCTCAGGGAATAAGAAGGAAAAGTAACTGTTGATCTGGGAGAAAGGATTTAATCTTGCCACTCCCATACACCAGTGCATAATTTGTTACAGCTACCTTTTTTCTATACAGTATGTTGCTCCATTCATTTAACCACTAATAACAGCTTATAACATTCATTATCTAAGCATTCAAATTAAATTCTACAAATTCTATTATTAGCTGTAAGAAAGACTTTTACCTTTAAAGCATAAAAGGTTAATAAATGACAACAACTCTAATGAAGTCAGATTAATTAGCCTATGTTGGAGTAAAAAAAAAAAAAAACTAAATTAGGCATGCAATCCTTCAACTGCTTTTTGTTCCAATTATTGGTTCAAAATAGCAGCATAAGCTTCCAGCCTTACTGTACGTACACAGTACTACAGGTGCATCTCAATAAATTAGAATCCACAACCAACTAAGAGAATCGCAGCCTTATGAGGATTGTACAGCAACATTGATTCAAGAATTTGGATGAACTCCACAAGGAATAGACTGAGGCTGGGGTAAAGGTATCAAGAGCCACCACACACAGTCAAGGGCTAGGAATAGGAATAGGCTACAGTTGTCATATTCCACTTATTAAGCCACTCCTGAACGACAGACAACATCAGAGGCATATTACCTGGGCTAAAGAGTAGAATAAGAACTGGACTGTTGCCCAGTGGTCCAAAGTTCTTTTTTCAGATGAGAGCAAGTTTTGTATTTCATTTGGAAACCAAGGTCCTAGAGTCTGGAGGAAGGGTGGAGAAGCTCATAGCCCAAGTTGCTTGAAGTGCAGAGTTAAGTTTCCATACTCTGTGATGATTTGGGGTGCAATGTCATCTGCTGGTATTGGTCCATTGTGTTTTTTGATAACCAAAGTCACTTTGGAGCACTTCATGCTTCCTTCTGCTGATCAGCTTTTTTGAAGATGCTGATTAAATTTTCCAGCAGGATTTGGCACCTGCCCACACCTGTGTTGGTGTGCTCGACTGGCCAGCAAATTCACCAGACCTGAACCCCATTGAGAATCTACAGGGAGTGCAGAATTATTAGGCAAGTTGTATTTTTGAGGATTAATTTTATTATTGAACAACAACCATGTTCTCAATGAACACAAAAAACTCATTAATATCAAAGCTGAATATTTTTGGAAGTTTTAGTTTTTAGTTTTAGCTATTTTAGGGGGATATCTGTGTGTGCAGGTGACTATTACTGTGCATAATTATTAGGCACCTTAACAAAAAACAAATTTATACCCATTTCAATTATTTATTTTTACCAGTGAAACCAATATAACATCTCAACATTCACAAATATACATTTCTGACATTCAAAAACGAAACAAAAACAAATCAGTGACCAGTATAGCCACCTTTCTTTGCAAGGACACTCAAAAGCCTGCCATCCATGGATTCTGTCAGTGTTTTGATCTGTTCACCATCAACATTGCGTGCAGCAGCAACCACAGCCTCCCAGACACTGTTCAGAGAGGTGTACTGTTTTCCCTCCTTGTAAATCGCACATTTGATGATGGACCACAGGTTCTCAATGGGGTTCAGATCAGGTGAACAAGGAGGCCATATCATTAGATTTTCTTCTTTTATACCCTTTCTTGCCAGCCACGCTGTGGAGTACTTGGACGCGTGTGATGGAGCATTGTCCTGCATGAAAATCATGTTTTTCTTGAAGGATGTAGACTTCTTCCTGTACCACTGCTTGAAGAAGGTGTCTTCCAGAAACTGGCAGTGGGACTGGGAGTTGAGCTTGACTCCATCCTCAACCCGAAAAGGCCCCACAAGCTCATCTTTGATGATACCAGCCCAAACCAGTACTCCACCTCCACCTTGCTGGCGCCTGAGTCGGACTGGAGCTCTCTGCCCTTTACCAATCCAGCCACGGGCCCATCCATCTGGCCCTTCAAGACTCACTCTCATTTCATCAGTCCATAAAACCTTAGAAAAATCAGTCTTGAGATATTTCTTGGCCCAGTCTTGAAGTTTCAGCTTGTGTGTCTTGTTCAGTGGTGGTCGACTTTCTGCCTTTCTTACCTTGGCCATGTCTCTGAGTATTGCACACCTTGTGCTTTTGGGCACTCCAGTGATGTTGCAGCTCTGAAATATGGCCAAACTGGTGGCAAGTGGCATCTTGGCAGCTGCACGCTTGACTTTTCTCAGTTCACGGGCAGTTATTTTGCGCCTTGGTTTTTCCACACGCTTCTTGCGACCCTGTTGACCATTTTGAATGAATGCTTGATTGTTCGATGATCACGCTTCAGAAGCTTGGCTATTTTAAGACTTCTACATCCCTCTGCAATATATCTCACTATTTTTGACTTTTCTGAGCCTATCAAGTCCTTCTTTTGACCCATTTTGCCAAAGGAAAGGAAGTTGCCTAATAATTATGCACACCTGATATAGGGTGTTGATGTCATTAGACCACACCCCTTCTCATTACAGAGATGCACATCACCTAATATGCTTAATTGGTAGTAGGCTTTCCAGCCTATACAGCTTGGAGTAAGACAACATGCATAACGAGGATGATGTGGTCAAAATACTCATTTGCCTAATAATTCTGCACTCCCTGTATGGGGTATTGTCAAGAGGAAAATTAGAAACAAGAGACCAAAAATCATCACAATTAAAAGAACCAAAAGACAAACTACTTCAGTCTGTGTGCATTGAATTCATTTAATACACAATTTGATTTGAATTACTGAAAAAAATTTACTTTTCCACAACGTTCTAATTTATTGAGATGCACCTGTATATATACCCAAATAAATTTGAATCAAGAGCTTGTGAATTTGAATTCAATCAAACTAGGAAATGGACATCTTCAACATGCTCAATTTAGGAAGTAATATAACGTCTTTTTGGCGCTTGAAAGCCATGGTCTCCATGAAATTTTGTATTGAAAATGGTGTTGTTTACTGAAAAAATGTGTTGATAAAGTTCTTGGACAATTATCAAGTAAAATAAAAGGATAATGATTTGGGAATGATTTGGAATGACTGAAGGTTTCTAGTGTTGCATTTTTGCTTATGTTTATGAAAAGAGCAATTTAATAAAGGCTGAACAAGGTTAAGTGGCGCCTACATCTTCTCTGGTGATTGACTTTCGCAAAGCAGCATTGTTCATAATGAAGAACATGTCTCTCTCAACGTTTTCATGTAAGCATGAATCTGAAAATGAAAAACAACATGAAAATATTACAGACCTGAATCGCATTACACAAGTCCAGGATTATATCGGCTAACATGATTAGGTGCTACAAAGTCCTGCACCTAATTTTCTCCCATGCTGCTGTGGTGGAGAGATGAAGATGCTCTCATCTTTGAATTATGTGGGTGAGGGTTGTTCACGTCTCTCATGAAAAGGTATGCACACTTCAGCTCAGAGTTATCATATTTATGTGCTGAAGTGATTCTCAGGATAGAAAAGCTTGGTAATTATAGCAACTGGCTGAGTGGTGATTGCTTTCTCATTTACAGTGAATGCTGACTACAAAATCACACTTCACAACAGCTTATGGACCTATCAGACAGATATCACTGAAGTATGACTACGTGTGCAAAATAAATGTGACATATTAAGAATAACAAGCATCTCTGTGCTCTTTTAAAATAAAACAGCTTGATGAGACACTTTAACACTCGAAACGCAAGGCCGAGGGTAACAAAGCTGCAACAATGGTTTCCTGAGCACCAAACCCGCATGTTAGAATTATTTCTTAAGTGACACCAAAGACTGGAGTAATGATGCTGAATATTCATATTTGCCATCATAGGAATGAATTGTAAAAAAAAAAAAAAAAAAAATCTTACCAACCCCAAACCTTTGAATGGTACTGTATATATCGACCCAAAGTGGCCTGATCTGACATTTTGGACTATGCTGATACTGATTCTTCAGATTAGCTAAAAAAAAATAATAATGTTACAGCTAAATGATATTTATCTGATGAAAATGCATGCTGAAATATGATTTAATGCTAAAATATGATTTAGTAGAAATGTAAAAGAATAAATAAAGTGACAAAGGGATATTAAACAAAATTTTAAAAGAAAACTACATATAAAGAAAATATATTTTAAAAAAAGCTCATTCACAATATTAGCAAATACTATAATAGTACATAAATAACACTAACATAAGAGATAATGAGGTTTGTCAAGATGTTAGCAGATTTTTATTCAGTTGCTATAGGGCATTCTGGGTTGTTGTTTGGTGGTTGTTTACCTGCCCATGTCAAAAGGGCTATTTTGGCCTTGATGAAATGCAAGAAAAAACTGCCATGTAGACCATTTATGATTCAGCTTTACCAAAAAAAAAAAAAAAAAAAAAAAAAAAACCCACACACATTGATCTTGTCCTCTCAATCTCTCTCACACACAAACAAGTGCCTGCAAACCCACCCGCCCTTAATTTATGTGTCTGAAACGCCCTGCTGTCTCAGATGACACAGTGAGCGGTTTGTCTTGTGCTTGTGTGAGTAGAGGAGCTGTCTAAAATGCTGATTGCTGGCCTGTAAGAGCAGCACAGAGGGACCAGTGGAGGGCACAGTCAGTGGCCCCTAAACACAAGCACACAGACTCTTGAAAAAGTCACCCAAAGGCTAGGCTCTTTGTAGGGGCTGGAATCTTCATCCCACACGCAATCGGTTGGGTAGCAGGATAAAGACACAACTGCCGAAGCTCCCAGACTACAAGCTGTTCTTTAACTGTCAATCATCTAGGTGTGGATTTTAGTGGGTAAATGAATAAAGCTGTCTTGCTATATTGATGTTGGTTTACAGCGGGCTGCATTGATTTCTGTTGTGCATTTGTTGCTGGCTTTGTTTCTGCTTGTGATTTGACATGTTGGCAGTTTATTACAGCATGACATCTCCACCATGTTGTAGTTCTGCATCTCTGACAGTTTGAGCACTCATAATGGAGTAAAACATGGTCAATTTCGAGAAATGATATGATGTGAAATGTGATATTTACATCATGTGAGTGTGATAAGGTGTCACTGTCATGCGTTTCACCTCTTTTCCACAGGGATCCTTTCCGTGCTGGATTCTATTCCATAACAAATTCAGACTTCCTTGAAGGAATTCTACTTTTGGATTTTGCTTCTTAACAAACCTTTCTTTTGGTATTTTCATTTAAAGACTATATATGGTTCAGTCCCAAAGATATGGGGATCTCAACATGGCTCCATGAGTAAATTGTGAAATTGTAGAAATGTCCAGGCAGGTGTGCTGACACAAGTTGGAGCTAAACACTAGAGGACAGTGGCCCACACACCGCAAAACTACACACTCAAATGATGACCTGCCTTAATCAACCATCAATAAGTTTTATTGATTAAATATCAACAAATAATATCAACAAGTTAAAACAAGTTACTGAGTGTGTAATATTTGTTTTATATGTTTATTTCTGAGTGATATGCGTTTGTTCCACAGTGTTGTTGGTCACTGAGCTCTGTTTGTTGATTGATTCAGTTTTGTTTTAATCTATTTCATTCTTTAATTGATTTTTGTGTGTATGTAAATGTATTTATTTCATCATGTTCTTTTTATGTTTATTTATTGTATTAATTTGTTTTACGTTATTTGCATATGGAGCTGCTTTGGGATTCCGGTATCTCTGGGACTGAACTGCACAGAGCCTTGAAATGAAGATTCCAAAAGAAAATTTGAGTCTAAAACATATTTAGAAACATTTTTGAGAGGGGACAAAAAAAGTGCTTTTTCCCATTTTTTAACTGTCATCATTGCTATATAATGCAACAAAAGACAACAGAATTCTAAAGTAATTTTTTCCCCTCTTCTAATTTGGCTTTAAATATTAAAATTTAATTAATATTTTGGCCCCCATATTTTGGCTTTCATTACTATGTTTGTCTTCCTTCAGAATAAATTTTTTTTTTCTATTTTTTTAAACAAAATTAAAAAATTTGAGCTGGCTAGCTCTTGTTGAGTTGACACATAAATGACCCTTTACGTATTTATCGTAAGAGAACATAAATGAGAATAAAATAGGCTATCTAACAGGCTAGAATAAAACAGGCAAACAAAGAGGTCCACAATGGATGAAGAATGTCCTAAATTAGTATTTAATTGAATTGAAGACAAGTCATCATGCAGTGACCTTTTGAGTGATGAACTGTCCCATTTCAAGGTGAAAATCAGCAGAGCTTTTCAAAGAATTGCCATAATCTATCCCTTCCTCAATAGTTAATGCAGTAAAGATGGGTGGTCCCGGTCTCCACAGGGGTGGGAAAACTATTATTCATCCCCACATGAGGAATGATGGGATATGTGAGGGATGATAATAAGAGAGCTGCTCATGGAAGACATCATAGAATCATGTCTGAGGAGTCCAAAAATGCACATCTGCTCATCTCTTTACCCTTTATAGAATTGGATCAGTTTTGAGTTTTTAAGTTTTCATTTAAAAATGTAAACCCAGTTATCCTGTTTCACATTTCTGGTAAGAATGAAGTTAAAAGGCTTTTCAGAGAAATACTACAAGCTCAAAACGCTTCCCAAAAAAACTAATCTGTATTGCTCAAACACACACTGGGGGACTCTTGGAAATTCAGCAGCCTTATTTATTACTTGTTCTGCTTTCCTGAAATTTGAAACACCTTTTTTCTTTTCTTTTTTTTATTTGTTTTGTTTTTGTAGTTCGCTTGCAGGGTTGTGCCAATGTATTGAAGCAGAATTAAAATGAACAGAATGAATATGAAAGATAGAATGAAAGATAGAACCATAGATACAACAACTATAGAACCACAGAACAATAGAATGAGAGAATAATAATACATTAAATGATAGAATGTTACATAGGACAATAGTTAGAAGGATAGAAAGTTTCATAGATATCACAATAGTCGGTAGAATGTTACATAACACATGTAGAACGATATAATGATTTAATGATACGTAAAAAGATAGAAAGACAGAATAACAGACAGAGATACATGAAACGATATATATGATACACGAATGATACATAGTATGAAAAATAGAATGCATTTACATTTACATTTACATTTAGTCATTTAGCAGACGCTTTTATCCAAAGCGACTTACAAGTGAGGAAAACAAACAAGCGATTCTTCATGAATTGGCAAATAACACAGGAAGTGCTCACAATACAAGTTTCATACATTGCTCAGTACCATAAGCTAGAGTAGGAAGGAAAATGGGAAGGAAAGGTTTTTTTTTTTTCTTTTTTTTTTTTTATGAGGGGATCAAGTGTTCAATGAGTGTTCAGAATGTGTTCAGAATGATACAAAGAAAGATAGATAGAAAGATATAATGATCCAGAGATAAAAAAAATTGGATAGAATGACAGACAGAATTAACATTAGGCAGAGAGAAAGAACAATATAGAAAGATAGAATGATGCAGAAATGGAGCAATAGATTGAAAACTGAAAAACAATTGAAAACTGGACTGAGCCAACTGTATAACAGGCAACAATATCTACAATTGAAATGTTCACCAAACTCTCTAATGGATCATATTTCTTGAGTTGCACCTTTACACAAATCCATAGTGGATGTTTTTGTATTTTTCACTCAGCTCACCCACACACCGGTTTAACATTCTCCAGTGAGGTGATCTAACATTTTTCAGGCTACAGAACTGTACAGCGATCAATAAGCAGATTTTGCATGTGCATGTAACACTGCAAGATTGAAACCCAAAGGAAAGAGAAAAACAGTAAGCATCGATACACCTCCAGCATTTCCAGCATCCCTTGGCTTCTTCATAAGTCAAATACCTCTAAAGAGTAAGAGAACACTCAAACCTCTACATTTCTACTGGTATGCTGTTGCCAGGACTGCGCATCGCTCTCAAAACATTTCCACTGACTTGAGAGTCAAGAACTTTTCTTGGTGAGAATCTTATACCAACCCCACAAACCCAAACCTTTCCAAACTGGGCATCAATACTGGAACTAGCACACTGTCAAAAGGAAAAGGAGTTTCGGAAACATAATCTTCTACTGCTTTTTACTTGAGCGGTCTTTCATTTTTCAACAAAGGCTTCAGGACAAGTGATGCCTGAGTTTATTTAATTAGATTTCCTCAGATTTATGGACAGGACGCATCCATCTTTGTCAATTTGCAGCTGAATGGAAAGTTAAATATACTCTCCGGGAGACTGGCTAAGGCAGCCACACTTAGAGTGATCCAAAAAAGTCAGCCACTTCAGCCACACTTAACAATGTATGAATGTCACCTCATTATAAAACCAAATATCAAACCTTTGTGGCTGTTCTCTGAGCAACTGATTTAATGCAGGCCCCCTGTGCTTAAGGAAGAGATATTATTAAAATTTCAACCAATTTGGCAGCATAACTGCATACAGTGTATTCACAAACAAAGAAATAAATGAGAATGTTGTCCTAAAGAAGACTAGTGTTTGGATGATGAAGTTACCAAATGCCAATGGTCATTAGGATCTGCTGATATCTTTCTGTCAATCTGTGCAAATGGAGCTCCGGAGGTTGGCGTCACACAATCTAAACTCCGCCATTTTGGCAGGCCATCACAAACCTTACAATTTAAACATGGTGGATAGCTGTTGTGCGCCAGGATGCCAGAACAGGCGGGGGAAAGCAAAGGGGAAATTTTAATGGTATTCCTAAGGATCCCGATAGATGACAGTATATTGCATTATTGCAGTAAATGGTTCACTGCAATAAAATGTGCTAACCAACACAACAAAACAACAGATGGTTGTATTTTTATTATTTTATTTATTTATTTCTTACTTTGTCTTTTATTTCAGTATTCCTATTTGTGTTGTAGAAGGATTTTATCTTGAATAGTAACCCTAAAATGACATGAAAGACTTTTTAAAATGTCTAAAATAACTGGGATGATATAGGCTATAAGAATTTTCAGAAAACCATTTTTCACACACTTTATCCATAAAAATTTCCGAAAATAATTATTGATTTTTTCAAGGGGCAACTTCAATTGGATATTTTCATGTTTGAGAAAATTTAGGATTAAACGGGTTCAGATTTCATGAGATTTCATGACATTTCTGATGTCTGCTGTACTCAGTGATATAGCTATGCTGGCAACTTTACCTACAAACAAGGACAGCTAGGGTCGATTACGTTACCTAACAACACAGTTGACTTACCCTTCCTATGACGACGAAGCAGGTTTTAACCGGTGGACTACAAAATTTTATGTTCATCCCAAAAATTAGATTGCGTCCATTTGTACCCCTCCAGGGTTTTGTCGGCTTTTAAAGAGTTTCTGGAGTATAATGACGAGGAAAGTTGATGAGGTGACGTTAGCTGTAGATATCAAGATAGATAAGCTCCTTTATCGATGCACATTAGAAGCATTATAGGGATCTGCTATGTTCAATAAGTTTTGCGATGCACAGGTCTATGTTTTTTAACTAAAGTGCGCATGCAGCGAACTCTGTTGCCTTGAAACTCATGCTGGCACCATTCATTTCATATTCACTCCCAGCATGGTGGTAAAAACAGAATGGGTCACGTGGCGTCCGGAGCTCTATAGGCAGAGATACAATAAAACAGCAATCTACACAGGAAAAGATACTAGTATCAAAGCAATTTGTTTCTAATTGAATTGTTGAATCTGACTGAATTGTTAAACTGTAAGTGATTAGTAGTAATATATTTAAAATGTTAAAGCTGTGAATATTAAACAGTGGATTCAAAAATCAGAGACCTTTAGTAAAATATTTATACACACACAAAAAAAAAGTCAATGCAAATTGTGTCCTCAGATTAAAAAGTGAAAGTGATGTGACATATAACAAAGTATAGTGGCCACACAGAGCATCAAGCATTGAACTCACTCACACACACACACACACACACACACACACCATGAACACACTCACACACCTAAAGCTTTTATTATTGAATAACAATACTATAGTGAAAAAATTATGGCATTTGGATTGTCTCCTTTTTGCTTTAATGACAGCAGTATTGGAGCAGACATGAATAAAAATTCCATCTTTAAATAAAAAAAAAAGTGGTCTCGGATCTGTGGACTCCACTGTATCATAATCTACAACATTACCACAGAGTGTCATATTCAGTGCAGGTGAGATATATAATACAGGAAGGTCTTAAATCTGTCTGTTAAATTAAAAAGAAAGCTGAATTACAATTTTTCCAATTTAAAGATGAAATCTCAACAAACCCCACATGACCGAATTTTATCACTCGAGACCTTAATACATTTTTCTGATGGTAAATTGCTAAGCTGAAATTTCTTTTGACACAAAAAAGTGAGCTACCTCACATTTGGAGAGTTATTAAGTGTAGACTATTTGCTGAATGATATCGGAAATGAGAAATGTTAAAAAAGGTCAATTAGGTGTCCAACCTAAACATTAGATTTCATATTATAAAGTAAACTCTCAAGGCTAGTTAAAAGGTGCACTCAGCCATTTTTACCTTATAAAAATCCTTTTACACATACAAAAGTGAATAGCACTAATCCACAGGTCTGAGACTGCATAGAAAATCTTCTCTTTTTTTCATTTAAATCTGGAAATAAACCGGTTGCACATTCACTCTTGATTAAGACTCCAGTCAGCGGTATACTAAAATATAACATCCCAATGCGGTCATTGTCATATCAGTAGCGTAATAAAAGACTTTATTTTCCTCAACATAAACAAATAGAGGCAAAAAAACACCATTAAAGTTGGTTTGCCACTAATCTCCTTTATAAAAATTGGTCGAAACAGACTCATTTATCTATTACATACAGCTGTACTCTGCAATTTACATGTTGTCACCCACAAACGTCTGCATTAGATATCATCTGATAATAACCTTGTTCCACCCTGCTTCCACCACACATCTCCAAATTCCTCATAACACATTGTGAAGGTTACCAGGTTGTCTGAATGGCAGACAGGCTAATAGAGAATTTGCACCATCACAAATTGAGCTTTACGGATGTTGGGCTCATTACAGTCCGGTAGAAGACAGACGTTCAGGTCGTTTAATGCCTTTAGGTAGAATGTCACCATTTTCCGCAAGTCCTCATTACTAGTCATGCGAATCTGTTCCCATCACAAATTTCCCATGCAACCAACGTGTCACCCATCTGTGTGCGTGTGTGTGTGCGGTGCTTTCTCCAAAGACGCCGTTATTAGTGTTGTATGATCTATTTCCACAATAATTCTGACTGTAGTTTAATTTAAATGGACAGGTTCCATATCAATAGATGTTATTACTAATCATTCACAGCCAATTTGTGCATGCATTTTCATGTAATTTGCCCCAGAAAGCCACTCTGCTCTGTTTTACCACAATTTTGGTTTATGGCTCCATAAAGAGCATGAACTTCACAAGTTATTGAACTGCGCTTTAAGGTCCCGTGCTTTTCCTCCTCAATTTTCTACAGGTATCTCATCTTTTTTCAAAGGCTTAGAGGTTATCAGGTGCTCGTACTTCATGCTAGTTTGTTGGTAAAAGCTCTTGGATGAGAACTGATGATGCCAGGGGCTCTCAGAAGTAGATGTCGCAGTGGTCTCAGGGGATGAGTAATCAGCCTGGAAGCGATTAGAGGCCTCCTGTGAACAGGGCAGTAGGTGAGAGCAATCATCTGCTAGGTTACAAGCTGCCTGAAAACTTGTAGAGACCAGCACTGAATCACTTTTACCTGACAGGTATGAGGTTTCGGTAGAGTTATTAATGCTGTAAATAAGACCATTAAACTGGAAGGCAGAACTTTTAAATGTTCACATCGAAAAATGAAGAAAATAAAACTTTCTGGTTCGTAAATGTAATGAAGGGTCTATATTCTACACTATTCGGACCCCCCCCAAAAAAAAGACCCTCATAAGCAAGGCTTCTTGCATCTTACAGCTGTAATTTAGTTTTGCCTTATTGTTTTTCAGCTTCTCTTTGACCTTAAAACAAGTTGGCACCTTTAAGTTGTTTGCTGCTGTACCTTTACTGTACCTTTTTGCATTAAAAAAAAAACTGCCATTATACAAAAGAGGCAGGACATTAAAAAATAAATAAATAAAAAACACCTTTTGTGGCTCATTAAAGAAAGAAAGGCAATGAGAACAATATGTGTTTGGTGACTGCAGTTTAAACTAAGCCCCCCACTTTTGTAAAAAGCTGGTGCTATAGAGGCCCTCCTCCCTCCTTTGCCCATGTCTACTGGATGACAATCCTGAAATGGGTGTCGATGCAGTTTGATGCAGTGTGAAGCATGCTAAGAGTCTCAAAAACATCCTAAACAAATATTGAGGTTTGATCTGATTTCATGATGCCTGTTTGAAAAATATCAAAAATCTTTTCACAGGTCTACGTTCGTCATGTCTTGACATTATTCTAATGAAGTTTGAAGCAAATTGAGTAAAAATGAGAGGGTGGTCTCAAAGCATTTTGAAAGTGACACACTTCCTGCCGCCGGTTGGTGGCACTACAACGAACAATCAATCAATGTATGCAGAAGTTATAACACACTTCCTGTTTCCCTTATCACACCATAAATTTGTTGCCTCGCCACACCCAAACCGTTTGAGATATCAAAAATTCTTGCACTTTAGCATCCTCAATGTCTTGACTTCGTGCTGACCGAGTTTGGTGGTGATCGGATTAAGCACCTACGAGGAGTATATCAAATTCCAGAGCATGTGTTTTTCAAACAACCCATGATAGCTGATTTCCTGTTGAGCTGGCGTATAACTTAGAGCACGAAAGTTGTCAGGCCCGATGAGGCCTGTATGTGTACTGAGTTTCATACTAATACATGTGTTAGTGTTAAAAAAAAGTGTGTTTATATGGACCAAGTTTTCGGACCCCATTCAAGGGGGTGCCATAGAGCCCCCCTGCCAAACCCGGTCCTAATGGCCGCAGATTCCAATGTGTGTGCCAATTTCCAAGAGTTTTTGAGTTTTTTATGGTTCTTTTAAGAACTGGTCACTGAAAGGTTCTTTGGGGAACCTAAAATGTTTCTTCTAATGCATTGCAATGAAAGCCCCCTTTAAAACCTTTCGTTTTAAGAGTGTATTTTCTCCAATTCATTGACATTAAAAACTCACTGTTTCAACAGTTTAGCCACAAGACAAACAATATGCATTAACATGATTTTAATGTGAAAATCACTTGCTGACCTTTCCTATATAAAGTTATATACAATTTACTTTTTGCCATGACAATGCTATAAACCCTAAAATGACTGTACAAATGGTTATTTAAACAGCTCTACAGTTCAAATTGCACATGTTTTAACTACTGAATCCCTGAAAGACCTTTTATAAAAAAATTATAGGCTTTCTTTATAGGATTTCTGCTTTTAAATCCTCCAAAAATTGGCCCCATTCACTTTCACGACTTTCCATGAATGAGCCATTTATTTAGTTATGAGCACTATGACTTTTATTCATAGCTCCTTGGTGTTCAAAACATTTTTAAGCAAAGAAGTAAGTAAGTAAAAACCTTTATTTGTCCCGCAGTGGGGAAATTGCATTTAGCAACAGCAGGGGTACATGGTAAAAAAGTAGTACACACAAAGATAAAAACAGAAAACTAAATAAATTTACAAAATAGAATATACAAAAGAAATATTGCACGTTTTAGAAAATTGTACAGTGAAAACTCGATATCTGTGCAAAATGTTGCAAAAGTGAAAAAGGTTATAGTTTAGCAGTGCTTATTGTTTATTGTACAGTCTGACTGCAGCAGGAAGAAAAGACCTGCGGAATCTCTCCTTCACACACCGAGGGTGGAGCAATCTGTCACTGAAGCTGCTCTGCAGAGCTGACAGTGTGTCCTGCATGGGGTGAGACTCATGGTCCAGCATAGATGACAGTTTTGCTAGAACCCTTCTGTCACCAACCTCCCGCACAGAATCCAGAGGACAGCCTAGGACAGAGCTGGACTTTCTGATGATCTTATCCAACTTCTTCCTCTCCCTCTCAGTGATGCTACTGCTCCAGCAGACCACACCGTACAGGATGGCTGATGCCACCACAGAGTCATAGAAAGTCTTCAGGAGCGCCCCCTGCACTCCAAAAGATCTCAGTCTCCTCAGGAGGTAGAGCCTGCTCTGACCCTTCCTGTACAATGCATCTGTGTTGAGAGTCCAGTCCAGTTTGTGGTTCAGGTGAACACCCAGGTACTTTTAAGAGTCCACTCTCTCAATGTCCATACCCTGGATGTTCACCGGTGAGGGAGCAGGCCGGTGTCTGCGGAAATCCACCACCATCTCCTTGGTCTTCCGTGCGTTGATAAGGAGGTGGTTTGGCTGACACCAGTCTACGAAGTCCTGCGTCAGTTTCCTATACTCCGTGTCATCGTCATCGCTGATCAAGCCAACGACAGCGGAGTCGTCAGAGAACTTTAGCAGGACACAGCCGTCAGTGTTGTGTCTGAAATCTGCAGTGTAGAGGGTGAAGAGGAACGGCGCGAGCACCGTGCCCTGGGGGGCGCCCACACTGCAGGTCAGGAGGTCAGACACACAGTCTCGGGCTCTCACAAACTGGGGTCTGTTTGTCAGGTAGTCCAGGATCCACTCAGCCAGATGTAAGTCCACTCCCGCCTGCTCGAGCTTCCCTCTCAAAAGCACCGGCTGAATGGTGTTGAATGCGCTGGAGAAGTCAAAGAACAGAATTCTCACAGAGCTGCCGGGCTTCTCCAGGTGATTTAGAGCACGATGTAGCAGGTAGATCACAGCATCGTCCACTCCGATCCCAGGTCGGTAGGCAAACTGCAGCGGGTCCATCGCTGAGCTCACCTCAGAGCGGAGTTGGCGCAGGACCAGTCTCTCCAGTGTCTTCATCAGATGTGATGTGAGAGCCACTGGCCTGAAGCTGCTGAGATCTCTAGCGTGTGGTGTCTTGGGCACTGGTACCACGCAGGAGGTCTTCCATATCTGTGGTACCACCTTCAACCTGAGACTCAGGTTGAAGACGTGCCCAGTGATCCCACACAGCTCATCTGCACAGGATCTCAGCAGCCTGGAGCTGATGCCGTCTGGTCCAGCTGCCTTTCGTGCTTTGATCCTTCTCAGCTCTTTCCTCACTTGGGCCGTTGTGAAGGTCAGGGGTGGGCTGAGGGGGTGGGTGAGTCCTTGGGACAGTAATGAGTTGGTGAGATGTGTGGGGCCAGGGGTGTGAAGGGCTGGGGGAGTGTGGCATTGTTCAGGTGACGAGGTGTGGAGCAGCTGCGTGGGGGGAGCAGGGGATAACTGGTCAAACCGGTTGAAGTAATGGTTCAAGTCGTTAACCCATTGCATGTCACCCTCAGCCTGAGAGTGGGGTGCTTTGAAGCCTGTGATGGTTTTTAGGCTCCTCCACACCCCCCTGGTGTTTTGCTGCTGCAGCTGCTCCTCCATCTTCCTCCTGTAGCTGGCCTTGCCCTCCCTGATCTTCCGTCTCAGCTCCTTCTGTACAGCTCTGAGCTCCTCCCTGTCCCCTGACCTGAACGCTCTCTTCTTCTCCTTCAGCAGAGCTTTGATGTCAGAGGTGATCCACGGCTTATTGTTTGCAAAACACCGAACCGTTTTGGAAGGCACAGTGTTTTCACAACAGAAGTTGATGTAACCCGTTACAGTGTCTGTGATCGCATTGATGTCCTCCCCATGTGGGTCACAGAGCTCAGTCCACACAGTGGTGTCGAAGCAGTCCTTCAGAGCCTCCTCGCTCTCAGTAGTCCACCTCTTCACCACACGTGGCTCCACAGGCTGCCTTTGCACTACAGGTATATACACAGGCTGTAGATGGACAATGCTGTGATCAGCTCTGCCAAGGGGAGGGAGGGGGGATGGAGAGTAGGCCTCCTTGGAGTTGGCATAAAATAAATCCAGTATTTTATTGTCTCTGGTGGGACAGGTGACATACTGTGTGAATGTAGGCAACACAGAGGAGGGGGGTGCATGGTTGAAATCCCCAGAGATGAGGAAGAGAGCCTGTGGGTGCTGTGTCTGCAGGTTGCTGGTAACAGAGAGCAGTGTATCACAGGCAGTGTCCGCATTAGCAGAGGGGGGCACATACACAGCTATCACAATAACATGTGTGAACTCCCGCGGCAGATAGTATGGCCTCATGCTAACCACTAACAGTTCAATGTTCCTGTTACACAGTTCCATTTTCACCGTACAATGTCCTGGTTTACACCATCTCTCATTCACAAACGCAGCCAGACCTCCTCCTTTCCTCTTACCGCTGTCCTCTGTCCTGTCCGCCCGCAGCAGATGAAAATAATCCAATGTAACGGCAGAGTCCGGGATGTGAGGGGTTAACCAGGTTTCCGTGAACACGAGGACGCAACACTGTCTATACTCCCGCTGGTGTCGGGTAAGCGCGGCCAGCTCGTCGATCTTGTTTGGAAGAGATCTCACATTTCCCATGATGACGGAGGGGAGAGCAGGTCTAAAGCGTCTCTTCTTTTCACGGAGTTTCCTTCCCGTGCGGCGTCCTCGACGAGTCTTCCTAAGCAGCTCCGCGGGGATCACATGTTTGTCCCGAGGGAACATTGTCACGCTCCTCAGCGCGATCAGCTGTTCCCTGTTGTAAACAATGGACGCACGGGCTCCGACGCACATTGTGATTCGTAAAGTAACCAAAAGTTAAGTGAAGTCCGCGAAAAGTGGCAGGCTAATGTAGTGCTGGAGTATTAAATAAGATATATACAAAAGTATACAAAAGTAAAATGTTTAAATACTAAGAAACGGAGAAAAGAAGGTAAAAAGGGGTAAGAGCTGTTGCAGTCAGCAGCCAGCTCGCACCGGCGCCGGAAGTCGAATCAAAGAGACCCTGTTATTACAGTTTTTTTTTTTTTACAATCGCTAGGACATATTTATCAATACATTGTTTCAAAACTCTTCACACAGTTTTCCAACTTTCAACTTGGCACTGCAGTTTAAGGGTTAGTTCATCCAAAAATGAAATTACTGTCATTAATAACTTACTCTCATGTTGTTACAAACCCGTAAGACCTTCGTTCATCTTCGGAACACAAACTAAGATATTTTTGATGAAATTCGACTTTCTGACCTCCGATAAATTGTTCGTTATTACTACTTTCAAGGTCCAGAAAGGTAGTAAAGACATCATTAAAATAGTCCATGTGTCTACAGTGGTTAGTGTAATGAAGTGATGAGCATACTTTTTTTTGCGCAAAAAAAACAATCAAAAATAATGACTTTATCCAACGAGTTCTTCTCTTCCATGTCAATCTCCTATGGTGTTTACATAGTAAACACAGTGCAGTGTTTCCGTTAGAACGCCGGCTTATTATTGGCCAGCTCCTGCGTCAGCATCACACACGTCTCGTGGTGTTCGCATGAATAGTGTCAGCCAATACGCAATACTCACATTTCCCCACAAAAATGTTTATATCATAACACCTATGAAACTGAAACATTTGATTTGAACTGAGAACCTCAAGGAGGCTTTTAACCAAATCAAGTCCCTGTCATCGACCCCAGGTCTCCATCCAGCATGTTCTTAATGATCCCTCCTCTTCCCATTAATTAAATTTTTAATATGTGGACTTTGTCTCCTCTGTCCCAGTAATTGTGCTTGGGGTTGGAGTTAATCTCCTGAAAATTACCTGCCAGGGATGGACAAGGTGGGAAAAGTCATTATTTCATCTCATATTATCATTATACCCAAGACTGGCATGGCCCTGGCCTTCCTCTCTGTGAGTGGCGGCACATCGCCATTATGGGCAGCTTTTTTTTAATCATGATTGCACATTACCAGCACTGGGATTAGAATATGATTTATGGCTCCCACCAGGAGAAAGGTTACAAGATAGACTGGCAAAAGTTACCTTTCATAATGAGGTAGAGCTGATTCACAAAATCTACGTTGTGAGCAAACAGCTGCAGTAAAATTGCAAATGGAGCAATGATATTAAAAGTGTAAGGACCACCTGTCAGCCCAATGGCGGAATCTGACGGCCTGGGCGAAGGTACAATGCGTGTATGTCTTTTCAGCGCCCGTGTTAAGTTCACATAAATTTTTAGGATTTAGTTTATGTTTTCCTTTAGCTGTTTGTTTAATCTGACTCCAATTGTAAACGATCTCTAATTGGTAATGTTTCTGATGTAACATTAATAGCTGATCGCACGATTAAATATGAATTCATTTAGATCTTTGATTCTTTCATTTCTCTTCATTTCAATTATCCTTTCATCAGGGCGTCGTATTGCTTAAAGACTTGTGTGCCGTTCGTTTTAGTCACGATACTGTAACATGTTAAGTCATAATAGTCAGAAATCCAAAATCTTAATAACGTGCACATGCTCCGTTTATTAAGATTTCAGTATGATCTATCCTAACAACTAGAATTGCGGAAATGTCGAAAACCACTTAATCTACCGGTGATAATGATTTCAGACGAATTCAAAATAAATCAAGATGTAACAATTTATTTATTAGGTAAAAATGTATCAATGCCAATTACATAATTACACAATTATAAACCAATTCAAATATAATAAATACATAACATCAATTACTCAAAAGATTTCTCTAAGAGTGTTTAAAAGTTATGCATACACATAGAGATGTGAGTGGAAAACACTCACCACCTCCATGTGGGGGTTCTGGCTACAGAATACCCCGTCTTGCTGCTGTGTCTTTTCTCCTAAATACCCAGACCAGAACAAAAGGATTGTAAATATTTATTGCCCCCGCACCTTGCTTTGGGAGAGAGGAGGTGGTTTTCTTGAAGAGACACATCTCAGAAAAGAGAATAGAATTCTCCTAAGTTTTCAAACTTTCTCATTATACTAGTGACTGCTGTGAAACTGAGACCATTTTATCAATCGCACTGAGACATTTAAAATGATACTAAATATGAAATTGGAAAATAATAGATTCACAAGATACATCATACATAGTGGATATATATTCTTGGAGAACTTCAGTGACTTGAATCAGAGGGGAGGTAGGGAGTGGAGGGAGGGGGGCTGGTCACATAGATAAGTGAGGGCAGTTTGGGCAGGGTGTTGTCCTATTCCTTTGAAATCTTCTTTCCAGATGAGTTTTATTGCTTTATTGCAGGATGCTTGATCTCAGCTTTTATCTTAGCAGGAAAATCAAACCTTACAAAAGGAACAAAACATAAAACCTTCAACAGAGATAAGTTCTTAAGGTGACAAAAATGCAGGATTTTTTAGTGTCTGAAAGCAAGCGTAACTAAGACGAAAATTATTGTGATAATGCAGCTATAAGGCTGTCAATCAATTAATAATGATGGTCTGCAATAAATGCATTGAATTCAAAGCATATACTGTCTGTAGATCCGTTTTATGAGGATAATTAAGCAACATTACATTTACAAGGTTAGTTTTATTATTAATTATTAAATGTTACCACACTAAATTGGAAGCCCAAAATTTGACAAATAAATCTTCTCATGTACTGTACTGAAAGGATTTGTCAAGCTCACAGTGAGTGCATTTATTTTACTACATCTATTTCCATACCTGCACTTACAACACACACACACATTTAAAAAAAAAACGTTTCCCCCATCAGAAGTTGGGCCACATGTTTACCTAAACATAGTTTAAGATTTTTTTTAAACATGCTTTAATTAAAAAACTAAAAAGAAATAAAGAAAGAAAGAAAAGTTCCACACCTAAAGGAATTCATAGCATTTCTGACAGCACTACAATAGCACTTTAGTGATCTAGTTATTCAAGTTATTTAACAGCGACCACCATGTGACATCACCACATCACATGACCAGTCAAATACTACTCCCTAAATCTTGGTAATTACCCTTTTATCCTACATTTTTATTCCATATAGGTTCAATATACAGTGACATCAATAACCAAATAAATAAACAAACAACAAAAAAACTTTTAATTTGTTTTACTTAACTAAACAGCTTATGGCTTGTTAAGGCTAGATGAATATCCACCAGAACAATACTTGGTTTTCATGCATTCGTGAAATTCATGCATACAATGAAAGCTGAGGGCCCTTCTAAGAGTATTTTGCAAGCTGGGCCCCCTAGACCCCTCTGAGATGACTATAATTAGTCATCCATTAGGAGTCTGCCACAGATAAGGTCATTTACATAAGTCTTAAAGGTACAGCAGAAAAAAATAGCCTGTGTAATTCTAAAGGTCATGGAGAGGGTGGAAAATGGAAATTAAAAAACGAAAGCCCAGACTAACATTATTAGTGAATTGCAGGAGAAAATTTGTAATAAATAAACAATAAAATTAAAAAGCTAATCTTAGGCTAAGTGATTTTAAAACTGAATTGGCACGCAAAATGTCTGGATGTGCATAAGACTGTAATGCTGTATACTATCAGTGCAAATACAAAACCGCCTTGGTAACTCCATTTTGAATTTCATAAGCTGCTGATGTTGAATAGAGTGAGAGCCTCTGTGATAAAAATGGATTTACATGGACACGTCAATCCTTACACAGTTGCAGCTTGTACAATTTCTCACCGACATTCGTGAGTCTTGGGAACTCGCCAGCTTATGGAAAGTTGTACACGCTCAGTCTGAGATTAACTGTCTTTCATATTGTGTTTGTGAAGGCTTTACTTTGCCTGGCATGCCCATTTTTGCCAAAACTACAGCAGCAAGAAATCTAAAGTGCAACCATGGTTATTCTTCCATACTAAAACTAAAGACAAAACTAAACAGCTCAAAACATTTTTGCAACTGAAATAAAAAAAGCAATATTTAAAAAATAATAGCAATGGTTCTGCAATAAAACAATCAATAAAAATAATCATTTTAGTAAACATCAAGCTCATCAAGTGGTGCTTAAACAGAAACCCTGAAAGTTTGTCCATTGTATTTTAATTAGAGTTTCTGTAAAGAGATTATTTCTTTGTCTATTTGAAATCTACACCCACAGATCACTTTATTAGGCACACTTTACTAGTAACAGTTTGTTTGCTTTTTGAACTGCCTTAATGGCTGGAAATATTCCTCATAGATTTTGGTCCATATTGACAGGATATCGTCACACAGTTGCAGCAGATTTTTCGGCTCCACGTCCATGATGCAAATCTCCATTTCCACCACATCCCAAAGCTGATGCATTGGATTGAGATCTGATGACTGTTGAGGCCATTTGAGTATAGTGAACTCATTGTCTTTATCAAGAAACCAATTTGGAGTGATTTGAATTTTGTGACATAGCGTGTTATTCTGCTGGAAGTACAAGATGGGAACACTGTGGTCATAAAGGGATGGACGTGGTCAGCAACGATACTCAGGTAGGCTGTGGTGTTCAAACAATGCTCAATTGGTACTAAGAGGCCCAAAGTGTTTCAAGAAAATATCCCCCACACCATTACACCAACTCCATCTGAAACACCACCAGCTTGAAAGCCATGCTTTCATGTTGTTTACGCCAAATTCTGACCCTGACATTTGAATGTTGCAACAAAAACCGAGACTCATGAGACCAGGCAACATTTTTCCAATCTTCTATTGTCCAATTTTGGTGAGCCCATGCAATTGTAGCCTCAATATCCTGTTCTTAGCTGACAGGAGTGGTACCATGTGTTTTTCTGCTGGTGTAGCCCATCTGCTTCAAGCATTGATGTATTATGTGTTCAGCGATGCTCTTCTGCATACCTCGGTTGTAATGGGTGTTTATTTTGTTTGTTTTGCCTTTCTATCAGTTCGAACCACTCTGGCCATTCTACTCTGGCATCAACAAGGCATGTTCACCCACAGAAATTCCGCTCACTGGATATTTCTCCCTTTTTCGGACCATTCTCTGTAAACCCTAGAAATGGTTGTGCATGAAAATCCCGTAGATCAGCAGTTTTTCAGACCAGCCCATCTGGCACCAACAAGAACTTCAGCAGATTGTGTTTGTGCATATTTTTTGTATAGTCACATCAACTGAAGGAAGTTAGAGTTATCACTTAATTCTTCTAATATTATAACTTTGATAATAATTCCAAACAAAGGGTTTCAGCTTTGTCCATGCATTCCAGTAAATCACTAACTAATATAAATAAAAATGAAATAGAAATGTGAACAAATAAAAACTAAAGTAGAACTACTAAAAATTATTGCTGAAACAAAAGAAATATGGACTCTAAATATGAAGTAAATATGATTCAATCTAAATAGTCCTAAGATAAAAATATATTTGAAAAATCAAAACAACAATAACTTTATGTGCAAGCAGGTCTTAAAGGAAAACCTAACAATAAACGGAAAAGAAAATAAAGGTAACACCTTCAAGCATTTCCAAAAGCATTAAATCTCAGTGGTAAATTATTCCAATATGAGCAGGAAACTGTCCATTTCTGCAGGTGCCCACATGAATCAATCAATAAAACTGTGGTATTTAAATAATTATCATGTCCTTGAGAATCTCAGCATCGACATTCAGAGCGGTAATATCGATTATGCAGAACATTATATTGAGAGACAGGGTTGCAAAGCGTGTTCAGGGCCATGTACAAGTCGGTTCTCTGGGGAGGTACATGATCCGGACGTGGGAGAATTGAACCTAGTGAAATCCTTTTGCTCCCTCCTGCTCAGCATTTCTAATGAATGTAACTGGAGGATTCTCAAGAACTTCTTGGGCTGGGGGAATTATCTCCATGACTGCTGACATAGACTGAAACTGCACTGGCTTTTAATGGTGACTTGAGTATTATCTACAATTATAAAACGTCAATCATATCCGAAGCATTTCTTGGTCAGTACAATCTTACATGAGCAGCCTTTAAATACATTTGCTGGTTTATTCCTGTTAAATCAGAAGGTGCAGTTCATGAAATTTTTATATGTTTCTCTTCACTTCACAGAATTGTAGCTTGTGTCATATTCAAATGTCAGAAACAGGATCTGGCACCCTATGGTATTATATCTAATGGTTCTCTATCCTGTCTAAAAAAGTTCACTGTACTGAACCTAAACCTAAACCCAAATCACCTGATGTATTTGTTTGTATATCCTTCTCTGTCATTTCAGTTTCTTCCCATGTAAAATAAGAACCTGATCTGTACAGGAAAGACTGGCCTTGCAAATATGTCCTGAAAAGGCAGTATCCCAAGCTGTATCTGTCACTCTCGATTTAAATTTGCAGCATTCTGGTAGGTGGCAGTGCTAGTACATGTGGGCAGGATGTGGGTTGAGAACAGATAGATCGAAATAGATTCAAAATCGTGACATGGCTAACTGTAAAAGGCTGAGATTAAATATATAGCAAGTGCTGTAAACTTTATAGTAAATTCTGTGTATTCTACTACATATATTCTAGAAGAATATATCTATCTATATCTATATATATATATTATATATATATATATATATATATATATATATATTTCTATGTTTCACCATGAAGCTGTTGTTACTCAGGCATACAATGTGCAGATCGGACATTGTATGCCTGAGTAACAACAGCTTCATGGTGAAACATAGAAATTTGTCAGGCTGCCATGTACACACCCTTCAAAAAAAATTCACATCTTTGCAGTTTAACATCATCACACATTGGCCTTTAGATTTTGGCTGGGCCAAATATGATGTTGATGTGAAGTATTAATGAACTGTTAAAGTTCAATGTGTGAAAATGGGCAAAAACTCCTCTAATTTTGCATAGAAAATTCAAAATATCTGATTTCCTGCTGGTTTTCAGATTTTGCTCTAGGAGACTTTTCTTTGTAAGTATTGGCCTAGTGCATGTGTCTACCGAATTTCATACCCGTACTTGAAACGTAGCTTGAGGGGCACTATGTTGAAATTGAACGGGTGACGATGCAAAGTTTCTTCATCATTTAGGCTTCAGGTTTTCATGTTTAGGCCTTCAACAATGTGATATATTTCAGAGAAGAATAATAAGAGACGGAGCAATTCAGTGCTCGGGCCCTGATAAGAATACTTCACTGTTATATTAAACTGAGTTTAATATATTATTGACTGAGTTCACAATAAATGAATGCTAAAAGTCCACTTTCAAGTTCAGTTTTAATGTTAATACAACAAGAACTGGGTTCTTTTTTAGTAAGTTCACAGTTGGTTGAAAGTCTAAATTTGTTTCTTGTATATACAGAATATCTGTGAACACTCCAAAATAGAAGAACTTTTTACAGCGACAGTAGAACATGGGTAGAACATTACTTAATTTGGAGGCATAAGCAATCACTTCTTATGCCTTTTCTTCTTTTTGCCTTGAGATCTTAACAGCATCAATATGAAATGTTCAAATCACAGGACATGTTTAGCCCTACTGAAGACAGTGAGATGGAAAAGTGAGTGGTCCACTGGAAACAGCGTTCATCGGCTCTGAACTGCTTTTGACCTTCCTTCAGTGTCAGTCCACTGCACATGTCACTATCTCCACTCAACATAAACCAATGTAAACCACCAACGCTCTCACTAAAAGCCTCTACAAACTTATTCAATCAATTGTTACACTGAGCAGAAAACCATTTTAGAATCGTCTCGTTCTGCTTTTGCTGCCAAAGACTTTTCAAGGAGCTTCACCGCTTATCCACTTCAGTGGGCAGAGTAGAGTAGGACAGGGGATGATACTGCAGATATCATATCTTAAGAAGACATATCCAGAGCAGTTATTACACAGAAACGAGCTGTCAAAACATGATATAGCACGTTTTTCAAACCTCTGCATTTTTACTATGAAATATACGTACACACTGGAACAATTACATATCCTATATAGTTGGCAGTTTACTAGGTACAGCTAGCTGGAAGCAAGTGGGATCTGTTTGATCTTTTAAACAGATTTCCATGAATTCAACAAGAGCTGAAACATTCCTTGGAGAATTTCATAGAGTTATTGTCAGTTTTTTGGCCACACATGCCTGCTTCCACTTCACCTCATCTCAATGCTTCGCTATTGGAAAGAGATTGAGGAAGTGTGTGGGCCTTTGAGTCTAACTGAACAGTATTTTAAAGAAACAGCCTGAGATGATGCCTGAAAGCATTATGAGCGCCATTCCTCACTTCCATTCTGTGGATGCTCTTCTGAAAATGCTGGCACTGCAGTTCTGCAGCTGGATGCTATTAGGTGTGGAGTGATGAGCCACGATTTGAGTTGCATGGTGAAGCTCCAGAGAGGTGTCTTCAAAGATCTGGTGAGAAATACAATAATGAATGCATCTCTACCACAGTAAAGCATGGAGGAAGAGGTGTCATTGTGTGGAGAGCCTTTTCAGCTGCTGGTACTGGTGACTGGTGACTACTACTTCACTGTGAAACGTCGACAGGAGAACAAGACAATGCTCCTTCCCACACTGCAAAGACAACCAAGAAGTGGCTTGAGAACAAGTTCATCAGGCTCATGCTTTGGCTTTGGTCAGAGTCCAGATTTGAACCCTATAGTGAATATTTGGTCTCACATTAAACTCAAAGCAACAGGGAGACATTTTTCAGCTACTCGTGAACTGTTTGAAGTTATCAACATTGAGTGGAACAACACTGACTCTTCTTCCTGTAAAAAGCTGTCTGAAAGTTTACCCACACAGCTTGAACATTTGAATAAAACAAAGGGCTTTTCCATGCTAAGTTTCGTCATCTGCAGTATTTGAAAGGTAACACTTTACATTGAGGTTCATTAACAGTAGTAAACTACATTAGTTAACATGAGCTAATAATGAACTGCACTTATACAGCATTTATTCATCTTTGTTAATGTTAATTTCAACATTTACAAATACATTATTAAAATCTTGGCAACATTAGTTAATGCACTGTGGACTAACATGAACAATGAAAAACTGTATTTTCTTTAATTAATGTTGACGAAGATTAGTAAATGAGCAACAAATGTATTGCTCATTGTTAGTTCATGTAAGTTAATACATTAACTAATGTTTAACTAATGAACCTTATTGTAATGTGTTACCATTTGAACTCTATTAAAATTACAGTACAGTGTACTTACCTAAGAAAGTACTGGGTAATATAAGGTAACTACATGGGATCAGGTCAAGTGTATGGGTAGGTTCAGGGTCAACCTAGTTATTACCCAGTTATTGCAATTATAATAAGTACATAGTATGTACATGGGGAACAGTTCTTTAAAATAAAGTGCGGCTACACTTTATTTTAAGGTGTCTTTGTTACACTGTAATTATACATTTAAGTACTGAGTAATATTAAGTAACTATATGTACTTTCTATAGGTTTAGGATTAGGATTTGGTTTGGTTTAGGGTTAGTTGCATGTTATTATGCATAATTTATAGTTGTTACTATAGTAACTACATGTAACATATGTAACAATGACACAGTAAAATAAAGTGTTACCTAAAGTGCTACTATGTTTACTTTCGCGAGCAATCCCGTATTTGTGAGCTTTATGCAGGAATCTCTTGAGTCAAGTCAAGTTTTACAATGCAGATTATAAAATTAAATGTAGACCATTTTACAGTTGACTTAGATAACGTGAAAGTATCTCCTCTATCGTTCATCAAGCTACTTATTTTATTTAATAATAATTATATTAATAACAACTACTTTTAAAGTGTGAAATACACTCCTAAATTAACCACTAACCTTGTGTTAAAATATCAATATCTAGCCATAGTTTAAAATTTCTTTAGAAGTGAAATCATAGTAATTTTCGCAGACAGGGAGACAACTTTACAGAGCATATGCTGAATAAGGTTCTTCCCTGTAGATTCATTGTGAATGAAAAAATACAGTGTGCTACAGTAGCCTTCCCCATATGCCATAATATCTTAGAATTGTTCATTTCATAACGGCCATAAAGAATCCAGCACAATCCACAATGGTATTTCTACTTAGCCCTTCTCCAACAAGGTTACTTGATAGTTAGCACACATTTATTGCCTATCTGTGTCAACGCGCAGAACACTAATTCAAAGGACAGCCAACAACGAGCTGACTAGCGTCCAGTGTCTCGCTAGAGGGCATAACTGTGATTGGAGAAGAGAGTCCTCAGTTACTCTCCAATCTCTGGGTCATTCCTACTTAGGATCAAAACTAGAGTCACTGACTTGAATTCAAAACAGTTGGGCTCCACCAGACGGATACAGCTGTAACCTCTCAATTCCCCCTTCGCTGGAAGTTTGATTGACAGGCAATCTGACCAATCAAATTGCTGAATCTGCCATTTGTCTGACAAACAAACCAGAGTTAATAGATTAGCATTTAAACTTCCGCGCTGCAGCATATTTTGGGAGACTTAGAGACTTAGGCATATCTGAATTTAAAAGAGCGCCCTACCCACATAAATTGGATTAAATCAATAAAAATAGTCTCATTTTACAGAAAATCCTCTAAATTTTAAAACAGTGGTGGAATATTGCATATATATTATTGTATTAATTTACAATTTTAGGTAAGATTTTACAATAAGGCTCATTAGTTAAACATTGGTTAATGTATTAACTAACATGAATTAACGATGAGCAATACATTTGTACTGTATTTACTAATCTTCGTTAATGTTAATGAAAATACAGTTTTTCATTGTTTGTTCATGTTAGTCCACAGTGCATCAACTAATGTTAACAAGATTTTAATAATGTATTAATAAATGTTGAAATTAACATTAACAAAGATTAATAAATGCTGTATAAGTGCAATTCATTATTAGTTCATGTTAACTAATTGTAGTCGTAGTCATACAAGCATCAGGTCAATCACCAACAAACACAGTAACGGAGAGTAGACACAGTCGTGGTTGATAAACAGGCAGAGGATCAGGGCAGGCAGAGAACAATCACAGATCATAAAACAAACGGTCCAAAAGGCAGGCAGAGGACAATCATCAACGGGGAACATGACTGGGTCACGACAGACAGACAAAACAGGAATAAACGCTCACAAATGCAGACCGTGGTAATACAAGACCTCGCCAAGAATATAAGACTGAATGCAGCTTAAATAGTCCAGGAAATGAATTGCAGCTGAATGGGGTAATCAGTGCCAAGGTACAGGGTTGATGGAAATGGGAAACAGGTGAGTGTGTAATTAGTTCCTGTATGAGGAATTATGGGAAATGGAGTCCAATGGTGTGGCAATAGTTCAAGTTTGAGTGCCCTCTGGTGGCTGTTAAAGGGCACTCCAGCATGTAATCCTAACACTAATCTAGTTAACTAATGTTAACTAATGAACCTTATTGTAAAGTGTTACCCAATTTTATGATAAACACAGACATTTTTTTTTTTTTTAATCTGTAATTTAGGATCTATTTGGTCTATTACCATGCAGAAAGTTTCTTTTGATTCCTCTAGGTGGCAGTAAAAAAGAGAATCTACTTGATTTCTTCTTCTAAACAGAAGTTATTTAGATATTAATGAAAGGAGTTATAGTATATAGTTAAAAACTTTAACTTAACTTAAAAAATGCACTGACATCTTTCTGTGGTTTAAACAACATACTTAGTTACTTTATTGCCATTCCGAGTCTCTTTCAGCACCAACTTGTTCAGAGAAATGCACCATCACAGGCTGCACTGGAATCCTTTTTATTATTTATTAACTCTGAGTATAACAGGCTTCACTTACCCTGCATTCACGTGTTTGATATACTGAAATGGAAAACCCAAAGTTAACATACTCAGAGTTTTCACCTAACCTCCTTGCTGAAACGATCCTCTGGTAATAAAAATGAGGAATGATGTTTAAGCACAAATTAAGCGTTTGAAATCACAACCTAGAAGGGGAAATTCAAATGTGAGGGTCTATTGCAGTTAAAAAAATAAATAAATAAAGATGTTGAAGAAGAAATTAAGTATTTGAAATTACAGGGGTCCATAACTGTCCCAACGAGGATGGATAAGTGGTTAAGGTATTGGACTTAAGATTCAATGGACAATGTCTTTGTGGTTTGAAATCCCATGTGGTTTCAATGCATTTGCATTCTCTCAGAAAAGTTTCATGTAGCGGTCACCTGAGAAACCTTGCTTTTACTTTCAGATAACTTTTGATCTCATATGATTGTGCCAATGTAGTTTACAAACAGTGATAAAAAAAACATGAATTATTTCAAATTAAACATATTTTTGTTTGATATTTACTGTTTGGGAGTTATTTAATGATGCAAAAACTTAATTAATAGTTTTGAACAACATAAACTGGTGATTTTATCCAGATCAAAACCAAGATTGAATTTTGTGATCTGATTTCAAAATCCTTCTTTTCTTCTTTTGAACAACCCATTTTCAAGAGGGTCTGTTGCGGGGAAAGGTGTTGGACTTAAGCTTACAATTAATTGTGAGATCAAACCCTTCTCCTGGTAATAAAAATTAGGTTTGAAATTACAGGGGTCTATTGCAGTTAAAAAAAAAAAAAGTCTAGCACTAACTAGGATGACAGAGTGGTTAAGGCGTTGGACTGAAGATCCAAGTGTGCAGGGTGCCTACAAAGGATGAAATCCGCAGTGCCATCAAGCAGTTAAAGAGCGGCAAGTCTGCAGGTCCGGATAGTATATCAGCAGAGGCGCTGAAAGAGGCCAGTATGGAGCTGCTTCATCCCGTCTTCAAGATGATCTGGTAAGAGGAGAAAGTTCAGACAGAATGGAAGGAAGGGATCCTCATTAAGCTGCCAAAGAAAGGCAATCTCAGTTGTTTGTTTTTTTACCAATTACAGAGGGATAACATTACTGTCTATCTCAGGAAATGTGTTCAACCTAGTGCGGCTGAACAGGATGAAAGATTAAATAGACCTCCAGCTCCGAGACCGACAAACTGGTTTTCGTAAGGGCAGGTCATGCATTGGCCAGATTGCAACATTGCGTATCATCTTGGAGCAGTCGCTGGAGTGGAACTCTCCTCTGTATATCAGTTTCAATGACTGTAAGAAGGCATTTGATATGGATAGACAGACCCTCTGAAAAGTGCCAGAAAAGATCACAAACATCATCAAAAACTCTTTTGAAGGGATGAACTGCAGGATAGTTCATGGCAGGCAACTCAAGAGTTTCTAGTACAAAGTGGAGTGAGGAAAGACTGTTTACTATCGCCCTTCCTGTTCCTATTGGCAATAGACTGGGTTATGAAGACATCTTCAGCCCAGAAGCGAAACGGCATCCGGTGGACATTATGGATGATCTCAACTTTGCCAATGTCCTGACCCTTCTCTCTCACACCCAACAACAGATGCAGATAGGCATCAACAGAAAGATCAGGTTCTTCAATACTATTGTGAAGCCTATCTTGCTGTACAGAGTTGAGACCTGGAGAACCACCACCACTACAATGAAGAGAATCCAGGTTTTCATCAACACCTGCCTTAGAAGGATCCTCAAACCTGCCGTAGTGATCTGGAGGCAGACCCGAGGAGGATGGACCATACGTGGAACGATTTGCCCAGGACCAAGATGTCTGGAGAAAGCTTTTTTGTATATGCGAGTAAGTAATAAAATGTATAAATAGCATCTAATTGCTATACTTTTAGCAAAGAACTGCTAGATTACATGGTAAATAGAATATATCATATTTTCACTTACTGTAAATAGAATCAGTGTAAGTAGCTGCTTCCTTATTTTTCTTTCTCCATTGGCAGATAATTTGGAAAATTAGAAAATAAATGCTCTTAAATTATCATTTTTTACTTATTTATTTTTTAATTAATCTGGGATACCATGAAAAGGATTATTAGTGTCATAATTTACCGTTCCTCCAATTTTCACCTCTGATATTATAACAGCGATACAAATTAAACATGTATTGACTATGAAGTATGCCGACGTCTTTTTGTTGGATTCTGTTGCCATGGTGAATCGTAATATCGGAGTTTCATTGATCATGGCTTTTCATAGCCATGGTGCACGCACTTAACTCAGAGTCAACCTTCTCCGAGTTGATTGAGCTAACTCAATTCAGCTGTTCTGAAACCGAAAACTCAGCGTTTCCCATCTCAGAGTTCAAGTTTTAACGAGAATTGGTTAAACCTCATTACTGAAACGGGCCCCAGGAGAGGGGTTTGAACTCACAAGGACAAATGCTTAATTAGTCCTTAAACATCAAATTGGAAAACATTTATTACCAAGAGTGAGGTTTGAACCCACAAAGACATTTGTCTACTGTTGTCCAACACCTTAACCACTCAGCCATCCTGGGTGGGTCAAGCTATTTATTCTGTAACAGAAAACTAGACTTCTAGACTGCAAATTCAAATGCTTAATTTGTGCTTTAAAAATGACCAAATTGAAAATGTTTTTGTTTGTTTTTTGTTTTTTTATTGCCAGGATTGGGGTTTGAACCAATGAAAACATTTTTCCCTTGGATCTTAAGCCCAACATATTAAGCACATGGCTATCCTGGTTAGGAAAAGACATTAAATTACTGCAACAGAATTTCATTCAATCTGATTTTAAGTCCAACATCCCAACATACCAAGACTTTTTTTAACTGCAACAGACCCTCACATTTGAACTTACCCATATAGGTTAAATTTCAAATGCTTAATTTGTGCTTAAGCATCAAATTGAAAACCTCATTTTTATTTCCAGGAGTGGTGTTTGAACCCACGCAATATTTGCCCATTGAATCTTATTAAGTTGATGATTAAAGCTAAATCAAAGCTAGATGGAGGCATCATATAACTACAGGCTTGACTAGCTGCGTAAAAGCATGGTGAATTTATGTCAAACCATTATGACAGTTATTAGTTTGTTAGCAAGCTAATGAACAGTGCTGTACTCTGATATTTAGCAGATGATTTATGTGATCAAAAGTCTTTTTGGTATGTCTGTGTGGTTGCACGAGCACAATATTCACACCTCTAATTTCTAAAAAATACTCATATTTTGAGAGGAATATGCTGTCATTTTGTATATACTCAAATAGCAGCTGTACCGTTTGGACTGGATTAGATTAAATTCCTCTGCGAATTAAACTGTCCATCAGTCAATTACATGATACTGGCTGTTTGCTGACCTTCTTATCTTACCACATTAGTGTTTCTGAAGGGCAGTAATTGGAACAGGATGGACAAAGAGCGATCATATCCGCTCCATCTCACAGTATCTCCTTAAGTCAAAGATGCATATTTCATTGGCACAGGCTCCAGGGCTGGATCATGGTCTTTGTGCATAAAGGGCCTTGCTGTTCAGTGTACTTTGTCTCAGGCTGTGCAACCTTCGGAGACACTGGCCAGTCCATAATCCAGCCCTAACAGGATTCATAGATTTATTGCTCTTGACACAAGCCTTCAGTCGAATTTTAGCCATCACCATAACATTTTTACCTCTTTGAACATGAGAGGTATATAAATAAAATATAAAATAAAAACTAAAAATATTATTTTATTTTATTAATGGACTTTTTATGAAAAAACGTGTCATTTTAAATGTATTATATTTTATTTAAAATGTAATAATAATAAAATATGTTGTAAAATCTGAAATTGTAAATGATAATGATTTATAAAAAGTGTTGTTTAATAATACTAAAATAATTTTTAAAACCTAAAATGCAATTCTAATTATTTGTTAAAATAAAATATTTTTTATTACATTTAACATTCATACAAATATATGTATGAGGCACAAGCTAACAAGAACAATTACCGTAGGCAAATTCATCCGAAAACAATTTTGAGAAATTGACCATCTGGAAACTCACTAAATTTGAAGGGGCAGGACAGCCTGGGCGACATTAAATCAGTGTTTGGCCTTCAAAATCAACAGTGACGTGAAGATTAGCTCCAGGAGAGGAACGTCCTGAACTCAAGTTTCTTTCATACCAGATTGCATTATAATAAGTTTTTAAGACATATGTATCTTTCATTGTTTCTCTTAAACTGAGACTTTTGTTTATATCTCATCTTATTTTCTCTCACATACGTATGTCTCGCATAGTAGAGTTTCAAAAGAGACTTCAACACATTGAATTCAAATATTTCTCATCAGATTATTAAATCTTCACATACTTTTTTACAGTCACTTCATGGTGATAATTTCTGTTAATCCAGTTAGAATAATGAATTGCATTAAATTGGTTCTTTTCATTTTTGATATAAATTTCACAAAATGTCTATTTGGAGCAATGTGAGGGTATGTAAACTCACAGAATTGTATTTTTTGTGTGAAATATACCATTAAGGTACAAGTTCAATTCTTCGTTTATTTTATTGATGGTAAGCAGGGCTGGGGTGTAACGAAATATAAGTAACTTAGTTACGTATTTAAAATGCAAAATTTGAGTAACTGTATTTCATTACAGTTACATTTTAAATGTGTGGTAATTTGGATTACAGTTACATCTGAAAAGTATTTTAGATTACCAAAGTGATAACTTTTAATTTTAATGTCATTTAAACAGCAATTGGTGATTCTCTGATCTGACAGTCTGAAAAAGCGGAGTTAAGTTAAGAGGGATCATAAAAAATGTTGTTATTTTTATTTAGTACTGTCCTGAACAAGACAAAATGACTGAATTTATAAAAAAAATTGCCCAACTGTCAACTTAACTGTCCTGTCATGATCCACGACTGTTTTCATGTTTTGTGATAGTTTGCGAGTCATTTTATAATTATATAAAAAGGTCTCTGCAACTTTTTCTCAGAATATGTTTTTTCCCCTCACAATTGTGAGTTTGCATTTCACAATTCTGACTTCTTTTTCTCAGAATTGCGAGATTTAAACCCACAATTGCAAGTTATAAAGTCAGAACTGGGAGATATAAACTTGCAATACAAACTTGAATTTAGTATGTGAGTTTATATCTCATAATTCTGACTTTTCTCAATATTGTGAGTTTATATCTCACAATTGCAACTTTGCAATTCTGAGGGAAAACTCAGAATTGTGAGATAAAAACTTGCAATTACCTATTTTGTGTTGGATCCACACTTATTAGTATTCCACAGTATTCTTAAGTATTTAGATTAAGTTACTAAACTTGTGTAATGTAACTAAATACGTTACAAATTACTTTTTAAAGCATGTATTTTGTAATCTGTAGTGAAATACATTTTAAAAGTAACCTACCCAGCCCTGATGGTAAGCAAACAATCAGTTCTCATAATCAACGTGTTGGATGCAGGAGAAATGGGCAGGAATGAAGATCTGTGCCACTTTGACAAGATCCAAATTGTTATAGCCAGGCAACTGGGTCAGAGTATCTCTGAAACGGCATGCCTTGTCGGTTACTCCCAGTCAGCAGTGGTGAGAATTTACCAACAGAGGTCCGAGGAGTGACAAACCACAAACCGGTGACAGGGTGTTGGGCGAATGGTGATCCGAGCCAACAGGAGGTCTACTGTGGCACAAGTCGCATTAAATTTTAATGGTGGTTATGGGAGGAATGTGCATTGCATTCTGCTGCGTACTGGGCTGCGTAGCCACGGACCAATCGGAGCATCTACGATGACCCCTGTCCACTGTCGAGAGCACCTATAATGGGCTCGCAAGTGTCAGAACTGGACCTTGGAGTAGTGGAAGAGGGTCACCTGATCCCATGAGTCCTGTTTTCTTTTACATGGCGTGGACATCCGTGTCTGTGTGCGCCACTACCTGGGGACCATGCACCATGCTGTTGACAATGTTCTGCTGGGAAACCCTTTGTGAAACTTTTTTATGTGGATGTAAATTTGACATGTGCACCTAAACATTGTTGAAGACCAGATACACCCCTTCATGACAATGTTCCTTGTCGGTGGCCTCTTTTAAAGCGATAAAGCACCCTTTCACATTGCAGATATTGCTCAGGAATGGTTTGAGGAACATGATGAGGAATGTCTGGGTGCCAGATACCAGAGGAAAACTTCAGCAGGCCAGCCCTGTTTTATCTCCAAGCGGAGGACCAACAGCATATAAGGAAGGTGGTCATAATGTTTCAGCTGAAATATAATTAATATACAGTAGATAGTATATTTTCCAAGACCAAATTGTTTTGCTATCTATATTATGCCATGTTAATTTTACAGATCTTAATGTATGGCAAAATGTGTCTTTTTATTTCTCTTTAGTTATTTTAGTGGAAAGATCTGAGATCTGATCTGATTTCTAAAAGAAATAAAACTGTGAACTCCATGTTGTCTCCTGAGCGTACAGAACAAGATCAGATCGATCTCTCAAGTTGAGTAACAGTCATGCATGTGTGTCCTGTGAGTCCTCAACTGACTTACTGACCTGTGGTCAAACCTGGAAGCAAGAAAACCATCCATGTGTCCATGACTCAGTGACGAGACAAACAGCTCTTGTTCCTCGGAGGGCATTGAGGGCCAGTCAAACCCATGATCTTTACAGCTCTATGAGTCCACTACAAGACGAAGTGAGGAAACACGAAGTGACGTGGAGACATCTGTCTTGATAACACAAAGACATAGACATGAACGCACATAGACCAATACTTGCATGCGCAAACCCACACTTGCCACAGATGGCTTCTATCATACCAGATGTGGGAGGTTGCCAAGACAGATGGACAGTAATTTGCAGTGAAGAGCATACTGGGACACAGAGGAGCCAGTCTTTTCTCATTTTTTTCAAACGGGATAAGAGATTGTCTGCATATGGACATCTCAGTCTGACGTGCTGTCTTTCCACCATCAGGTTGACTGATCTCAAGGGCTTCGCTCCAACTCGTAGCAGAGGCAAATATCAAGCGCTGTTTGCCAGAGCTGCTCTCTTTGACGTCTCCACACAAGGAAACATAATTGATTCAGGCTCTTTTGTGACAGCAATTTTCATCCGGTTGTTAAGTTCATGAAAATTAAAGACAGAATTTAATTTCAGTGCCTTTACACCATTGTGTTCTTGTCTGCTGAAGAGGAAAGCATCATATAATGCTTTGATTAAACAGCTGACAAGCTGTCATTGGCTGACATTTGATACCTGCTATATGGACTATACCTCACTGCTGTTTTTGTAATCAGGATGAGAAAAATTGAATTTCAATAGCAATTTGGCCCAGGTTCTCTAAATAAATTATTTGTGAACAACGCATTCTTAGAAGTACTAAACTAGATTAAAAATGTTTCTAAAAAAAAACATTTTATTTTTATCATTTTTTTTTTTTTTTTATGTTATCTTGAGAAAGGCTGAGCAGAAAAATTGGTAACACTTTACAATAAGGTTCATTAGTTAAACCTTAGTTAAAGCGTTAGTTAACATGAACTAATCATGAACAACACCTCTGTTCAGCATTAGTTAATCTTCGTTAACGTTAATTAACGCATATATTAATGCCTCTGTTAACGTTAGTTAACATTAGTTAATGTGTTAGTTAACATGAATTAATCATGAACAATGCCTCTGTTCAACATTAGTTAATCTTCATTAACGTTAATTCACGAATATATTAATGCATCTGTTAACGTTAACAGCACAACTAGTTAACATTAGTTAATGCATTAGTTAACATGAACTAATCATGAACAATGCCTCTGTTCAGCATTAGTTAATCTTCGTTAACGTTGAATCACGCATATATTAATGCCTCTGTTAACGTTAGTTAACATTAGTTAATGCGTTAGTTAACATGAATTAATCATGAACAATGCCTCTGTTCAACATTAGTTAATCTTCATTAACATTAATTCACGCATAAATTAATGCATCTGTTAACGTTAACAGCGCAACTAGTTAACATTAGTTAATGCATTAGTTAACATGAACTAATCATGAACAATGCCTCTGTTCAGCATTAGTTAATCTTCGTTAACGTTGAATCACGCATATATTAATGCCTCTGTTAACGTTAGTTAACATTAGTTAATGTGTTAGTTAACATGAATTAATCATGAACAATGCCTCTGTTCAACATTAGTTAATCTTCATTAACATTAATTCACGCATAAATTAATGCATCTGTTAACGTTAACAGCGCAACTAGTTAACATTAGTTAATGCATTAGTTAACATGAACTAATCATGAACAATGCCTCTATTCAGCATTAGTTAATCTTCATTAACTTTAATTCACGCATATATTAATGCATCTGTTAACGTTAGTTAACATTAGTTAATGCGTTAGTTAACATGAACTAATCATGAACAATGCCTGTAAATAGCTGTAATGTTTTAAGGTTAACTTGCTGTACATATTTACATTAGTTTATGTAGCAGTTGACACATTAAGGGTGACCATTTCTAACTCACCATCTTACCCTAAAGGTAACAATGCCATTGTGTACCTTATCCGCATTAGTTTATAATAAGGCATTAATTTGGGCTGCAAACATCTTTCTGAAGTGGAAACTATCTGAACATTAATAGATATGTTGTTCATGATTATATGCACTTTACTATCATTACTTACACTCAACGAAGCATTAATTCATGGAATTTGGAACCTTATTGTAAAGTGTACGCTATTCCAACATTAACTGATGTGTTACTAACATTTGAAGACTCTTTGTTAACATGACTTACCATTAACGAAGCATTAATTCATGGAATTTGGAACCTTATTGTAAAGTGTACGCTATTCCAACATTAACTGATGTGTTACTAACATTTGAAGACTCTTTGTTAACATGACTTACCATTAACGAAGCATTAATTCATGGAATTTGGAACCTTATTGTAAAGTGTACGCTATTCCAACATTAACTGATGTGTTACTAACATTTGAAGACTCTTTGTTAACATGACTTACCATTAACGAAGCATTAATTCATGGAATTTGGAACCTTATTGTAAAGTGTACGCTATTCCAACATTAACTGATGTGTTACTAACATTTGAAGACTCTTTGTTAACATGACTTACCATTAACGAAGCATTAATTCATGGAATTTGGGACCTTATTGTAAAGTGTACACTATTCCAACATTAACTGATGTGTTACAAAGCAGTCATTATTGATTTTAATGAACCTTAAATGAGTGAAAGACATTCATTGCCTACATTTTCAGAACCTTTATTATATAACATACCTGGTCAACATTGGCAATCTTTCTCAGCAAAAAATAAAAAATAAAACAAAGCAAAAAATTAAGAAGAAAAACTTGTTTCTACACAGAAACAAACCATGTGCAGCACTATCAATTCAGGCTTTAGGGTTTTAAAGTCCTTCTTTGACTTTTTTAACATGGAAATGTATACTATTTTTTAATTGGAAGCAACTTTCCATCAGTTTTCATCGTTTGTATTTTGTTTGCAATGTTTTCATCGATCATAATTGCGTCTTGACATTTTAGTGCTATACTTGATAATTTGAAAAATTGAAGTTTTAATAGCTATAAGTTAGAAGGTTTTATAGGCAATACTATCAGAAAAAGAGAAAATTAGCAGATCGCTAGCACGATTCAGTATGTTGCTGACACGTTTTACTATGTTGCTTGCATGAACTGGGACATTGCTAATATGTTTTGTCACCTTTATAGCATGTTTAATGGATTCCTAGCATAAATTAGCACATTGCTAACATGTTAGCATGAATTAGCATGTTTTAATGCACTGCCAGCATTAAATAGCATGTTGCTAGCATGTACTAAGTTAGTTGCTTGGCTTTGGTTGTTATAGCCTAGAGATACTTGGTTGATGAAGCTTCAATTCTCTATTAGGCTGTGTGTCCAAAGCGTTTATAGCCAGCTGAAAACATTACATGCTCTACTGAAAACACCTATTTGTGAGTTCTTGAGAACGCTTCAACATTGCAGTTTTTTTTTTGTTTTGTTTTGTTTATTTTTTTTGGAGACCCTTTATTGCTATGACACTGAATATCCATGGCACTGTTACTTGTAACTGATTTCGCAGATAATTTGTTTCAGCTTTAAATTCCCAAAGGAACATAATGGTATTTTTTATATTTACTATTATAACTTTTTAATGTTGTGTTAGCTGACGCCTTCGTCTTGTTGTGTTCTGTTAATTTATAAAAATCATCTGCTGAAGTCTATTGCAGATATAAATATTCATACATGTGTCTAACTACAGTTGCAGATGCTCAGTCAACTCGCTGACCTTTCCAATAAGACAGACGGCTTAGGCTACATACAGCAGCCAATAGAAACAGCTCCTAATGAGGCATCTGTGGTTTTGATCGTTCGTACAATGAAAATCATAATTTGGATCAGTTAGAAAAGATAGCAATACAAGTCAGAACATACTTGTTCAGTTGAATTTGTGCACCGGAGAGTTGAATGCTCTTATCTCAAAGAAAATGGCTTTTGTTGATTTCTATCATTATTGAAAGGGCCTGAAGTTATCAGCTGGAACCTTTCCTTTCGTTTTAATAATATTTCTGACATAAACATAATAATCGTTGACAATCTAGTCTGACAGACACGATCATGACTGAAAACAAATATGGAAGTATTGAATGGCATATGGATTGTGCTGAAATAAAAACAAGAAAGAAGTGTCACTGTCAATGAGTGTCAAGAGAAGCAGACTGGGTAAATACATATCATATTTATGACAGAAATCATGATGAATTCTTAACCACGGTGTAGCTTTCTATACCTTGTTTTCTATCCTTATAATAAGATGAACTTACATTAGCAAAGCCGCATACAATTAGCGGCAAAGTTCACCCAAAAATAATGTGTTGGAGGGGTCCGCGGTAAAAGTCAATCATTTTCTCTTTTCTCTCATGATGATATTCTTCTTCACACTTTATCATTAAACTTTTAAAAGATTTTGTATGCAATTTTGACATTTTAATACCTTAACCAAGTTTAATGTGTTTTTCTTCCCAATATAACATAGTCTTCATATTTTGATAGTTTAATAGAAACTGAACTGTACAAACACCCCCTCCAGACAACTGCATATATTTGACTGCATACTCTCTCCTCTCTGCACTTCATGAGCGTGTGCACACTATTACTAAGATTTAGTAGTTTCTCCACAGTACCGAATGCTAATCATCAGTCTCCTATGGAAGTGTCTCCTATTATTCTGATTGACTTTCCATGCTGAAATGGCAAAATTTCCTGCATCGACTGCGCTAACCTGAAAAGTAGGGAGAACCCGGAGGTTTAATCGTCGTCTTCTGAGAACTGCTGGGTCAAAATGAATTGCAGAAAGTTGGTGAGACTGCAGTGGGTAATTATATCAAATGAATCTTTTCGCTTGGTTAACAATCAGACACTTCTGGGAACTGCAGGAGCCACCCGCCGCTTTCCAAGCATGACTGAAGTAAATAGGTTTCTACACTTTAAAAAATTGAAGTAGATTGAAATCTACTTGGTGCATCTGAAAAATATTAGTATTCTCCCATCAACCTTGAAAGATATCCCCACCAGAAATGTTAAAGCAGAGTTAGTGTTTCTCTCCACAAAATCTCTCCTGTCATCAGACAGTTTGGCTGGAGCTTCTGAGCCAGTCACTGGAAAGACCGCAGCTTTGGAATACTAATCCACATGGGAATAGTGACCTTGAACTGGACACGGCTCAGCCGTAATGTCGCACACAGTGTCCCACATAGAAAGCCATAGAGCAGGAGAGTGACATAGATAGTGGATCCTTGTCAAGCATTAACATCCAGAAGCATCCATGAGGCCCACTTAGCATAGTCACAGGTGGCCCGTCTAAAATCAGAACTCATGAGATTCCAGGCACGGACGTCTGGGGTTGCCAAAGCTATGGCTCTTTTTCTAAGCACTTAGCTGCCCAGACATCTGTGTCACAATTTAGCAGGTGAGCTACTCAGGGGAGGAAATTGGGCCCAACACACAGCTTCAGCATTTTACACCTGCTCAAAGTGATCGAATTCAGGTTCTGTTGTTCTTATTAAAATTTTTCAAATTTCAAATCCTTTCAGAACTAATTTACATCGACGACTTTGCACCCAATTTGCTTTTCAAATCTGATTTTTAGGACTGACTGCTCACACAGTCATTTTGTGCAGTCACAGTCAACATTCAGTATATTTGCATTCATTTGAGAAAACAAAGCAACTACATAAAATGCTATATATTTTATTACTTTATACTTTTCCAGAGAATCAAACCTGGCGGTGCCTGTGGTGTGCACTACTCTTTGAGATACCAGAAATTACATTGAATGCCATTGCGTCAAGCCCAAATGCAAAAAATATACTGTATATATACACTACGGTTCATTTTTAAGCTCACTAAGACAATATATTTTAAAATGTATTCCTGTGATGGTAAGGCTGATATTTTGGCATCATTGCTCCAGTGTTCAGTGTCACATGATCCTTCAGAAATCATTCTAATATGCCGATTTGCAGCTCAAGAGACAATTTAATTTTATTATCAGTAATGAAAACAGTTGTGCTACTCATTTTTTGGAAACTGTGACCTTTTTAGGACTCTTTGTTGAATAGAAGGCATTTAATGTATATGAAATAATTGTATAATATATACTACCATTTAAAGGTTTTGGTCAAGTTTTTGTTTTTGAAAGAAGACTCTAATACTAACTAAGGTAGTAATTATGTGAAATATTATTATAATGTAAAATAAAAATATCCCTTAAAATACATTTTGAGTTAAAGGCACAATATGTATTTTTTTTTATTATCAAAATATCCATAAACCACTGGAGCAACGCTATATATTTTGTTGACTTGTGTATTTCTATTTTCCCAAATATTTCCAAGAATGTTTAAACCGGAGCCCTGTAAAATGACATGAAAGAGAAAAAATTCAATCATGCTCATGATTTACAGATTTACCAATTAGTTCCCTTGATTTTAAATCATGTGCATGATTTATAAATCAAGGGAACGAAAAAGTAAATTGTGCACACGATTTAGTAAATCGGGGGAACGAATTAGTAAATCATGCGCATGATTTAACCTACTATTTTTCTCCTGCATGTCATGTGCGGGACTCTGTAAAATCCAGAGGAGAAAGCAATTTCAACCAAGACACAGACCCGGACCATTTCCATGTGTCACCTATCAGTGACATCATACCTTTGTTATCCTTGTTTTCCATGGAAACACTAAAGACACTTTACTGTGTTTGGATACATTCATTGACAGAAAACTAATCATTGTTATATAGCTCAACACAGTAAATCTTGTCTAAATCTCGTTTTCTTTTCTTTTTTTTCGCGAGTACCATGTTTTACAATGACCAATATCAATCTAGCTTACTGCAGTGTGCAACTCATAGCTGCCGTCTCAAGCAAACACACAGAGTTGAATTATTACTTTCAACACACAAATGTATGCAATATGATAAAACAGCACTGTGTTACCACACATATGGATGACCAGAATAAGCAAAAGCAGTCGTCTGCAACATAATAAAAGCTCCATTACTCTCGAGCCGTGTCTCGGATTTGCAGTTGCTCCAGTGACCTCATTACACTGCAATGGTTTTCAGCCACACCCTGCTTCATACTACAGTAATGTTAATAAATCTTTAATACTTTAGCTCAGCCATGAATATGATTACTGCCCAAGTCTCATTGGATTCTTTCTGCCAGCTGTAGATGTGAAGAAAACATCTCCCATGATTCCACAAAATCAAGGTGTCATCAAGCAGGGCTTGTTTTGAATAAGTGACCTCTAGAGGCAAAAAACTACATAGTGTACCTTTAATGTATTTTTGTATCAAGATGTATTTTTAAAATATTTATATTCCAGACAATATATTTAGATTGAACTTTTCCAAAACTTTTTTTCTAATGGCCATGACATATTTATGTAAATATATTACAAATATATTCTGGCCACTTTTTAAATATTTTGAAATAATAATAATAAAAAAAATTAAAACCGGTTCAAGGAAAAAATAATAATTTCACACCCTTTATGAAGAGACCAAGAAACAAAAGGGAGAAGGAAAAAAGAAAAAATGTTGCCAACTTGCATATCACGAAATCCATTTCTGCCCACATATATTTTAGATTAAATTTAAGTTAATCAGTTGTAATGGGGATCCACAGAAGGCAACTTGCTTCAAGACCCCAGTGCATTTTTTTTTTTACTTAAGCAAATACAACATAGTCCTAAACAATGACTTGGCTTGGTTAACCGTGGACATAACCTTACCAACAGTGGCACATGGACAATATTTAAAGACACATGGCAAACATGAGGGTTTAAATACACAAGGACTAATCACTGGACTTAAGACACCTGTGCACAATCAACCCAATGAACCAATGACAACAAATCACATGACATAAAAGAAGTGCATAGTGGGGACAGAAGTGACAAACAGGAACATGAAACATGACTAAACTACAAAATAAAGACATAAAACAATACAAAACACTATCTGTGACATTCCCCCCTCTATGGGCGGCTCCAAATGCCCAAATGAAAGAAAACCCAACACCCAAAGTTCAGAAGGTGGTGGCACGGAGGTGGTCTTGGGGGAGGGATGGTGGGCCAGGCCTGTCCAGGGGAACAGGACATGGAACGCTAGGACACCTCCAGGGCAGAGCTGGCAGTTCAGGGAACCATAGAGGTGCAGACATTTCAGAGGGCCAGAGAGACAGGGCCTCCATGACCTTATCCAGGTACCTACTTAAGCAAATACAACATAAACAATGGTATGGCTTGTTAAACTTGGCTAGACATGAACCTGGATATAACTTTACCAACAGTGGCACATGGACAATACTTAACAAAATCACATGGCAACCCTTACAAAAAAAGAACTGCAGTATATTGAAGTAGAACTGCAGTAAAACTGCAGTACCAAGTAGTTTAACTGCAGTTTAATGAAGCACAACCATAGATTTGCAGTATAATGAAGTATAGTCACAGTACAACTGCAGTAAAACTGCAGTATAAGTACAGCTGCAGTAAAATGAAGTACAACTAAAAGTTGCATGAAGTATAAAAACAGTATAACTGCAGTTTTATTTTACTAGTACTTTAGATGTATTGCAGTATAGTTGTACTCCAGTAAAACTACAGACATTTTAGGTTATACTGCAGTTTTTTCATGTCCAAAAAACTGCATTTTTCTATATGTAACAAAAACTGTAGTATTACTTCTAAAAAACTGCAGTAATCTTTTGTAAGGGAAACATGAGGGCTTAAATACACAAGGACAAATCACTAGACATAACAAGACACACCTGTGCACAATCAACCCAATGAACCAACGACAACATGGGACACATGCAAAGGGAGCACATGGCAGAATCACATGACACAAACAAGGAAAATCACACGGCATAATGGATCATATGGCAAACATGGAAACAAAGCAATGACAAACAGGAACATGAAACATGGCTAAACTACTAAATAAAGATATGAAACATGAAGATGAAACAAAACCCAACACCATCTGTGATAGTTGTTCATACCAGCAGTCAAGTTCACAGTTAGCACCTGCTGGTAGATGTTATAACTGCACCATCTGGCTGCAAAGTGCATCCTTCTACACTGGCAGCCACTCAAAATGAGCAATTTTTTGCCTACATAAATTTTTTGCAAGCAGCAGAAATATGCTAATATTTAATTATATTATAGTACATGTTTTACCAATATAGTGTGTTTGTGTCTGTCTTATAGCTCAAAAAGTTCTCATGCATATTTCAAAATCACACACAACAAAAAACTAAATGGATTCGAGTCGGATACATCTGCAAACAAACACTATAAAACCTTCATCTAAACACTTATAGTACAAAGTCCATAGAGGCTCAATTACAGTGTTTTTAGCCTTGGGTCAGAAATGATTTTCTGTTGGGCAAGCACCTATGCCAATAAATGGTCATAGTAAAGTCTGAAAGAATTTAAGGGCTGGAAGGGCTAATTAACACAAATTGCTCAGGCAGACCATCTCTGCCATGTTGTGTTTTCAATCAAGAAGATTAACTACTCAAAAATGCTCTTTAACAGAGGCAAAGTAGTGAAAGAGCAGTATGCGAGCCGTCCTAATGAAGCTGGTGCCCCTCCTCCTGCTCTATGGATTTTGATCTCATTTACAAAGGTTTGGAAAAATGCTAATATACTCTCTCTTATTAGTTTTCTTTGATGTTCATATTGCATTTTTTCAGACCCTCATTTTGCTGTTCTCTCGGATATGTTCATGTAAATTGGTTTGGGAATTAAGGGCTTGGTTTTCTACCTTTGTAATAAGCCTCGTCTCATTCCTCATTTATACCTTTGTGTATAAAATATCTTGCATGGAAAGTCATAAGGAAGGTTCAGTCTGTTCAGCAAGGCATGCAACCAATCAAAAACATATCATGGCTACAGTATTTTATCTATAGTGAGGAAGCCAAGTCTAATCTAAGCCCTAAACCTAAAGAAAAAGTTCACCCAAAAAAAGCTTTATTTTTATTATTTACTCACCCTCTTGTCATTCCAAAGCTACTTCTGAAGATTCTGATTCTGAAAATCTTCATGCAGTTCTTTACCATAAAATGAGGGTTCATCGTGACCGGTTCAACTACAACTACAAAAAAAACTACAATGAAAAAAAAACATGAATGCATATGCCAAACTCATAGGACAGAAGATTTCTGTCTTCCCTCTCAAAGCTATCATGTAACTTTTTAAAGGACTTAAATTGAGACTTGCAGGCCTGGTTTCACAGACACGGCTCTGATTAAGCCAGGATTAGACCTTAGTTCAATTAGGACATTTAAGTAGCTTTTATAAACATGTCTTAGAAAAAAACATTACTGGTATGCATATATTTTAAAATATGTCAGTGCAGATTGCTTTCAGTTGAAACAGCCCAAACATGCATTCTAGTCTGGGATTAAGCTTAGGCCTTGTCTGTGAAACCAGGACAGTGTTTTGCAGCCTTTTTGAGGAATGAAAGCATTTCTTTAAATTTATTTTTAAATTTATTTAAATTTTTTTTTTTTTTTAAATTGTAGATATATATATATATATATATATATATATATATATATATTGAAAAGAGCTGTAAAGATTGTGTGAAATTTGTCCTTGTCAGAAAAAAAAAAAACAGAATACAGATTTGGAGCCAAATTAGGTTGAGTTATTAATGCCAGAATCATTCTTTTTGGCTGCTTCTCTTTAAATTGTTTATTTTATGTCTTTAGATAGATAGATCGATGGAAAGAAAGAAAGAAAGAAGTATTATTCTTTGAAAAATAGCTAGGAATAACCGATGTCAGGCAGGGTAATGCCACATGATTATTAGCTACAGAAGGAAAGGTAGGGGAAAGAGAAAGTTCAAAGAAATTCATACATGCATTTTTCTTGGAAGAAATTAATATTTTTAAATTCAGTAAGAATGAATTAAATGGATCAAAAGTGAGAGTAAAGACATTTACAAAAAGCTATTTCAAATTATTTTTGTTCTTTTAAACTTTCCATTCAGTATTAAGCGGTTTTTCAACTTTCATAAGAAATGTTGCTTGAGCACCAAATCATCATAATAGAATGATTTCTGAAGGATCATATGACCCTGAAGACTGAAGTAATGATGCTGAAAATTCAGCTTTGACATTATAGGAATACATTACATTTTAAAGATATATTAAAAAATGAAAAAGTTACTTTAAATTGTAATCATATTTAACATACTGTTAAACTGCACCAAACCAGCATTACCAATTGACCAACAGTTTGTTATAGCACATGTCCCAGTGTTAAAACTAGTGCTATAAAAACCGATGTGTCCTGATGAGAACTTGTTGTTGTAGAACATTAGTTGTGAGTGCCTGTGTGCGGTAGGCTGACAGTCGCTAACATTGCTCCATTCTAAATTTGCACTCTGTCATTGGGACCCATGGGGGTGATAATGAGAGAGAGAACAATGCTGTCAGATGCTGAAGGTAAATAAGTCTTTGAGTGTGTGTGTGTGTGTATGTGTGTGTATGAGAGAGAAAGAGAGCGAGCATGTTCATGGGGGCCACCTATGCAGTGATGGATGGTCCCAGTCCTTACAGAAAATACACCGCCTACGGATCTTCTCCCTGTGTTTTCACCCCTTTACTGGCACCTTTGCAAAGGATCATTGCACAGCCCACCTCTTACCATGATCTCCACTGTTTTCCCTCAGCTCCTGTAGCAGAAGTCTCCTTGTGTTTGTCTCTTTGTCTCTTAGGAGGATGGTTCTGAATCTAATTACGAGGTTGTTTTGTAATTAATTTGCAGTAAACACCTCACTCAATTAGGCAGGGAGTCTAATTCTCCTCTCACACAGGAGGCGCCGCACTCTCACCGGCAGAGCCGCTCTATTTTCAGTGCTGTGCAACGGTGCCAGTTCTCTTCCCTTGGCAGAGTGCTTTCCTAGCTTTCAGAGGCCTCGAAACTTAATGCGCTGTGATTAAAAAAGTATTTTGTCCCGTAGAAATAGTTTAAATTAATGTTCATCAACCACAACAGAGCATTACTGCTAATCCAGCCGTTTTAATTTTATGATGTAAACTAGGTAACTCTTACACTCCTGTTTCAGTTCACACCTTAAAACACTTGTTTTTAAATTTGAACATCTGATCATCCAATACAATATAAACATCTGAGCAAAATATTATGATGACATAGTATAATATATATATTGTTGTATAAATGTAATATCACAATCATAGTCATGCTACATGGCTGTATATCAGCATGGCTGTCATTCGTCCATAGGCAATCACTTTGTGCTGATATACAGCCATATCGCACAGCTACGAGTGTGATATTGCGTTTATACATCACTTCGACGGCACGAATGCATAAGTAAATAAGAACAGCAACTGGGTGTATTTAAAAACCCTCTTTTGTGAGGAACTACTTCCTTCTGCCACGGATTCAAATGTCAAGTTGACAGTTTAACAGTTGAGCCCAAGCCTCTGTTACTAATTCTAAAACGTCACTTTAGAACTAGTAACGAAGGAATGTTGAGTCACTTCATTGAAACTCATTGTAATATGTAGAGTATTATGAGAGAGAGAGAGAGAGAGAGAGAGAGAGATCGCCTGAGCGAGTGTATTACCTGCATCTAGCTGATATTCTTCAGGTCAATCTTATATTCATAATCACAAAATCAGTTTGAATGTCCGCTGAAGAAAGCGATCTTTGTCTTTGTGCTTTTAACATTTCAGACATTCCCATGACAGCGCTAGTCCATGCATTCGTCAGTTGGATCTTGTAATATGCTGTTGAAAGTAAAAACAACTTCATTGTTTCACTACATTTCAATATAAAAGTCTTTGCGATTTTGCGAAAAGTCTGACTCACTCATAAAGACAGTCTTTGCTGCCATCTCATGGCTTATTAATGTAACTTTCACTGAAGCCTTTTTTTTCTTACAGTGTGTGTTAACACTTGTCATATATGTTTATACAGTATATACTGAAAGAAAAGAAAATAGAAAAAAATGGTATTTTCTGCCAGGACGTTATCTATTAAGTTTATGGACATTTTCTTTAACCCTAAAACACAACACAGTGCAATGCGAAAATATCTGTGAAAATTCCTTCATAACACCATGAAAAAAAATAATAAAAAGGCAGTTCACTAGTCTCCTTAGCCTCCACACTGTTTTTGAGGCCACTGTACAACATATGCATCAATATTCACATTCATCAAATCAATCCAGTTTAGTTCCATGATTCAGTTGATGGCTGACTACATCTCTATTTGCATAACAAAACCTACTACACGTGCAAAGCAAATGCAATGCAGTGAGTCTTCCACAGCTGTACCTCTCAAATTAAGCTTCCAGACACTGACGAGGTCACTTATTTAGTCAAACACTGTTAAAAGAACAAAGTGTGCCCCATAAAGTTTTTGTTAACACCCTTTTTGCTTATGGATATTTGACTTGCTTTGGTGTTCTGTCTCCAAAGCCCTTTTGGAAAGAAGGGCCCCGGTGGGATAAATTATAGTTGAAGTAAATGAGGGTGTTTTCATTAGAAAGCAGTGCTGTCAGCAGTACAGTACATTGAGTACACCAGACTTTGGGCAATGAAACAAAAACACACAAGGGTGAAAGAAACTTCGACAGTCCCAAGACTCGAATGAATCTTCACTCTGCCCGTATCTCATTGGCAATGTAATAAAACTCCTTCACGGCATCTGAAATACGATGTAAACATGGGCCAAATGCAAGAATTTACTGCACAAATCCCTTTCAAATTGAGGACTTCTTAAATGTGTGAAGCTTCTAAAACTTTCCATTGATCGTTTAAGTGCTCTCTGGCTCATTTGAGTTTTTGTTGTAAATGTATAATGAATTACACCAAATTAACATGTTAAATTGACAGCCCAAATCATTAGCATTAGGATAAGGGATGGGGCGCAGAGGGAATACAGAGGTTGAGCAAAAACAGAACGACGATGAGAGAGACTGTCACAGGCCTAAATACATTAATCAAAATGATAAACCTCTCGCTTCTCTGCATATGGCTCCTTCCATATTAAACAAAGGAGACAAATCAGTCGACACATTCACCTGGAGGCCTTTTCATCTATCTGAAGAGCACAAGTAGATTTAGATGTGCTTCCAGCGCAGGGCTGTGCGGGTCAAGGCAGATTCCTCATCAAACATCCAGCCGGACGAACGCTTTTCAGTGATATTTCGCAGCTTATCGCTCTATTTGTGAAGCTTGTGGATGTAGGCTTCTGTTTACCGATTAAGAGTGATCCAGGCTATTTGTGTGGCCCTGGTGGGAGTCAATGAACATTCTACTGCACTAAAAGCAGACAGCCGCTCTTTACAACATTTACTGTCATGCGAAATTAAACTCAGTCAAACTTGGATTCTCATTTAGAGTGTAAATGATACCATTATGATCTTTTATACTTTAGCCACATAATCAAAATTGTGTAGATGGCAACATTAGGATGAGGGTTTTATTTTTCATGAGGATATTTTTATATTTGCAAAATGCCCATTAGAAATAACATTATGCTTCAGACATTAATGTAAATATGATTGTTGTGATTAAGTATGATTTAGATGTGCTGATACCATGAAAATGGGTGACATTTTCAAAAAATTGTGATGCTTTTCGGCTGAAAACTAGGCTATGAAATCGTTCCGATGTGCTGAATTGATGAGCTTTATTTTCTATATTCTTTGATAAATAGAAAGTTCAAAATAATAGCATTTAAAATATTTTTTTGTAACGATGTCCTCAAAGTCCTCACTGTCATATTTAGGTCAATTTAATGCATTTTTGCCGAATAAAAGTACTAATTGGTAACTCTTTACAATATGTGCGCTCTAATTCATGCTTAACTAATACACAGACAATTAACGTATGACTAATGAAGAAGCCATTCATTAATGATCACTGCATCAGCAACTAATAATGAGCCTATCAGATGAATATATTAGGTAATATATGAATTGTTATTAATTAAACGTGTCATCCCTTAACAGCATATAGTATAAGTTAATGTTAATTACCACAATGGGTCAAAGCTATGTATTTCATCTTTCAGTTGTCAGCTTTAATCAATAATAGAAGTTGTCTAAATGTTAAAAACTACATACATCTTCTGTGGAAGTCTCAAAAAATGTTCGTCCAGTCATTGCATTCGAACTGACAATGTCCTACCTACCTGTGAACATATGTAGGCTCCACGGCTTAGAAGAGCACTATGATGGGAGGATGGGGTTTCATGCTTTCAAAGTTAGCATGCTATTGCTTGCCTCTTTGAAATTGCCCATAGACATATTCACTAAATGTCGCCTTGGCTACAGCAACGGAACGGATGCGTCAGTAGCGCCGCCATCTTGGAACAGGGGACTCCTCCTCTTTAATGCATCAGCGTCAATGTAGGGAAAGGTCTAACGGAAATAAAATCACCATAAATCGTCATGAATGCGATTTCTAGGTTTTTTTTTTTTTTTTAATTATCGTTGATTCCAGAGAAAATTTAAGTTTTTGATATTAAGATAATCTACTTTTTAAAAATATAATGCGTAGTGCTAGTAGGCCTAAGTTTATTAGTCACATTCTTCAACTTCGAATGAACTATCGCTGCTTACCTTAGCCTACTGCATGCACAGTTGCTACAATGATGTGACTAAACATGTTAATTTAAACATTTAAATTGTATTGGTTTATTAAATATGATATAAAGCAATTTGCAGGTGGAAGCAAATCACAAATTTGAGGAAGATAATGTGAAAGTTAAGATAGTTGAGGTGCCAAAGACCGTTCAATTCCTTTATTCCTGTCCCTTAATACTTTTGCCACATTAAATATTTACTAAAGTCACATTCATACAGAACCCTCCTCCCCCCCCTTAAATCAGTGTAGTGTTTTCAGGGACCTGCCTCGTTTTTCAAATGCTATACAGCACATGTCTAAACTCAACACACTTCTATATTGATTTTAGTTGCACACAAAGTCAAACAAACAATACAATGCAGCAAACAGAAAAGATCATTCCCAGGTAGAGATCGCTGCATACATGAGGTAAAAACACAGCAGTCTTTTTCCATTAAGGCAGCAAATTAACGCAGTTGTGGACACCACAAGACAGAGGTGGGAGTAAGTCACACATGTGCAAGTCACAAGTAAGTCTCAAGTCTTAACCTTCAAGTCTCAAGCAAGTCCAAGTCAATTTTTGGGAGAATCAAGTCAAGTCAAGTCAAGTCACTGCTTTATGTCAAGCAAGTCAAGTCAAGTCGTAGCTTAGGTCAAGCAAGTCACTGGCAAGTCATACAAATATTTGATGATTTAAATGAATTTATATATTAAAATAAGTTAAAAATACAGTAGTTATGGACTATGGGAGTTTTATTTGCATCAAAAAAATTGCAATATGCATTCCTACTCAAAAGGTGTACAATAATGCAAATTATTATTATTATTATTAAAAATACAATAAAAATCGAAAAATAAAACTACGTAGCCTTAAATGTAAATGTAACTGAAATTATGCCAAAATAAAAGCATGAAAAGTATTTAGGTACATCTGTTTTGAAATGCCTCAAACATTACAGAAGACCATGAAAAAGTATATTGAAGATGCACTATGTAGTTTTTTCGCCACTAGGGGTCACTAAACAATTCAAAACAATAACAAAGGCGTAGATTGATGACGCAGTGAATATGGAATCATGGAACTTGTCGTCATGTCGATGGATCTAATAATGAATGATCTATTAATTTTTCGTATTTATGCATGTTTTTAACATGACTGTGGTGTGAAGCAGGACGTGGCCGAGAATCACGGACGAGATTGATATTGATACTGTTTCACTTGCTCTAACGTTACACTATCATACTAAACTGCACTGGATTTTGTTGAAAGTTGTAAAGTTTAGTATGAGTTTGTTGTGTGTAATAGACTTAACAGTGAGCTAGATCATCATTAGATTATCATACTGATGATATTCTAACACTTCGTCATGTTGAGTTATATAACATTGATTAGTCTTATAGCTACATTTGCTCAGCTTGTCCAATAACGTGCAAGAGCGCGTCTCTGTCAAGTCAAAGTTTGTCGCAAAACTCTTGCCATCTTGGAAAGGCCACGCCGATATTGAGTCTTGTTTTGTTTCTCCTTTTGTCCTAGTTTGTTTGCTATGGTCCATAAAGTTTGAACGAAACAACAACAGCGCAGCGCTAGCTGTTACGCAGCTGTCCGTGTCTGTTGCCATGGTTACTGTGCAGCACAAGATAAACCAGGAATAACGCAGATATTACGTCACTGACAGGCGCAAGTGAGGGACGGTGCACTATTTAAAATTGTGACTTTCTCTTAATTTGCAAATTCTTGGAATAAATATTTAGGATAATGGAAGTACACAGCTGAACGAATTTTATAACACGGTGCAAGTGTTTTTTTGGATATTTAAATATTTAAATTGTTATTTTACATATTTACTTCAAACAATTCAAGTATAATGGCTACTATGCCACCAAATGACATTCTTCAAACAGGCATTAACTTCATGGGACATATAAGTTAAGTTAGAGCCTTCCTTTTTAACAGAAGAATAACAAGAAAAAAACATTAATAATTGAATCACACAAACCTTGGACCTGTTTATCAGGTGTGTGTGTGTGTATACAATATATGTATGTGCATCCCCATAAACTATCCATAGGCTTTTCACTCAATGTCTAACACTGAAGACCAATTATTATTAGACACTGTACACATGCATAAGTGCTTTTACAAAAAAGCTGACATTTCCTTATAAACAGTGAATAACCATTTACAATGCATTGCACTAACAAAAAAAAATTAAATGTGATAATTTAACGTTTGTTTTTTGATTATCTTCAATGACAGATGGGTCACTTTAAGAGCTGCCGCACATGACGCGTATCTCACGGTCTAACTGTCTAACTTTTTGTGGGATTTGAATTATCAAATGAAATTTGAAGTTGTGGTGTTTGTATCACATATCTTCATGTTGCAGGCCTTGCATACTGCTGTTCTTCTCTTGCACATAATCCTGGTAACATTACCCGAACTTAATTATTCTTAGCGTAGCGTCTGTTCAGTCACGTGTCCATGCTCTTACGTTAGATCTCTTGCCTGCTGCATCACGTGGTTAGGTTGCGGCGGGTTCAAAAACAGATATTTATTAAACAAAAGACTTTTCGAGTCATTTCACTCAAGTCCGAGTCAAGTCTCAAGTCACGAATATCAAGTCAAAGTCAAGTCAAGTCTTTTATTAATATTTGTCAAGCAAGTCTCAAGTCCTAAAATTTGCGACTTAAGTCTGACTCGAGTCAAGTCATGTGACTCGAGTCCCCCACCTCTGCCACAAGATAGTCAGTCTTACAAAACAATGTTATTGTATTTTATTTAATGCCATGTCAGCAATCAAAGCTATTTTCATGGCAAAAATTAAATTACAAAAACACAAATATCATATAAATACAATAAAAACAAAACAAATATAAACAACAAGTCACATTATACAATTTGTTTTATTAACATGTGATAAGGCACAATCTCATTAAATATGTCCTTAAGTGAAGTAACTTCATAAAAGAGCATCTGCTTGTGTTCAGTCCAGGACAATCCAATAAAATATGTTTGATTTAAGGCAATCTTACAAAACATACATAAAGTTGGGTCTTCACCTTTAAGCATAAAAGCATGGATCAGTTTTTAATGTCCTTATTAAGAGCTTCGGAATCTACAAACTAAGCAAATCCATAAGTCCATAGTATTTAATGTACTTCCAGGGACACAGCCAAGTGAGAGCAGTGTAGGCTGGCTGAAAGGGTTTGTTCCCGGTTTTTTGTTGTTGTAAACATTGATTGATATATCAACATACATTGATATAAATACATTCTGTTCATTGTCGGTTTTCCTAACTGTCAAAAACTAATGGGTAACTAGCATGGATTAGCTGCAGTCATTAACCAAACACTGAAACAAACCAACGTAACCAGAAATATAATTTCGTAACATTCAATATCATCATTTGAACACCCATACGCAGCAAAAAAGTCCGGCATCGTCCATGAATTCAAAGTACAGGCGGAGACAGCAGCGTTACCGAGCCACTTCCTATGACAAGACCCCTGTTCCAAGATGGCGGCGGTTTTGACGCATACTGAGAACCCCCAGGCAACGTCTAGTGTATATACCTATGGAAATTGCCTACCCTACCTTTTGTTGAAATGCATATCTTCAACCCATTGTGGTAATAAAGGCAGTTGATTAAACTTATAGGTTATACTTAATGCTATATGCTGTTTAGGAATTAATAGACGATGGCACATTTAATCAATAGCAATTCATATATTACTTAAACTTTTTAATTAGATTGACTCTTCATTAGTTACTGATATGGTAATCGTTAGGCTAATGAAAGGTTTGTTTCTTCATAAGTCGTACATTGACTCATAATTATCTGTGCATTAGTTAAAGGATTGGTTCACACAAAAATGAAAATTACTCCATGATTTACTCACCTTCAAGCCATGCTAGGTGTATCTTGTTCAGCTTCGTTTATGCCATAGAAAAGAATGAAATTATTTAACTTAACTCCGATTGTATTCATCTGAAAAGCCAAAGTTAAGTTTAGGAATTTATGCAAATCCCTAACCGAGATAATTATGAATAATTCTAGCAACCACATAACATGATGCTGTTCTGTGTCCCTGGTTCTGGCAATAAAATTCTACTCGCAAAACGTTTGTCTTGAACTCTGGTTAGGTAAAGCTGTAAAATGCCACCTTAATTAGCAAAGATGGCGCTTGCGCTTCTTAAACAGGATAAAGATGTGTTTAAAGTTAATATGCCCACAAACTGAACTTTCAACGAGGCATAATGCATAAAATATGGTGCCAATCCGCCATTTTGTTCTTTTATAGTGAATAACATTACATTTTTCTTTCTCATTTAACTATTTACTAAATCACCTTGAGCAGTGCAGTCAAAAGCCTGCTCAGTGTTTGAAGTGAGGATTTTCTTCTTTCAGTTGCTCTCATCTATCCCGTAGAGTATTTGTTTGTACTGCATGTTAACCAGTGTACTCGGGGAGACAATGGGAGGACGACTTCACCCAAGAGGATCTCGTGCCTTGGTATTTTCAAGCTTTTTTGTCTGCTTGTTTTTATTTACCCATGTACCATTCTAGCCCCGTGACAATATTTGAAACCAAACCAGACCAACAATGTTCAGATATTCTTATTAGCGGAAAGTCTGTTATCTTACCTGGCCAGACACACCAGAAAATAATGCTGGTAAAAATGAACAAATTGGGTTTAGGGCTGATTAAAAGTGCTTCCCTTTCGAAAGGGAACTCGCACTACATCGAATACGCTATGGGGAACGTGACCCAAACACACATAACACGCACATATAGAAAAAGTCGTCTTCAGGGACTATTTTATTTGAAGCACCGTTCAAGGTAAAAATGGCTTGTTTAAGCAGACATTTCAAGCGGTGTGCACCTCCATGACATAGATATGCATGTTCGGCGCTTGAGAATACTGTTTACGTGCGCTGTAAGCATTTCCTGGCACTCTCATTTGTCTCTCTTCTCGAGGGGAGCGGCTTCTGTGCTCAATAGCGATGCCTCCATGAGATGAGATGTTTGCGAGCCATCTTGTGGCTGGAGAGGTATCGGAGTTGAAAGCTATGTTCCGGTCCGTACATGGCAGGACATACGTGGCAGCAGATTATTTTCCGTGCTTTCCTCCCCATTCACCCTCCTCATACCTGCAGAACTCTCACTAGCTGGCCACTGTTACACATGCAATTCCATGGAATGGATGTCTGTTTATCGCAGCTGATGCTCAACAAAATGTTTCACGAAAAATAAAGTGCAGATGATGAATGAACGACAAGGAAGCACAAAAAAAATGAACACGAGAGTAAATACAAACAAGTGTTCATTGTTAAAATCACAGCAGCTCTAGACAATCAATGACACTCAAACCTAGTGTTACGCACATGTCAAAGCAGCCTCCGCGTCTGTTTTCAGGTTTTCCTGCTCAGCTCTCTCCAGTGATGGAAAGCTTTTCTAATATAAACACAGGCCTTAAAGCGCTTGCCCAGTCATAAACCTTCATTCCAGTGATATTCTTATGAGGTGTTTTGTATTGTGTCTCATCTCTCTTTTTGCAGTTTTTTTCAATCTTCCTCTTGCTCATTCTGTCTCCTCGACCGTCTTATGCCCTCTAATGCTGATTGGCTGCTCATTTGTTGTTGGTGTCAGTACGACTAACTTCCAAATAGTGTTTTTGAAAAATGACTTACCCCACCTTTAAATACCATAGGTTATGTCTTTTAAGTGAATATAAACGGTTGGGAAATAAGTCGCTTGTAAAACAGTGTATTGGATCCGTGCATTCGATCTTAAACTGACAGTAGCCTAATATTTCTGGTGTCCTTAATGTTAATCAAACAACAAATGACAAAGAGAAAATCACTGCTTTTTAGTAGATTGAGCAGGATTAATCCATATTTAATTTGTACACTGAAGACTATGCAGTGTTGTTTTACATGCTATTGCTTTCTTTAGATAAAAACTTATTTCTTGTTTATTTCACAGGAATGCTGTTACGCTCTAAGCCGTTCCTATCACCTCTAAGGCCCTGTGACAGCAGTCATCCAGACAAAAAAAAATAACATGAAAGTAATTCCCCGTCATGTTTGCGTATGTGTTTGAGCATAACAACATTGACACATTCTGTAAAAACAGTCAAAATGAATCTCTTATACAAGGGAAGCAGTGCTAGACAAATGTGTAAATAAAGACAACAATGTCATGATGCTGCGAGCTCCTTCCAGGGAAATGAAAAGTTGTCAGGGTTCAATGATAAGCTACAGGCCTGATCCCTGGAGAAGTGTTGCATTGAAGATATTAAAGAAGATGTTTTTTTTTTTTTTTTCTCCCTCTTGCCTCCCGGCCAACAACATCTCTGCCAACAAACACTTTTAGTGCAAATTGCAGTGCAATGCTGTTGCAAAGTAATTCACACTTACAGCGAAAAAAAAATGATTTAGCTAAATCTTAAAAGTGGCACAAGAAACAAGGGTGTTTTTTCAAAGGCATCTGTAAGAATATACTGTCAAAGGATAATTGGATTACCTCCATATATGACTCTTATGAACACTATGAATCATTTCAAAACTGTGACATCATGCATCATACTGTTTATGGATTGCTTATGGTGACTCATGCAATTATGTCATTACTGACACCAAGAAAATAGCTGAGGAAATGGCATCCACCTGCTTCTAACACCTTCTCTGGATTTTAAGCATGGATCTTAACTTAAATGGATGGCATTCATGATTGCTATGCAATACAGACCTAAAGGCTGGTTTATACTTCTGCGTCAGACGTACACCATAGCCTCTACGTTGTAGGCTAAGCGACAGTTTTTACAGTTTTTGTTGATCGCTCTGGTACTGTTATCTCAAGTATGTGGTAAAACCTCACAACTGTTAAAACAAAAATATCTCAAAGCAGATAATCAAAAAACTTTTTCACAACACCTAATCAGTGTGTCATCAAAGAAATACCTTTCATAAAAAGCACTAAAGTGCAATGCTCTCAATACTTTTGATATTCTTCTCTTTTGATTTGCATAAATACATTTGACCAACACTTTATCCAACTGCTCTTAATCATTAATCACTGAACCGTTTGATAAACCTATAGATTTTAAATTGGTTTGTTAGCTATGCGCGGTATAATGGATTTCGAGAACTACACAAATAAAATGTGTGTTTGTACAAACATCTGAATTACATGTAGCCACACATGATGAATACTAATTATTGCTAATTGATTTCTCAAAGTGGTAACCATAATTGGTCACGATATATAAAAGTGGAGGTGTAAACAATGGCAATTTCTCTCAACATTGAGCAGGACAGACAGAAAGGAATAGGAAGAGCTCGTGGACAAGGGATCCATCAGAGAGGTGGGCATGGGCACCAACAGAGAGGTCAGAGAAGAGGGCATGAGGCCCGTCAAAGGGTTGGTCATCAGAGAGAAGGAAGCAGAACGGTCAATGAAGTCCGGAACATCATCGTTGATCATGAGGTGAACCGAGGCCTTGCTATGGCAGAGGCTGCCAGATTAGTGGATCAAAATCTAAAAAGATTCTTTGTAAATCAGTAAGTGTGGAGGATATATACTATACTTTACAATTACATTTACAGTAAATAATGCATGTGAATTCATCAAACATGTATTATCAAAATATGATCTATTGACAGTATACTCTGTTCTATGCTTAGAATTGACAGAAAACCCCATAGTGGTGGCCGTGGCCGTGTGCTGACCGCCCAGGAGTGGGCAGTGGTGTAAATGGTGAGAGCCAGAAATGATGTATGACTGTCAGTAATAAAGCAGGCAATTGAGGAGAATAATGACACCATCGCCAATGTGGCATCCATCAGCCTACCAACAATAGACTGCCTTTTGAAGAGGCACCAGGTATCAATGAAGCCCATTTAGCTGGTGCCTTTTGAGAGAAACAATGACCGGGTGAAACAACTGAGGGCTGAGTATGTTCAGATACAGCACTGTATTACTGATTCTATCTGATGCATCGCCTACTTCATATGTATATTGGAACAACACTGTAAAAATAATGAACCGAAATATGTTTTGAAGGTGATGGTGCTTGATGCTGATGTGAACCATCACAAGTAAATATTTGTTGATGAAGTGGGCTTTAAACTGGCCAAAACTTGTCGCCATGGACGGAACTTCATCAGCCAACGGCCCACTGTCCAAGTGCCTGGACAACATGGAGGAAACATGTGCACAGCTATCTCTGAAGATGGTGTCGTAGGAGGTAAGTCATTACTTGGCTCTTGGAACACTGCACATCTCATTGAGTTTCTCAATGAAATTGAGCCGGCCTGTCAAGGTGAAGGGGTCACCGATGTAATTGTGTGGGACAATGCCAAGTTCCACCATGCAGAGGTCGTTCAAGCATGGTTTCAGGCCCATCCCCGATTCATGACCCTCTACCTGCCTCCATACTCTCCTTTCCTCAACCCTGTTGAGGAATTTTTCTCAGCATGGAGGTGGAAGGTCTGTGATCGCCTTCAGGCCATGGATGAGGCATGTGATGACATCAATGTAGACCAATGTCAAGCATGGATTCGCCATGCCGAAAGGTTTTTTCCAAGGTGCATGAACAATGATGACATTTATTGTGATGTGGACGAGAATCTATGGCCAAATGATCAAGACAGGCTTGAGCCAAATTAAATGCAATGTGTGCACTAAATGTTGTTTTATATTTGTTTTATTTAACTGTGTACATTTCATTATTGAACGTATACCTATGTTACAATTACATCTGAAAAATAAAAATAAATTTGCCTAAATGATTGTAGAGGATGTCTTCATTGATCCTTCACTTGATTACACATAAGATAGACATTTTGGAAATTATAAATTCTGTAAATGTTGGTTAATGTAAGTGTATTGCCTAATGTGAAAACTGTAATCTGTCTTTTACAGTACTGTAGCATATTAATTTCAGCACTAAGCCCGATTTGAAAAGCGTATTTTGCATTGTTCGCTATTAAATTAACTGATTGTTAAAAGTACTAAACTGAAAGAACATCATACTGTTGTGTTTTGGTGATTAAACCAAATGTTGTCATTGCATATTGCAATAATCTTGTGTTTGAATGATTGTGTGGACTGAAAATATGTTCAACTAAATAAAAGCATTTCATTAGGTTTTGCAAGAATGACAAACTGTGTTACAAGTGTGAACAGTTTGGATTTTTGAACTAAGAGTTTTGAAAAAGAACACCTTACTTGTGAAAATGGTACCAAAGCAATCAATAAAAACTGTATTTATACTTCTGCGTCATTGTCCGCGTTGATGTGCAGTTACACATGCAGACAGATCACAGCGCTTCTTCTTTAGTGATTGGTCCGCTTCTAGCAGACCAATCACAGCACTTGTGGTCCAAGTAGAATTGACACATTGTTACATTTCTGCCGAGGTGCATGTTAGGCTGCGCCATAGGCTACACGTGCTACACACAGTGTAGGTTTGACATGTATGAATCAGCCTTAAGGTTGGTCTCTTTTTAAAGAAGATTCTCAGAAGAATACTGATGTTAAACCAACTTCAAAAAATGGAAGTGTAAAAAAGTTATAAATGTACTATAAAACAAATAAACACTCCTCGGAACACTATCCCAAATGTTTCAAAGAATGTTTAAATCAAGAGAAATTAGCTATTTTAACCACTGAAACCATAGAAACACCAAAGACACTTGAATATGTTTGGAAACTTTTATCACCTGAAAATTATCATTGTTATATAGTTCAACACAGTTAGACTTATTGTTTGAATCTCTTGTTTTCTTGATTTTACCTGCACCATGCTTCAGAGACAATGGTATTTTGTCAAGTGGCTAAAATAGCATAATCAGAGAGAACTTTATTTGTAGTAACGGTAATACAGCATTTTTTACACAATATATAAATACAATATATTTTAAAATTAATTGCATTCTATTTAGCAACACAAGTCATTCAGCTTTTACTGATATTCTCTCAATCTAGCAAGTGCCTTATACCAGCCACCGAGCGATTGCTTTATAGTGTTACTTTTGACAACTCCCATGATTCCACGCTTATTCACAGTGTCATCGAACTCCGCCTTTGTCATTGTTTTGAAAAAGTGACCTCTAGAGGAAAAAAAGTACATACTGTGCCTTTAACCATTTTAATCCCAAATCACTTATGAGGTAATTAGCAAGAATTGCACAAATATTGTATAAAGTAAATAAGCATGGAATAGCCTTCCCCTTTGTTTTCTTAAAATGTTTAATCCATTTGGGAAAACATGCAGGCCGCTTTTAACAGGAAGAAAAGTCAGTGTTGTTCCTCTGTCTTCCAGTTTAATGTGAGACCAAATATTCACGATATGGTTCGAATCTGGACTTTGACCAGACCAGAGCATGAGCCTGATGAACTTGTTCTCAAGCCACTTCTCAGTTTTCTTTGCAATTTGGCCAGGAACATTGTCTTGTTGAAAAATATCTGATCTGATCTTTCCATTTTAGATAACAACTTTTCATTTGTGTGAAGTAAGCATTTGGCAATATTCTCCTGTACTCTAAAGCATTAAATGACTTTTCACAGTGAAGTAGCTCACTAATACCAGCAGCTAAAAAGGCTCTCCATACAATGACTGTGGTAGAGATGGATTTATTATTATATTTCTCATTTCTCACCAAATTTTTGAATTTTGGCCCACCTTATATTTATATATATATATATATATATATATATATATATATATATATATATATATATATATATATACAAACAAAATATAATTTACATTGCAAGATTGCTAGAAAAATCAAAGCCTAACCAAGTTGTGTTCCAAATTTGAAGTTGACATCACAAACCATCTAAAAGGTTTTTAATAACCATTTACAATTTGCCACATTTCACATTTCATTTCACAGTTAAGCTTTCAAATGATACCTAAATTAAAATGATTACTAAAATGATAGGGGTAAAGGTAGTGTGCCAAGTGTCCTACCAGGACACTGTGATTTAACCGCTGCCTTCGACACCGTAAACCATCAAATTCTTCTGTCCACCCTCTCGTCACTGGGTATCTCAGGTTCTGCACTTCAGTGGTTTGAGTCCTATCTCACAGGTAGGTCTTTCAGAGTTGCCTGGGGAGGGGAGGTATCCAAACCTCATCAACTGATCACTGGGGTCCCGCAGGGTTCAGTTCTTGGTCCCCTCCTATTCTCCATTTATACTACATCACTGGGTCCCATCATACAGGCACATGGTTTCTCCTACCACTGCTATGCTGATGACACACAACTCTACCTGTCCTTCCAACCAGATGATTCCACAGTAGCTGCACGGATCTCAAGCTGTCTGGCGGATATCTCCACCTGGATGGAAGAACACCACCTGCAGCTCAACCTGGCAAAGACTGAGCTTTTAGTCTTCCCTGCCACTCCTACCCTACAACACGACATCAACATACAGCTTGGTACAACCACCATCACCCCATCTAAGTCGGCCAGAAATCTTGGAGTTATCTTTGATGACCAACTGACCTTCAGAGACCACATCTCAAAGACGGCGCAGTCATGCAGATTTGCACTTCGCAACATCAGGAAAATCCGTCCCTTCCTGACTGAGCACGCAACACAACTGCTTGTCCAGGCCCTGGTCATTTCAAGGCTTGATTACTGCAATGCTCTTCTGGCTGGTCTGCCGTCAAGTGCAATCAAACCTCTTCAAATGATCCAGAACGCTGCTGCTCGTCTTGTCTTCAACGAGCCTAAGAGAGCCCACGTCACGCCCCTCTTCATCTCTCTGCACTGGCTACCCCTCGCTGCTCGCATCAAGTTCAAAGCGCTGATGCTTGCTTACAGATCCACCACAGGCTCTGCACCTTCCTACCTCCACACACTGCTACAACGCTATGTCCCCACCAGAAGCCTGCGATCACTAAAGGAGCGTAGGCTTGTGGTACCGTCACAGAGAGGCACAAAATCACTCTCCAGAACATTCTCCTTCACTGCTCCCTGCTGGTGGAATGATCTCCCTACTTTCATCAGGAGCGCAGAATCCCTGGCAATATTCAAGAGACAGCTGAAAACTCACCTCTTCCGTGAACACTTGATCCCCTCATAAAAAATAAAAAAATTTAAAAAAATAAAAAAAAACCTTTCCTTCCCTTTTCCCTTCCTACTCTATCTTATGGTACTGAGCAATGTATGAAACTTGTATTGTGAGCACTTCCTGTGTTATTTGCCAATTCATGAAGAATCGCTTGTTTGTTTTCCTCACTTGTAAGTCGCTTTGGATAAAAGCGTCTGCTAAATGACTAAATGTAAATGTAAATGTAACCGGCTATACCCCATTAATCCATAAACTATCACCATTGTGCCCTTTATCAAGACACTTCCTCCAGGTTGACTGTCTTTGGACAAAACACTGGATAAAAGAGCAAGCTGAGTGACTAAACTTAGTAGTAGTGAATTTAATGCTGTTAACTCTCTGAGTTGCCATTGTTTGTTAAGCTTCTAAACCATTTTGTGCAGTTCGTTCTGAGACCAATGGGGAATTTATTAAGAACTTTTAAGAAGTCCTTTTTTGGGCAGTAAACAAAACAGCCCTCAATTAAATCATCTTAAAATGAACTGTAAAAAGTGAAGTACAATAATGCCCTTATTTCCCTGCAGACCGGCTGCATTAGTAAGCACTTACTGCTACATTTATACTGTGAGAAGAACAGGTGTTGCACCCACATATTTTGTTTACAACACTTTGCAAGGTCAAAGAGTATAAGCAAGAAAAAAATAGAAATAAAAGAAAAAAGTCCAATGCCTTAGAATTAGTTGCTAAAATTCTAAGGCTGGATTGTATTCAATTTTACAAGTTTTGAGTTGCATTCTGCAATGCAATGTTATGTTGTAATTATGCACTTGCTTTGTAATGTGACATAATTGTTACATGTATAGTCTTGTCTCCCCTCTTCTTTGTGATTTTTGGTTTGTCCCGTGACCTAGTTTCTCCCCAGTCTGTGTAATTAGTAATGTCATTCACCTGTGCCTTGTTAATCACTCCTCATGTGTTTGTGTATAGGGTAGTCGTGGCCTAGTGGTGAGGGAGTTGGGCTGGTAATCAGAAGGTTGCTGGTTCGATTCCCATGCTGGCAGGAATTGAAAGTGGGGATTGTGAATGAACAGCACTCTCTCCACCTTCAATACCATGACTAAAGTGTCCTTGAGCAAGACACCAACCCCTGATTGCTCCCCTTGTAAGTCGCTTTGGATAAAAGCGTCTGCTAAATGATGAAAAAAAAAAAAAAAAAAAAAAAAAAAAAAAATATATACTCCCCATGTCTTTCAGTCCTTTGTCCAAACTCGTCAATGTGTACGTGTGCTCTAGTCTGTGTCAAGAATTCTTCATTAAAATACCGGTTACCTGTTCATCGTGAGTTTGTTCCCCGTGTTACGTCACAATAACTTGGTACAAGATAAATGGTGACAAATATCCATGTTTCCCCATCAACATGCTCTCTAAAGCTTCAGTACGTAACTTTTTGCGCTCTAGCGGTTAATAAACAAACCCGCATGCGTCTTGCAGAAGAACATTGAAGACGGAGCTACTTCTCTCGGTTTATGTCTATGATGAATCAAGCAGGTACTGGGCTACTCCACAGTGGTTACAACCCAACCAGTCTAAATTAGTTCAAATATTAACACTTATTATAGGAGCACCAAAGTGATTCAGGATCAGACAAAAACACGGTTTGGAAAATGGATTCATGTGTACTCGCTCATTATATACGTTTTGAACACAAAAAAGTTATGGACTGCAGCTTTAAAGGTGAGGTATGTCATTACTGCATCGCTAGCAACAAATAATGATTATATTCAAACATATTTCCAAAATATTATTTTTAAAGATTAATAAATTTACACTACCGGTCAGAAGTTTTAGAATGCCTCCATTTTTCCGAATTTACGCAGTTTAATGTCTCAATGTACTCTGAAATTAAAGCATAGAACAAATAAACAATTGGAGATAAAAAAAGAAATCATGGAATCATTTTGTTTAACAAAATTTAATCTAAATTTGACTCAAAGTAGCCACCTTTTGCAGATATAACAGCCGAACACACTCGTGGCATTCTTTCTACAATGGAAATCAAATATTGTTCAGAAAGTTCTTCCCAACACTGTTGCAGAAGTTCCCACAAATGTGTTGCACTTTGGTTTGCTTTCACCCTTCTGTCCAGTTCATCCCAAACCAGCTCGATGGGGTTTAAGTCTGGAGACTGTGCTGGCCTTTCCATGATTTGAAGCCTACCGTCTTGTTCTTTTCTTCTAAGGTAGTTCTGACATGACCTGGAGGTTTGTTTTGGGTCATTATCTTGCTGTAGGATGAATCCCTGACCAACTAGGCGTATACCAGAAGGTATTGCATGGCGCTGCAAAATGCTGTGGTAGCAGTTTTGGTTCAGGGTGCCACTCACTCTATGCAAGTCGCCGACTCTGGATCCAGCAAAAAAAACCCAGACCATCACGCTTCCTCCTCCATGTTTGACAGTTGGTGTCACACACCGAAGAACCATCCTTTTGCCTACGCGACGGCGTACAAAAACTACTTTTATACAAACAGAGGGTTTGTAAGTAATCAACTAAAGTTGGGACACCTGTAGGAATTGTTAGCATCAACTTTAATTTACTTCCAGCTGCAGAACAGCTGTAAGTTGTTAACCCATTACTTGTTCCCTGAAAAAGGCCTTTTTGTATAACTCTGAAATGTACATTATTTTTCAGTTTTTGGTAACCTAAATGGTTTTTTTTTTACGTCTGGCAGTTTACCGCTTACCTTTGTACCATTTCAGGTTATTCACTGGACTTGAACTGCTTAAATTTCAATAAAAAATCTCAATTTTTCAATGGAAAAATTTGGGTGTTCTAAAACTTTTGACCGGTAGTGTATGTATATATATATATATAAATATAATTTTATATATATTTATTAAATATTAAATATATATTTTTAAATATATTTCTGAAACAAGTGTGTGTATACATACACACACTTTTTTCATACTGTATATTCAAAAGATGGATTAAGTTTTGTTTATTTAACATGTAGTTAGAAACAGTACCCTACAGAAATTGAATAATTACAGGTAAAAATAAAATACATTTACTACCTAAATTGGTGTAACCAATCACGTCAACATGTTTTAGGATCTCATTAAGTGACCATGGCAAAAGAAGCCAGGTTACCCTGGTTTATTTTTCTGTTGATATGAAAAATCAGGTAGAATTAGTTATGAAGCGAGTGTTTTATGATGCTATAATGAACTATATGCCTCTCCTCTGACATTCCAAGTTATTCAAGTTTCAAAGGATATTGATTGTTAGAGGGTAGCTGTCTGACTCTAAGACGAAAAACAGGAACATGGTTTGTATAACATTAGCAACACATTATTAGCAGTTTGATAACGTTATCAAGCAAAAGACTAATTGTATCCATTATTGCCATGTCCGATGTTGTAAAAAGCGATACAATTGTGCAGCGTTTACCTCATTAAGTTGGATAAGTGGACCTCTGAGCTTGTGCAAGTAAGTGGAGGTGGGGCTGATTATCATATTCATAGATCCGCATGTGCTAAAAGAGTTATATTCAAGCTATTTTAAGGCATAAAGAAATATTTTTCATAGGAAAAAAAAAACATTTGAATACGTAATTTTGGTGATCAAAGATGAGTTTTGAGGGATAAAATTATTGACTACATTGGGATCTTTAACATTAATGACACAGAGAGCTGAAGTCACTTTAAGACCATAACGGATCCACTAAAGCCCTACTGATAAACTGATAAATGTTTACATTCACGTGAGACAGAACCGACTGCATTTACATGAATACTCCAAACGATGGACATTTTGACATAGTTGTGTCAAGCCCGTCCCACATTTGCGATAGCTTTGTGGAAGAGTTCCGTGCTCACTTTGGCAATCTGCAGAGTTTTTTCACGATTTATTGAGCTTAATAACTCATCGAGCACATCCCGCTCTTTATTGTTTTATTCATGCGTTTCATCACTCTTAAGTGTCAATAGTGCTGTGCTACATAAGAGATAATGTACATCCAGCCGGCTGTTATCTCAGAATAAACAAGAGAGAGCGATTCCATGATACTGGATGGCATAATTAAATAACTGTAGCGGAGTTTTAATATTTCATTAGCTCAACAAATGCAAAACTTCAACGAATAAAAACCTTTCCTATCAAACGTATAGCGCCACTGACTTCAGTAACCCAGATGAGCCTGTTATCTGTGTTCAGTCGTTATTATCGGTGAATAACATACAGCTGGATGGCACTATTGAAAAATCAGAATCAAGTATTCCGCAGAGCTATATAATAAACTTATTTACATACTGCAATGTACAAGATTAGGGAGTAGACATTTTGTAGACATTTTGTACCATCGCCACGATAAATATACCATCGTACCGCCTAGCCCTGTGTACATTTACATTATAAAGTTGTGATACCATTAATTCACTTGTAGTATTTAAAATAATTGTTTTTATTTGTTTATGCTGTATTATAATTCCAGGGCTGCATGGTTTAATCGCACAATACGAAAAATAACATTTAACTTGAACACGATTATCGCTTAATTTGTGATTCTTAGTCCGATTATGAAAAAAAATGTATGCGCAGCTTGTCAGTGAAGTACGGCTTCAAATACTAAACCATCTAAAAGCACTGCGAGTTTGAGTTGCTTATAATGTACATTTGAAAAAGCAATGCGCGTCAAACATCTTTCCAGACATGAGAAGCATGTATTAGCAGCTTGTCTAAAAAAAGACAACATTTAATAACATGTTTTTACTCCAAACTCACTTCATAGCGACAGTTGAGCATCCTTCTGAGAGATGACATGGCTTCTTACACAGAATAAGGCAGTCGTGTTTATTAGTCATGTTTAATCAGTCAAAGCGTTTCAATCTTCTGTTTATTCCGCTACAGCGATATGATGTGTTATCTTCTTCTGCTGCAGGGCATATTTTGAGTTTCTGCGCAAGAGCACCCTCTGGATTTCAGATGGTATTTACTACTGATATCAGAGACGTACAGCTCTGCCAAGCTGCGCATTAATTAATCGCAGCCTTTGATTTAATCGTGATAAATCGTGCAGCCTTAATTCATATTGTATTTATCATTTTATCCCAATATTTAATAAATAATATTTAATTTACTTAGAGAATAGTATACATTTTAAATCAGTCATAAATTGATTACCGGCCTTGAAAGCAATTACCAGCTTATTAGTATCATGCAGAATTTCAGTGAATCCATAGCTGAGCCAGAAATTTGCATGTCAGACCACAACGCATAAAGATCACAAAGAAATAGACTTTTCGACTTTTAACATATTAAACAAGGAAAGAGGAAAAAAATCCCACTGCTCCTTAACATACAAACAGCACTTAGAAAAAGACAGAAAATAAGTGACCTCTAACAAACCCCCAAGGCTAATGCTTACTATTCACCCACTGTGGTTGTCTGACTGGTTTGCCCTCATTTTACACTTTTTCTGCCCGGCAGCACGTTGCAACTGACCTTAACTACAAAATCATAAGAACTACTCATCTTTACCTCCCCACAGAGGCAGCATGGAGCCCGGCCAGGGTTACAGTGACACCATCACACCTGCTTCTACAGCGGGTAGCTGGCAGTTCAGTGAGTCATAGTCAGATCACCAACAGTTACAATGAAAAAGAAACTATTCTACACCAAAATGCAGATACAGGGAACATCTCTGTGAAGGTAAAGAGTCAATTATTTGATATTTTTATATTAGAGAAGGGTGGCTATTGTAACAGTCAGGCTTTTAGGATCTGCTGCATGGAGTCATTTTACGCTATTCTGAAAAGATTTCACACATCATATCATAAGGAGTTTATGTGTACAAGAAGAGCTTGAGCACTGAGAAATGTTACAATTTTCATGCCACAAGAACATACAAGAACTAGTAGATATCCACAAGTCTGATTTATAGTAATATCCACTTTGTAATGTGTCAGTTGAAATGCTTAAAAAAAACCTTTCTTCTTTTTTACTGTCAGAAAAGCCCGCCCGTACACCTCAGATGTCTCAAACTAAACCTCTTTCATGGAGTGAAGAGCACATTTGTTGCAGTTCCAGTCTGAAAGGGAGGGATAAACTGTCAATTTCATGTCTGCTGTATTTTCCTATCGAAAGAGTTTAATGGGAGAGCATGTGGGGAGGCTGGTGGCTGTCCTCTATCTCTGACACACTTCCATTTACAAAATGATCATCTTACATGTGTTCTAAAGCGCAGAAAAGCCGGACAGTTGCACAGATTGCTAAATGATCCCTCGGATGATCTCGCAAGACTCCTGAAGCTTATGACAAACGAATGTAGCACAAACTACAGCATAACAGTGGCATTCTAAATTCAGCTTCCTTTGAACAGCTGGAGTTTAGGACTCCATTATTGGTGAAATGTGTTAGTTGCAGTGAAAAATATGAATTATACAGAGGTTTTAGGAAAATTGGTTGGACAGCATTTTCAAACAGTCAGTAAAGGCTTGCAGACTCCCTGTCATGCGACACATTGTTCGCTTGAATGCCTACAAACTGACTTGCTAACCTATATGGCTTGAAAAATGTGTCATTTAGCAACAGGAAAATGCAAGTGTAGGCCCATTATTATCCCCATTCAGCATAAGATTATTTATTTGACTGCTGTTCCATGAAGTCTAACACAGTATAAAATTAAAAACGAAATTTTAGGAAAATTCATTGTAAAATATCATGTTGGCAGCCATACCTTGATAAAGTAAGAAATGGTCAAATAACGTAGAATCGCCATCGGACAAGAGAGACAACTCTGATTGGCTGTTCAGTTTAGTGAACGAGTCGAAGCGCGAGAATAATAGCAAAACAGTGAGCAAACAAGTCATGGCGGTAGAAGGCTATTCTATTTTTATGTCATGTACTTGAGTGTGATTTGACAGCCATTTTTACACATGATTTGACAGTTTATTTTAATAAATATCAAAATATAAAAGCTGTGCATCATAGCTGACACCTAGATGTAAAGTTTACTGTTAGTTTTATGGCTGTAAATTATCCCCTTCAAATGTTATTGAAGTTAGAAATGTGTATACCAATGTCGAATGTAACTTTATAGACGGTCCCTAAATTTGCGATTATCAAACATCCAGCGTCAAACCAACAGTGACGGGTAGGTTTAGGGATCAGGGTTGGATGTAGCCAAAGGTGTAATGTAACAAAGTAATAATACTTTTTTTAATTTTTTGGGAGAATCTGTACTTTACTTGAGTTTTTTCAACTTTTACTTTTACTCCACTACATTTCCTAAATAAAATGTGTACTTTTACTCCGATACATTTCCCCAAAGCATTTTTGTTACTTACTACAAAATAAAGTCAGAAGAATACAGACTGCAAGCAAGCATATCCAAACAAATGCTCGAGCAACCGCGGTTGATTTCATTTTCCGGGTTGTATCCGTTGCTGGAGTGGCTGAGAAGAGTGCAGCACGAGAGCGACCTCTAGAGGCGAAATAACAACTATCACTGATGCCTCTTAGAGATTGTTTTGACACGTGACGTGATGCTGCGCGCTGCACAGAAAAGGACACTTCAAAACGGATTTAAAACATAGACAACAAAGTGGTACGCTATACAGTACGTGTTTTCATATCATTAGTTTGTTGGCTAGATGCGCTGCATTAGTGGAGAGCAGCTGTATGTTTGCCGTCGAGGCTAAAAGGATGTTAACATCAGTAGTAACGTTACCTCAAGCGGTTAAAACAATGTGACAAAAAACACCAACTGTTTAATGTCACGTTACCCTCTTTTTGCATTAGTTTACATCCATTTGTCTGATTTTATACATTCATTATCCAGCGAAGTTGCATATTTAAATTGTATCCTAATCCTGCAGCCGACAGAAACATAACAAATCAGAAATGTAATCGATTTTTTATATCCGCACTTTAACACATTTATTTTGATTGATCAAGTGTTCTAAAATAGAAGCAAATAACGAGTGAAAATATACATATAATATGCCTTTGTGCGGAAAGATGGCCATTTTCTTTTCCTTTTGTATTTAGCATTTACTTGTACTTTTACTTTCAATACTTAAGTATTGAAAAAATACTTTTCATACTTACGTACAAAAAATATCACATACTTTAAAACTTTTACTCAAATAATACTCTAAACAGTTACTTTTACCTCTACCAAAGTCATTTTCTGGTAAGATATCTATACTTTTTCTCAAGTATGGCTTTCAAGTACTTTATACACCACTGGGTGTAGGCAATCGTTACTGTGATTAGCATGAGCAATTAAATTTTTAGAACCGGCTCCAGGGTGGGATTTCAGATGAACTGGTAAAAAAAAATCACGCCAAACCAACTTCATGCTAGTCGAATGCAAGATACTGGACAGATTCACTGATTTTCATCAATATGGTAGTTTTGTAAATACATTTATGCAATCTTTAATACATATGTTGTTTCAGAGGCTTGAAACATAAATTAATCCAGATTACCGACCTCTGAAATAAATAAAAATTGAGTAGGCTAAGACAAGTTAAAAGCTAATGCTTTTACAGAGGTAACCCAAAACTCTCAAAAATTCCTGTTTGAAAGACACAGATGTGATAAAGATCACGACAGATAAAATCAGTGTGGCAAAATGTCATCTTTTTAGTTTTAGATGTTTGTGTAGCCGCAGGGGTTACTGAATCAGATAAAGACACATCCTCTTATTAAAGATTCATCAGCCCCTGTTACCGAATGAAACTTGCGGCAATGATTCGTGAGGGGAAGAGTGAAAAGAAAGAAAAAGTATTGTTATCTCAACCCAGCACTGACAAAATTGCCAGTTTTAACTCTGAACTCCCTCAAGGAAACAAGCTCTCCCTCAGGATTATATTTGCTGTTTCCCAGTTCTCCTTGTTATTGAGAAAGAAAGGCAGGACAGGTCGGTGGGCGGCCACAGGAGTCTTTAATCCATCATTTACCGTTAGCATAGCCTTTGTGCCCTATCTATTAAAATACCTGGATTGTGTAAAACAGCTTTCATTAAAATTACAAAATTGCTTTCTTTCTATACTACTTATGAATCACATCAAATTGTCTGTCTTGACTGAGTGTCATAAATTCTTCATGCTCAGGAACACAAGATCAGCATGAGAAAAAAACAGCATGAAGAGCAACAGTGACCCCTGGAGTTTGAAAGGATGCAGATGGGAATTCATCTATGTGCAATTATAGTGAGAGGTGCAGATTTTGGTAACACCTTATTTTAAGATGTCAGTGTTGCAGTGTAATAATACATTTAATTACTGAGTAATAATAATTAACTGCATGTATACTATAGGTTTGGGGTTAGGATGGGGGTTTGGTTTAGGGTTAATTGTATGCAATTATGCATAATTTCTAGTTATTACAACAGTAATCTACATGTAACGTGTAACAATGTTACCGAGATTTTCAATATACCAATGTATTGTATTTTCAATGTAATGGTTAGCACCAGCGGTAAAATGCTGCTGGTAAATGAAAGTACACTGTTATAGCCAGAAAACATATTTCTACATTGATGGCCATTGAAAAGTAGCCATGTATTCCAAATGAATTGTAAAATATAAACTTATAGTACAGACCACATGTTTTATCATACATTTACTGACATAAGAGCTCTTAAATGCATGGACTTACGGGGTTTTGCGTGCACCATTGCGATGAATGGAAATCCTAATGGATAGCTTTCTTCAGGTAAATCAGACCTCTTGGTGTTATCCTTGACCTTGATTTAATCACTTCTGGACAAAAATAGGACAGTTATAAGTGGCTAGAACATTGTTTTAGACTAAAATACTCACAGATACTGAGACATTCATAGCTTGTTCTTTACACAAAACCTGTGTCTCAGTGTGTTTTAAAGGATGTTTTGTTTACATAGCCACAGTTTAGCAAATTTTAGTATGCAATCTAGGTCATTACTGAAATTGTGCTCATCTCGAAAGCTTGCTAAGGACCTCTGTGGCATTATTATAATGCAGAATGCTACAAAACAATCTGAACAATTGGTAAATGTATGACATCAAATATTAATGGTAATATTTAGCATTTGTAAGCTGCAATTCACAGACTGCCCCTCTGACTCTCTACTTCATGAAGGAGCTGAAAATTGATTCGTAGGTGTCTATAGATGTATTCAGACGGTAATTATTTTACGGTGATGTAGTTTCAGCATATAAAAAAGCTAGTAGTTGATTTTATTGTAACCCTGCTGAAGGCCATGGCTGGTCTCCCATCTTTAGCTGGCTAAGGCCAGCAAACCATCTGGTTTAGACTTTTCTTTACAGCAGGGTGATAACCGGATAAACATGGATGGCAACTATTTAACCACTAAATACACATTATAGATGCAGCATGTTTTGATTATGTTGTTTAAGCTTCTTGTTTTTCAATATCATGCTATCTCTGGACTGCAATGGTGTACTTGGCCAACAGTATATGAAAAAATGGGTGAAAAATTACAATGCAGCTCCATTGTTCTTGAGAATTAATTGCCATACGAATGCAGTTTTATTACAGATGAGCCATGCAAATGTTCTTTTATACACATCACCCTGACAAACAATTACCATCCGAATTTGCTTATGTCATAATTCTCATTCCCAGAGCCATTTTCAGTTCATTCTGTGGGAAAAAGGTTGGGTGACATATACATTTATATTGGCTTTGTCAGCTCAGCGTAAACCACAAAACAGAGAAAATTGGCAGTTACAGATATAGTGAGGGCACTATGAATGATCTTTGCATCCTAACAAATCATATTGAAGTCCACAACTCTTTGGAAATGGAAATTTATTGGAAATGGAAATTTATTGCCCGATAATATGAACTGAATATGGTGCAATGCAACCAATAGGTTGTATTTGAAAGAGGTATTTATGCTCAGTAAGGCTACATTTATTTGATACAGTAAATACCATAAAACAGTAATATTTTATTATATTGTCATAAATCATATTTCTATTTTAATATATAATAAAATGTAATTTATTCTTGAAATGGCAAAGTTGAATTTTCAGCATCATTACTCCAGTCTTCAGTGTCACATGATCCTTCAGAAACCAATGTTCATTTGCTGCTCAACAAACATTTTTTATTATTTTCAAACAGTTGTGCTGCTTAATGTTTTAAGGACTCATTCTTTATGAAGGAATCTGTGATGAATAGAAAGTTCAAAAGAACAGGATTTATTTCAAATAGAAGTACTGTTTAACATTATAAATGTCTTCAGACTGACTCCAAACTGCAAAAAAATGTATGACACAGTACATATCAAAATTCATGATGGCATTTTTTTTTTCCTAAAACTGCCCTGAAGAAACTATACATTTAAACTCTTAATAGTCCACAAAACATAAAAATATGGCCATATGTGGTACTAAAATATGCAAAAGCAAAGTAAACTTTAGACTACAAACCTAGACATTCCCATAACAAATAATTCCCATAACAAAAAAGATTAGCTAAACTGTGTTACCGCCATTCCAAGCTATATTTGTCAATGATGGAGTCATTTCAGATCTGAAACTGATGATTATAGGCTGCCCAGATGGATATTGCCTTTGATTGTTTTAAAGCCAGGAAAGGTTACACACAATTCCCCCAGCCGGCCCCTCTATTCCCCTCTCTCTGGCACCCTTTGCTCCAAAGCTATCGAGAACCAGCGGAGGAGACCTTGACACATCTTTTCTAATGTCCATCCCCCTGAGAGCTGTCCCCATTCGGAGTTCAGCCTCACTGGGAATGAGAGATGATAGGCCTTATTGAAATCGTTACTGCTCTCTCCTCTGCAATATTTTCACTCTGCAGCCTTGACTGAGAGATTCTTATTGCCCTGCCCCTGGATGAGGGTGAAAAATAGCACTGATAGAAAAAAAAAACAATAACCCAAAATGAAAACAAGGTGAGCTATTCTTATATGGCTGCCAACACAAGCCTTTCGTACCAGTTTGCTTCCAAATATAAAGACTAAAAACAAGGACCTACATAAAACTATAGGAGGAATCTAGATTTGACTTTATTTTTCTCAGAGACTCAACATATTTTTCTACTATCCGTATCTCATATCCATTCTGCACCATGAAGCTTTAGGAGGATGGCACGAGACAAAGGAACATCAGAGGAGCCCAATCTGCTGCAGGACGTGTGAATGCCTGCCACAGGACATGGCACTTTCCTCCTCTCCCTCATTACAGCCACACCAGAGGACGGAAACCTGAATGTATCTCCCGCTGTTAACTTAATTACCCCTCCTAATGAATGTATCCTTGCTTCAAAAGACATCTGTTGGAGTGACATTCTCCAGCCACAGCTATTCTTGCAGTAAGACACTGAAATTAACTTTTCTGTGTCAAGTCTGAACTAACAAGTTTCCTTAAAGCATTGTTAGCCAACTATCGTCGCAAGTTCCGACATTATCAGGGTAGTTCAACGAGTCAGTGTTTCCCGAAAGCGCATTCCCAATTAACATTCGCAAACAACATTGCAAAGTTGTGCGGTTGGAACGACAAACTCCAAAAAAGTGGTTGTGGTTAGAAAAAAAGTTGTTTGGTTAGAAGCTTATTTTCTTGTTTGTATGGCATTCACTGAATAAATCCTTATCTTGAGGAAAAATAAGCCTTTATTTCCTATATATATATACAAATGCCATTTTCGTTTTAGTTCGTTATTTGCTTCTATTGTAGTTACTGAATCTGGAAATAAAGCTAAATAACTGAGAAAAATGAGAATTAATCTTCAGATGCCATGTCCGTTTTTATAGCAAAAAACGTCAGTAATTCGATCTCGAACAGATTCATTAAAAGAAGCTATGATCCCACTTTATATTAGGTGGCATTAACTACTATGTACTTACATATACTGTACTTATATATAAGGCACTTATTCTGTACATACATGTTTTTTACATTGTACTTTAAAATTACCTGCTTGACCCTTCGCAAAGACCCGCCCCCTTTAGTTACTGTTGCTATGTCCGACAAGCCAAGCGCTCTCACACATCATGTTTTCACGCAGTGAAAAATACAACACGGAGCAAAGAGGACACTGACAACACGTACACAGACATATGAAACAGTTTCACATTTAAAATATTGTAATTTTTAAAAGAAGTTTAAATAATAAATACCATAAAGTGGCTCTTTAATGTGTCGTGACAGATCGCTGTAGCTGCTTCAAGTGGCTCGTGAACCAACCATCTCTTCATACTAGTTCATTTATAGCATCAAATAAACATGAATGAACATCAGAAGGAATGTTGTTTCAAGCCCAGAAAGACGTGAGTACACACAATTTTTCAAGTTCACCAACTCTAGTCTACGTTAATCTAACTCCCCTGACTGCTTTGTCGGACAAAATGGCGGATTCGGGGTTATGATTGGTTAGATCGCCTGTCAATCAAACTGCAAGCAAAGGGTCAATTACATCTGTAATTACATTTATAATTATGCTGTTCAGCCATCTATTACACCTTAACCCACCCTTAAACCTATACCAGCATACCAGTCCCTAAGCTTACCCAAATCCAACCTCAATAGCAGAAAAAGTATTTTATAATATAATATGAACACAATAAGTACATTGTACCTATATTTTATGTATAGTAGTTAAGGTATTTAATGTGGGACCAAAGTAATTACTCCACTACCTGCGTGTCAATGTAGTTGAATGATAAATTTGCAACACTACGGTTTCGGGAAACAGTCATGACTAGCTAGTTGATGTCTTCGATTACTGTAGTAATTAATCAGCTAGTTATGTCATTGTACTTTGCAGTTATGTTCTACATCGGTTCACCAAAGTGTAAATGACACACTGAGTAAAATCTCTAAGTGTATGTTGTAAATTGGGAAATAAAACTCTGCTCTCCATTTAATCTCATTTTACTCATATTTGGGATGATATTAGATCTTAATTTTTTCCTATGGGAATCTTATTTAGCTTAATAAATTGATTATTTAATAAAAAAAAACATTGTCTTTCTGCTCTGAATGCTCAGGTTGTCTTCAACTGTACCCTTCATTTTCAGACAAAAAAAAAAACAATATGCATTACAGCAATTTTGTAATTTTGTGCTCTCGGAAACTTTTTGTCCTACACACGAATCAAGCATTAGACAAATCAATGAATTGCCATTGGCTGCCATGGTGCTCACTCTGAAATTCAAAGAGCTCCTTTTGGACCTTTAACCTTAAAGATTCCCTCAGTGAAACAATATACAAACACCTACACAAGAAAAAAACACCATATATGATCAAGCACATAAAACTATTATGGATTCGACCTCTGTAACCTCTGATAGCAGAAATGAGTTTCCAGAATGTGAGCAGATTCTGAAATCATAAATCAATTAAAAGTAAATAAGGACAATTGTTAGCACAGGTCATGATCTATACGGCCATCTCAAAACATTTTAAAGTAATAGCGCACTCAAAAATATCATTTCTGTCTTCATTTACTTGTTCCAAACCTGCATGACTTTCATTCATCAGTTTAACTCAAAAGAAATGTGTGGTCTACCTTTTTTACATAGTTACAATGAATGGAGCTTTTCAAGCTGAAAGGGCCTTTGAAACAAAGGGAACTCATTTGCAAATTTGAAACAATTCAAGAATTTATTCAACTCTCTTCAAGTCCGTTATACTTGACGTGACCCAACCGCTGAAAGAACTAAAGCTGGCAGGGGGAGACATTTGAAAAAGATTATATCGCAATGAGATATTTTGGAGCTCTGAAAGCTGCTGTGGTAATTTGCCCATCACTCTGGACTTTATGCAAAACTTGACATTTAAAAAGATGAAATGAGGAGGATGTGCGTATGGGATAGATCCTGTGAGACGGCATTTGGACACTAAATCAAAAGGTTGAACAGCCTGAAATCTAGGACACAAATGAGTCTCACTGCAAAGTGTTTGTCCACAGTAAGTTCATTAGAGATTGAGCTGTACAGACACTGTTTGAGCTTCTTTCATCAGTTGCATTCACAATCCAGGCTTGAACTTACATCACTGTTCAAAAGTTGCATCAACTTGATCTAAAGTCACAGTAAAGACATTGTTGCAAAGGATTTCTATTTAAAAAAATACTGTTTGTTTACAGTTTTAGTTTATAAAGAATTTTGAAAAAAAAAACGTATCACAGAAATATTAAGCAGAACATCAGTTTTTAACATTGATAAGATATCTTTCTTGAAGAACAAATCAGCATAATAGAGGTACTTGTGAAGAATAATTTATCATCGCAGGAATAAATAAAATTTTATTGATTTATTGTGATATTGTTTTGATACTGTATTAACTATATTTAGTAAATACAGTATAAACAGCACTGAGCTTGAACTGATATTCAGATAAAATTAGGTTAATAACATTTTTATGGGAAACCATTTAAATATTCGACTCTTATTAAATGTACCTTACTGAACTGACTGATGGCTTCAGTGATTATTAAAAGAGCACTCTTTTTTGTGTGTAATTCAGTCACAACTTGAAGAAGTTTTTGTTTTTCATGAGATTTTTCCTACTTTTCCACATATTAAGGAGTCAGAAAGTGCTCCTCTACCGCCATCTAGTGGTAATGTCTTCTTTGTTTGTTTTGTTTTGTTTTGTTTGCCTAGAAGTGTTAGTTTTCCTTCATCTTGAAACTTTTAGTATCATCGCATTAAAAACAACATTAAAATTGGATAATATTTAGAGCTTTTAAGTGCTGTAAAAAGTGTGAAGTCCTTGAAAAGTGCTTGAATTTCACTCTCAAAGGTTGAAATGAACCCTGAAATTAATAATGTAAAAGGATTAGAGTAGTACTGCCACAATACCACAGTTTCAGTAAGCGTTTCTACATTAAATCCATGGTGATTTGTGGACTGATGAGTATTAACGTGTTCGTGGCACTGTGTTTCCCCTGGTTTCAGTGTTATTTGATCTGATATCTGTGGTCTAAAGCAGAGAATTCTGTGCTGAATTTGAATGCTTCTCTCTAGAGCTCGCAGCGATGTTATTAATTTTGCGGCAAATTCAAACGCTTTATCTCCCAGCGCTGTGTGGTAAACATAGCATTCAATGTTGTTTGGACTGCAGCATTCAAAATATCTTTTTCGTGTTCGCATAGTTTTAAAATTACATGAAGCTGGGTAAATGAAGACAGAAGCTTTTATTTTGGGGTGAGGCTGGGAAAGGAGAAGTACTTTAACTTTGTTTCGCACATACAGAGAACTACAGAGAAAATGCTGATCTATTCAACTGGCGCCTACAACTCACAGGCAGCACCTGAAAACCTCAGGCCAGTTGGATTTAAATATCAGGCTTTTTTGATCTGCCACAAATGGCAAGTTTTCAAACGATCGGCCACAAAGCCAGCCTTGGCAGATCTGCAGATGTCTGCCACCAGGTGCCTGAACAGCCTGAAACCGATGAGGATTATGGAGCAGACTCTTAAACAGAGACCCGATGAGCACGTTTTCCCTCTCGGGTGGCTGAAAACTTTTGTTTGAACACGTGGATTCCCTTGCCATATCCCACATCTGCCGTCACGAATGAGATTGGCTTTGTTATGAGTGCTCCGATAAACTCCTGGCAGCAGTTTGTTTGTTTGCGAGGAGAAAATGAGTAGAATTTATCAGTGGGTTCATCTGTGGTTTTAACTCTCTGACAAAAACTGTTTGTGTTGTGGATGTTCAAATGTGTCCAAACGCAGATAAAAACTGTGTTGCAGATTATAACTTGAGATAGTTTGATCACAATTTAGATGTGTTTTTGGCTGGAACCTCTAAGAGTCTTCAGGGTTGTAAGATAACATCAATTGATCAAAGGAATGTTTACATCTTTATAAAAAAAAAAAAATGTGTATGTTGGAGGACTGAGGAGGAGAGCAGAGCTGGCTCAAGTGCTCTAAAAATGTCTTATTTGAAGCTGTAGAATCTTGTCTGGGAGATGAAACTTGTTTCTGGATTGGTAGGTGCAGATCACATGACCTCTGGCCACAAAGATTAATAGAGCAGCAGAAATGGGGTCGATCAATACCCGGCTGCCTGAAGAAAAATAGCATGGTTTCAATCCACCATTAAATTTGCCCTTGTTGAACTGCTTTTGATCAGAGGCAACACAAACCGCTCTTCGGACTCCATACATGATTGTTAAAGCTTCATTCAGTGCACACTTCTTCATTCTGGAGTGACTTAATCACGCTCCATCGAGAGACAGATAGATAGATATGTCGGTGAGGTTTATATAGCATCTCCCCTCATGACTGGCATGTAATTTGTTGCTTGTTGCTATATTTTTTCTTCAAGGCAGAAAAAGATATTCACAAGAAAAAGAGGTGAATGATTCTTGGTATAGACAATGCTGTCGATACACTGTTGTTACATGTCATTTATATTTCATTGATACAGTATGTAAAGCATATTACATCTGCTATGCGTACTTCAGTACTAAAAGCCAAGGAAACAACATGGATATCTAGTTCAACCTCAAGTGTTTCAAAATCTGTGACTCAAATTGAGATATATTGCACCAAATATCCAAGCTGCTGTTTGCCATAAAATGAAGGTGGAACATGATTTTTACAGCTATATATAACTAAGTATATAACTAAAAATAAGATCAGTTCTTTTAAGTTTTAAAGTTAAAAAAAAAAAAATAACCTATGCATTTTGGCTGCTCATTTACATGACGACAGAGTTTTGAGGGCCTGGAGAGACAAAGTGTTGAAAACGATACCATAATCATCTTCATGTAAACTACAAAAACGTGATTTTGTGAAACTCATTTTTAGTCATTTTCTCAGATCTGTATGAACAGGGATCGTTTTGATAACTTTGTTGACTGTGTGCAAAAAAAAATGAACGGAAAAGACGTTATCATTTTTTGTGCATTGTTGTCGAGCCCACAACGTTTAAACACAGTATACTGTACTGTATATAAACATAAATGAAAAATGGATGGCGTTTTGAGACTTGTTAAAGATTACATTTATCATATTACATTATTAGTGTTTTTAAGTGGGAGTTTGAAGATGTCAAAGGTAATCTAAATGTAAAAATTACCATATGAACAATTAATTATACAATATCTATGTTTTATATGCAAAAGCGGCTGATGAATGGGAATAAAGGCCAATGTCATGTATTCATAATTCAATACAATAGCTCTGTGTAAGGAACTGACTGAAATTTAACTCATTTTTGACAAAAAAAAAAAAAAAAAAAACCCTTGCCATTACAACTGGGGAAATGGGAAACAATGCCTCAAAATATCTCCTTTTGTGTTTCACAAATGAAAGAATTTCATACAGGTTTGTATTGTCACGAGAGTGAGTAAATTAACACAATTTTCGTTATTGTGTTCAAATTAATTCACATGATGTTTAAGATGAATTGAGGACCTGTGTGATTGATGATCATCCCCTGAACATCTGAATGGTAAAAAGCAAGGAAAAGGTGACAAGTACCAAAAATTCACAGTAAAAGTGATAACAAAGTTCCTTGTGCTAATTATATTTCAGGCCTTACACAGGAAGAAGTTTTACACCTCATTATATAAAGCAAACTAGGCCTTACTTTACATATTCCTGTGTCATGTTCCTGAACACGTGCGGATCTTTTACTCCTGAGAGAGCCAAAATTTGAGGATGTCTCTTGTTTTACACTTTTTTTACACTGATAGGCACCTTTACCACAGCCAGAGAACCATCAGAGCATGCAGTTCCCTTTTCCCTAATAAGTTGTCATTTTTTACAGTTAATTGGATGAAACGTTACTTGGAAAGGAGACAAATTCACTCACACACACACACATAGAATTTTCATGACTTATGGGGACTTTCCATAGACATAATGATTATATAGTACAAATTGTATATTCTATCCCCTAACCCTACCCATCACAGAAAACTTTTAGCATTTTTACATTCATTAAAAACATAATTTTATATGATTCATAAGCTGTTTTCCTCATGGGACCATTTTGAAGTTTAAGCATCTTTAAGATGGAAAAGAAAGAAGAGTTTGCTATAGGCATGAGGAAGACTGCCATATAGTCAACATACAATGACGCTAATAAATTATTCGTATTTTCAATCCTAAAATATGTCCCTGGTCTTATTAATTTCTCAGTGCACATTAAAAAGGTTTGTAATCTTGTATCATATTTTTAATCAGTCTAATTCTGAGTAAAACTAATTTCTTTTTAATTTCATAATCAAGTAACAGTGCAAGATAGATAGACAGATTTTGGTGATTTAAAATCTGCCAATTTAGATAAAGAATACTTTAAAAAGAAATAGGTAAAAACTGTTCATTTTAGTTTCTTTGTTTCACATATATTTTCATTGTCCAATATGTGCTTCAGCTCACGCTCACTATGATAAACATCTTGAAAAGCAACACACTTGCTGTCTCAAACTATTAACTACATCACAAGAAACTCACAAGACATAAATAACTGATGAAATACTTTGAAACACCACAGAGACCTCAAGACTTACAACAAACTGCCTGATCCTTTCAGTAGAAGTGAAACAAACTCATCCTGACATCATAAGATAACGAGTTAATAATGTGACAACAAACAACAACAATCTACAAGATTTATCACAAAGACAATTTAATCATTTCAAAAATCACAATCAAAAGTAACTTACAAGTTTGCCTTCAAATTTTGAGTTCACTGAAATGAAACATTTTGAGTTAATACAATGAAGGCAATTGATTTATCCCACAGAAACTCAAAATATTGTTATCTGAACTACATTAATTATTTAAGTTGATTTGACAAAAGAAAACATGTTGTGATAACAAACTTTTTTTACAGTGTGTCTGGCATCAAAATAAAAAAAAACTGCTCTTTAAAAACTGGTTCTTTTTAGCATTGTTTTAAGCAATAATGTAATATAAAATAATATAAAATTTATTTTATATGTTTGTTTGTTGCAACATTACTTTTTTTTAAAGTACAATTAAGTTTTTTCTCGTTGCATATTCAGTTTTCCTAATCTAACTGATTGTGCGAGAACAACAACCCACACTGGAATGTTTTGTGACTCAACCAAACAATCAGTTTCAGCTCATTTAACAAAACAGCACTAAACACAAAGAATCAGTTTGCAACTGCTTTGAGCACTTTGGTCACATTACATATTCATTTCCTCCCAATTGTGCAGAAGAGCGCACATTTGTGTCCCATATGAGCCAAATTCTGCTGCACATTGCAAATTTGATCTTAAAATATTTTTCAAAACATTTTTACTTACCAATTTTCCAAAGTAAATGGAGTTTAGCATCTAGTTTTATTTTTAAAGGTTAAAAAAACAGCATAATTAAGCAAAATGCAGTCGATTCCCAATACAGAACGTGTGCAGTAGCCTATGCACTTCCCCTTTAAGTTCCAAAACATCAGGGACACTGTGTTGTTTTTGGCAGTATCACAAAAGCGCCGAGAGTGACCGCACTCTGACCGGCTAAACATGCAATGCAATGCGGCAGTTAAAAGGAAACGGCCTCAACCACAAAGCACAGTGGCCGCAGTGTGAGACAATCTCACTTTTATGGAAGGAAGGGGAAACATGCTTTACCCACTGATTCAGCATTACATCTCCAGTCCTACTGCCTACATCCAATGTGTAGATTTTTCACCTAGTGACAGGCAAGCAATTAAAGCCAACAGCCTTAGCCAGTGTCGGCCCCCTGGCAGTATCGGTAATGACAGCCCGGGAACAGCGGTGGCAAAGAATGGGAAGAGTAATGTGATTAGAGGCCAGAATTGCAATCTTGTCACATGGAGCAGTCCCTGTGTCTTCGTCTCTCTCTGCAGCCACTGAGAACCTGATTTATTGGGCCAGGAATCCTATGAACAAAGTGCAAACAGAAACACAAAGCTAGTTTTGTTGAGTTATAACCGCAGAAAACTGCAAACAAGCATCCATTTTTCTCCATGCAGGACCATAAAAGATTGCACGGAGCAGTTTGGAAAGTTTGCTTCGTAGTCGCTATACCCAAAACACAGGTCTGCTGGGAGAGGCGTCTTGAAGATAGTGCTTTTGTGAACCTACACTCCACAAAGATACAAGTGTGAGTGTGTATACATGTGTCTGTGATTTATAACCTGAGCAGAGAGCGGGTTTCCATAGCAACTGGCGTTATCTCTTTGATAGGAGTTGGCTGACTGGAACCTCGTTGTGCTGGAATAAACCTCACCTGAGGCTCTGAGGCGTTTAAAAATAGAAACCATCGAATTAGCGTCCGTATGTGAAACCTGTCGCAGCGCAGAAAACAAGAGCTGCAGGATCAGATCTTTAACGTGGGTGATGTTTCTGGATGAGAGAGAAATTGTGATTTCGCTGTTTGTCGTGAAGGATAATTGTCAGCGTGCAAAGCAATCTTGAGGAGAGTCAAAAATTAAATGTCTACTTAGGCATATTATGAGAAATGTCAAAACAGGTTGTTTTTGGACATACGGTTAGCGATCGCGTTCTGACACAATCTTCATAGTTCATATTCACAGTTTCGGCCCACGTGAATGCAATTTCAACTCACTTTCATTTCAATAAGTCTGTTCTAACCTTTTAATTATCTCTATGACTCATGACAAAAGTGTTTGACAAAAAAGGTGAACATGCAGTACATGAATATAACTTTTCCTTACAAAAATGCACCATTGTAACCAACCATAGTGCCATATACTTAAGTTATTACAAAAAATTGACAGAAATGTTTAAAATGTTTATGTTTGGAGCAAATAGCAAGTGTAGCAACTTCCTGTGCTTTTCTTCCATATAAATACTTCCTGTTGAAATATGTCCAAGTGTACTATATATATATATATATATATATATATATATATATATATATATATATGCATGCACACATTTCTGTTACGGTACAGGACTTCCGGTTCGGTGCACATGTTTACCAAATGCATGACATTGCAACATGAAAAGTCTGTCTTGCATATATGGAATAAAAATGATCTTTCAAAACTTACTGCCACTCTGTAAGATGAATTCTTCAAACACTAGTATAAGAGGATGTGGTGCTGGTCCTCCAAGAGTCACTCTCAATCTGTCTTCATGTATTTTACAACACTTCAGGTTGTGATTCTTATTAAGTGGGGGTCATTTTTTTTTGTTCATTCTTTACCTTTAGGTAAGTGTCTAAGTGTCTGAGATCCTGACACCTTGCACTTATGGAGCCTCCACGGAGGTTGCACGTCTGGGAAATGGTGGTGCTGGAAACTAAAGGGTTTCTGATGGTTCCTGGTGTGTCTTTAATTTTCCACCTGTGTTTGTCTGACCCTGCTGACCCAATGAACATTTTACTGTCCATTAGTAATGATAATTTTTTATTTTTCAGTTTGAGTTAAATCTCTTTTTTGGCTCATTTTACCTGTAAAAGAAAACCTGCCTAATAATTATGCACACCTTAATATAAGGCATTTTTTTCATTCCTAGTCTTCATGAACAATTATATATCACTTATAAATGATTATATACAAAATTAATAGTAGCCTAGTTGTTAAGATTGATGTGGTTTGGAATTGGTAAAATATGCTTGGAAAAAAAATATGTTGTCAAAACCAACTTAATATTTTAACCTAATAATTCTGCACACGGTGCAGA